>JARYHS010012519.1:29774841-29813841 GCA_031002005.1 Vandiemenella viatica | reverse complement strand
TGCATGATTGTCATTGAGAGCAGAATTCCGTGAACAGATTTTTGTGGAATTCCGTGTTTTATTTTCTACCAGCCTGATGAAGCATCTTTACTTATTTTATAATTAAAAGTGGAAACTTTTTGTATTTGACTTTCCATGTATGATTTAACCCATTTACCAGCGATTTCATAAAGACCATTTCCATTTTATTCAACAGTAATTCATGATTTACACCGTCAAATGCTTTTGCAAGATCACAAAATATTCCTACACAGTTCATTTTATTATTCAGTTCCTCAGATGTGTTATTTAAAAATCAATATATATCCATTTCTAATGGAACCCATATTGAGATTTAATGAGAATATTGTTTTGTGTAACGTGTTTTATTACGTGTTGTGTCATGTATTAGCTGAGGGATTTTGATACTCGCGATGCGACAAAACTAGTGTTGCAAACTGAAAAAAAAAAAATTTTTTTTTCAGCTTTTCGAAAAAAAAAACATGATAAAACTTGGCACCGTTGTTTTTTTCTAAATTTTCTTTTTTTCTTTCAGAAAATGAACATACTTGATAAATTATAGTTTTAATTAGAGAATTTACATGTGTCTTTTTAATCTTACTGAATCATATAATGTCTTACATAAGGATTAATAAATGTGTCTATATGGTTAACATAATTTTATCCATCTTCCGTCAGTACTACATTCACTAGTTTCAGCACTACCAACACTAGTTCGGTCAGTGTCGGAATTTTCTGTTTCTTCTTGTGTCTCCTCTAGATTCATGATTTCAGTAATAGTTACATTTTATTTTCCTGGTTGTTCTTGTATTTTGAGATTGCAATTTTAAATTGTGAGCAATGTACACACTGTGCATAAGGACTGCACCGATAGTTCTGTATTGGCCTCGCATTCGGGAGGACGCGGGTTCGGATTCCCGTCCGGACATCTAGATTTGGGTTTTCTATGGTTTCCCCAAATCACTCCAGGCGAATGCCGGGATGCTTGCTTCAAAAAGGCAATGGCCGAATTCCTACCCGTTCCTTGTCTCGAGTCGCATCCCGCGTAAAGCCATAAGTAAAAAAAAAAGTTCTGTATTACGGTCTTTTAAGTTTGAATTTGAATCTATTATCATACAAAATAGGAGCTTTATTTCTTTTCAATGGTTGGTTTACTCCAACAACGGTTGCAAGGAAAATAAGAAGAATAGCAAGAAGAATAAGAAGGACAATGCAAATTAATGGTTCCACGCGCTCCTTAGTGGGCTAAACGATATAATAAATAATAATAATATGGCGAGAGTTTAACAAGTATACGAATATAATGAAAGCACAATAAGTAATAAAAAGAGGCAAAAAACCGCAGTTTAAAAAAAAAAATCATAATTTTTTGAAAAGCTCCATAGGGCTGGTAGCAATGGTTCAAATAGCGAGTATCAATGCAATCAACGGGAAAGGGGATTCCTTCTTGCGTAACCTATCTTCTTCGGGAAGTCACCGTTCGTAAAATAAAACTTCTGTCAATGTTGCCAATTTTTTTTTTTTTTTTTTTTTTTTTTTTTTTTTTTTTTTTTTGTTCTACTGAATCAGAAAAGTATAGTAGATTTAAAAATTAAGATAAGTATTTAATATAAACTCTTAAACAGTTATTTTAAAAGATAAATGCCTTGAGATTTAGTAGCTATGAAAAAGAAGTGTCCCAGTAAAAAAACCTGTTTTTTAATGTTTCTTTTTTTTCATGTTTTTTTTCTTAAATCAGATTTTTTTTTTTTTTTTTTTTTTTTTTTTTTTTTTTTTTGCAACGCTAAACAAAACGGAACAGAAATACTGAAAAGTTTTTTATGTTGCCGGAAAAGCTGCGTTTGCAGATAAAATGTCTAATAATAAGCCATAAAACAGTGAATACGAGAAGAAAAACTTTTACACTATTCAGTTTACGAGTTGGTGGCTGAAAATACCAGCTTGTAGAAATCTCTATGGGGCAACTACACTCTACACGGTATTAATTAAATACTAAGGCGTACTTTAGCATAGACATTTATTAGGCAAGAGGTTGCATACAAATAAAGAGTACACGTGGTCACGCAACACAGATAGCAACATACTAGTTTATATACGCCACGTGGCTAGCGGCCGACTGACTCGTAATAGTACCATATTGTACATTGGAGGTATTTTTTTTTTTTATTTAGCACACATTTTTACAGCCTAGTATCTAGAAACTAAAATATGCCTTAATTTAACACAACAGTTTTACATTTGATATTTCAACAGATAATTCCAAAATGAATAATTTCAATTTTTGTTATGTATGTTTTTGGCAATATCTGTACAGTATTTTCATGATGGCACGATACATACGATTGTTTCGCTGTTAGCATATATTATAACTTTCTAAACTTGCTGCATTTTGCCATAGTTGATTTATTACAGTTTTCTAGTTTTGTGTGGTGTCTGCAGTTTCCTGTCCACTTTATGGTTAGAATTTTTAATATTTCACTATGTCATTTTGTACGTCTACCACTGCTACTATTACTAAACTATTACTACTATCTACTACTCTACCATCTCAGAAAGCATTTTCCAACTTTGGTATCGGTGCGGTAATCCGAATTCCAAATCTCCCGGAATAGCGCGCGTTCTCAGTCTCTCTGGCAGCCAAAGTAACCGAGAAGGCCGCCCATCGGGAGACTGGCCACCTCCAACAATGGTTGTGAGAACTAATTTTCAATGATATATATGTAATTGCAGAAGTATGGAGTCTTTAATATCCGGCTAGTAGGTTGTTCGTTTTCACAGGTGAACTAGATTAGTTTAACATCTACTGTCGGTATTTGTTATTTTCAATATTTGAACAAATTCCTATTTTAAGATTATTGGCTACATAATTTACAACTTTTACTCATTACTAGCAGTTAACATTTTTACATATTTTAAGAGATAACAATGTTTTACTTCAGAAGCGGCTCGAGACTGCAACTATTAGCTATTATTTGTGTTATTGCAATGTCAGACCACATTTTATGCATCGGACTATAGTTCATGTGAGCACTAGTAAAGAACTTATACATGCACTATATACTTATATAAGTGTTGCTTTAGCAAGTTCTTGTTTGTAGATACAATCTCCAGTGGTGTTACTGCGAAACGGTCCATTTAAAGCCTTTAATATGCACTCCTCTCCGCAGACCAGCTGGTTGCGTTTTCAGCACGATATATGACTCGCTGATCGAGCGCTTAGACACGCATTCGCTTGACTGGGCCTTCCTTTTGTTGTCGCTAAACTTTGCATGAATCTCTCCTTTTGCAATTTGGATATATTTGCATCACTTCGTCTAGTTTGCGCCATAGTTGCTCATTTTTTAGTATGTCTTCCGTTTTCATGTTTCTTAGTTCATGAAATCCATCGTTTCTGGCTTCTGCCATTTGTGTGCAATCCCAGACGATGTGTTCGGGTGTACCCTCTTCCCCGCACTCACACAAGCTTGTGTCTTTTAGTCCTCTTTTATGTAGTAGGCTGGGATATGGCCCGTGTCCAGTGATGTAATTAACAAGTCCGGTTGACGGATCTACGTGACGAAGGTTTAATCTCTCTTGAATTGTTGGCCAAATATTGTAGGTTCTCCTGCCAGTCGTACTACGCGACCACTGTTGTTGCCATTCTTCCATCAAGTCTGTTTTTATCTCCTGTGCTTCTTTAACCGGTCTTCCTAAAATTGGTTCTACTTTTTCGGCGTCACCGGTTCGTAGCCAATAGTGTGCCCCTCTCTTTCTAACTTCTACGTCAAGTGGCCAAACGCCCAACGCAACCAGCAGAGAGTCGGTCGCTGTTGTGCTATACATACCACTTAATCATATCAGTATGCTTCTTTGTACGCTTCTTAGTGCCTGGCGAGGTTTAACTTGTAGTAACTTATGCGCCCAACTGCTAGCAGCATATAACATAATCGAGGATAATATACTGTCGTGATACCTCCTTATAATGGACGTTGGAAGATGAAATCTTCTTTGCCCAATACTAATCAGTTTGTTCATCACTATTTTGGCACGAATGCACACCTCCGTTATATGGTCAGTAAAGTTTAGTCGCTCGTCTAGCGTGACTTCCAGATATTTAGAAGTTCTAACTCTTTTTATGGAGACGTCTTTAACTTTTATTATTGGATTTCGCTTGGGGCGGCCACTGAGAACCATGAATTGAGTCTTGTGTGGTGCAAGGGTTAATTTCACTTTGGAGCACCAGTTTTGTAAATGTCTTAATGCCATTCTGCTTCTAGTCTCTACTTCTTTCCTTGTTTCGCCTTGTATCAGCAGTAGAAGGTCATCCGCGAAGGCAACCAGCCCCAGGAGTCGTTGCCCAATCATGTTCATTTCGAATGTTACGTCCCAGAACACTGGTCCACACACCGATCCTTGCGGACAGCCTTTAGTTAATTTTTTTCTCTATAGTCACTCGTGGACATCTCAGTTTGGCAAATCGGTTTTTACAGTAGTCGCATAGCGTTCCATAGAGGTTACTAGGAATTCCTATTGCTCGCAGGCGGCTAAAAAGAGCTGGCCACTATAAGTTATCGAATGCTCCAGAAATGTCGACAGCGATAGCTATTACATACTTGCTATTACTACTTTTCACTAGATGCACGGCCTTATTTATGGCATCCTCGGTCGACCTACCCGCTCTGAAACCAAACCGATTTACACTCATACCATACTTTTTCCTGTGTTCCTGTAGTTTCCATACTAACATTTTTTCCTGCACTTTTCCAAGCACATTTAGCAGACAGATCGGCCGGTAGGATTTAATGGATCCTTGTCGTTCCCCTTCTTTAGGATCACCAATTCACTCTGCTTCCAGATATTTGGAACCCTGCCTTGCTGAAGGCATTTATTAAATAGTATGCAGAGTGGTGAAGCCAACTGAACCACTAATGCCTAGAGCACTTCAGCAGCGATTCCGTCCGGTCCAGGTGTCTTTTTCCGCGACATGGCGTTAATCGCTTTAATTACCTTGTCCGGTGTCACATCATCCGCTAATGTAGCTGAGGTATAAATTTCATTGTGACCTTTACGGAGATTTTCGTGCTCTAAGCTTTCACCTACTGCCTCATCGTCGGGTAATAGTACTTTTAACAGTTCCTCACCTGTTTCGCTCCAATTGGCCGTCATGGTCCCGTCTGCCCTTCTTACGGTTGATAGTGTAGTCGGTGGTCTCAATTTGCTAGCTGCGATCTTGTAGGGGACGCCCCAGGGATCTGACTTTAAATTAGCGTTTACATAAGCCTCCCAACTCTGCTGCTTTGTTTTTATTAGCAGCTCTTTAAAGGCAGTCTTCCTTTCCCTGTATCTATCGAGAAGCAAGCACCTGTCGGCAGCAATTATGCACCGTTGGTACTCTTTTCTCGCCTTCCTCATCTCCGATCGTAGTTTTTGCAGTCGGTCGCTCCACGGTATGTCTGTAGTATTCGCTGGTCTTTTGAGGGGAATTGCCATTTTCATTACGCGCTGAATTTCACGCGTGATCCCTCTTGCTATGACATCTACATCATTACCTTCCAATAGATCCACTGGTAGACGGAATTCATCTCTTAGTTTTGCCCGATCTGCCATACGTAAGTTATATTTTTTCCTTGTGTCGTTAATTTCATTGATTTGCAACCTACCTTTGGCCAGATCAAACAGAATCAAGTTGTGGTCACTTGTAGTTTCGTTTTCAACCACCCTCCAGTTTCTGGCTAGGTTTCCTGCCAGCTGGTTGGTCAGCGTTACATTGGAGGTAGTAAAAAAGTTCATCACTCCCAGCGTACCTCGTTCTACTGAAGACTGCGATACCTGTGCGATTACTTTCCTCCACCTGAAGCTATGCCGTTATTGAATACGTGGTTTGTTTGCAATAAGCGACATCAGACCACTGGAAATTACGAAATATTGATAGGATTATATCACACCCTCGACCAATAGTATTTATTTTGTGACAGTTTGATTACGTAAAACTGTGTATTTAAAGTGTAATTTCATCTAGACGTGTGCAGATTACTTGCTTCCCGAATCATTTGATACATCGCTACTTGTGTGCCATACAGCAGGTTCATTGGTATCGTACACATCAGTACTACCGCGTCTGTGTTTTCTCCGTTTTATGGCAGGATCCAACTGTATGGTACAGATGCAGCAACTGTGTGAATCAGCCAGGTTGTCACAGAGGCGGCCGTGACGGAATTGGCAAGTGTTGTCATCTGGTAGTGTAACATGTAATCAATACACTGTGTATTAAGTGTAAATTTTTTTATCAAATGCATATTTTGTGAGTCAAAATGTGTGGACTCGTAAGTATATTTGAATATTATCGCGGTTAAGTTGTTCTATGTATTGTGTGTTCACTGAGAACTTTTATATAACGTAATGGAATTATCCTCTATGGGACGATTCATATCATATATATTATTTCTATAAAGTGTTTTTTCGTCACAAGGCGTTATCCTTTCGTAAGTAACCGAAATCGGTCAATATTGTATCATTTTAAAGATAAAGGTATCCGATTTGAGCAAATTATATTTTAAGAAAGTATTTTTTTTTTTTTTTTTCAAATTCGACCCTTAAATGGCAAAAATATCAATATTTCTATAACGCGTTTTAGTTTCACGAGTTATTTATGTCCCTTGATATCTAATCGACATAGATAAGTGAGGTATTATTTTAGATATTAAGGTTTCCACTGTGGTCACATCATATTTTAAGATAGGAACTTTCCAGAATTCAACCCCTAAAGGGCAAAATTATCATCATTGCCATAAGGTATGTTTTTTTGTCATGAGCTATTTATCTCCCTGGATATCTAACCGAAATCGAAAAATGAGGTATTATTTTAGAGATTAAGGTCTCTAGTTTGATCTAGTCGTACATGAACAAAGGAGTTTTCCGGAATTCGTCCCTTAAACGGCAAAATTATCATAATTTTCGCTATTATTTTTTCTTATCGTTAGAAATTTAACTCCATTGATAACTAACCGAAATAAATAAATGAGCTAACGTATTAATTATTAAAGTTTCTGCTTTGGTCACATCTTATGTTAAGAAAGAAATTTTTAGAAATTTTACCTTTAAAGGACAAAAGTAATAACTGTGAATGTCGAGCGTATGAGACAGTTCAGACCCAAGCCGCTATATAGCAGTAGTACATCTCATCTGACGTCGATTTTTGTCACGTACCTATTACACTAACAAACAGACAATTGAAACAAATAAGGCGGTTCTTCTTTCATCCTATGACAAATCCCCAACCTTAATATTCATAGTATTTGCGAAATTTTCGCAAGGGTCATCTAGTTTATTAATAAAACATTTAACTAAGAGGGCAGCACGGAAAAATACTTAATTTCTCTGGTCTGATGGGATCTTTACAGCTGGTAGAAATCTTCGGTGTGCGACCCTGCGTTTAATGTCCAAGGCCGTGGCATCTTTCTAGTTGCTTGCAGGCGTGTGCAAGAGGCGAGAGATAACGCACCAGAATTTTTTGTGCAGGACACCTTGGAACGGCTTATTGCTCACGTGCTCGCAAACTGTTGGACGGAACAGTTCACGCGAAAGTGGGGAATGTGATATGAGAGGACATCAAACAAACACAGGACGCCTGCGCGTATACGAATTAGATAGAGTATGTGAGCCAATCAAATGCGTATTTTTTGTTATTATAAATCAAGACAGTTTGTTGTTTATATTCCTGATAACAAACGGAGACAATTCCTGCCCTCCTCAGCCGTGATTGGTAAATCTGGATTGAAGGAGGCGTGGCGAAACTTTCATGACAGAAAATTGTGCTATTAAACTTCACTTCGGGTTGGACGATTGGTCTGATTACTGGTTGAAATTTTTGTCTCGCTTTAATGAGATAGTGTCCTAATGAAGTTGTAAGTTCACAAGTGAAATTTCGAATTGCGACGTAATATCAGTATAATGTTGTATGAGGTTCATCAAACATCCTGGATACAGTGTCGGTATCTACATATTTGGACCGAGCTCTGCAATTAGGACTCGGAATTGAACCTGTAAACATTTACCATTTTTTATCTTTCTTTTTAAATTAATGTTTAGAAAAAATGAAAACTAGGCTACATTCTATTCGACTTAAAACTAGGAGGAATTCACTATTATTGATAGCCTTTGATTATAAATTTGAGTTTTGGCGTGGAATAAGTGGGTTTTCGCGGAGATAGACAAAATTCGCCAATTTTCAACTAGCGCTTGAACCCGAACGCTTCTTCCGAGAAAATAACTTGACTGGTGAAATTTGTAGCAGATTGTATATACTTTCATTTTGAATATGGAGGTTATTTATGAAAAGTTGACAAATTTAGAAATATAAGCAAAAAACCGCCAAAAATGAGATTTTTGGTCTTTTTTACTTTTTCAATGTTCCGTTACGAAATATTGTTAGCCAATCTCAAATTCGGATTCAGCACCCCAAAAACATAGAGAATATAAGAAATCGAAACTACCATACAACTTACCACCCAGGTGCCCTTTTGAGCACCTATTGACTGGACTATTTGTCATTAAACCGATTGTTACCGTGCGTGGTGGGAGAGCGGTTAACGCTCTGGGAATGTATTCGGGAAGACGCCCTTTCGAATCCCCGTCCGGGCATCCAGATTTGGGTTTTCCATGGTTTCCCTAAATCACTCCAGACGAATGCACGGATGCTTCCTACAAAAGGGTGATTGCCAAATTCCTTCTCTTACCTTGCCCCCAGACCCATCCCACCTCTAATAACATCGACGTCGACGAGGTGTAAAGCCACAAGTGAAAATAAGTATATATTTGAAGTACAACGACCAATCCTAACTCGCCACCGGCGACTCATCGACATATTGTAAATACAGTGAACATTATCTCCTCAAATATTAATTGGATTAGAAGTGCTTTAGTGCGGTACATTTATTAGAACCCATAAACGGAACCCGTTACTCATGTCACAATGATAAGAACGTCTAACTTTCTGCCGCTTACAACTGACCTAGACCGTACTGTTGTAAATGATTTGCAAATTTCATTTTTACTTTCAATTTTGATGAAAATTTTTTTATTATTATTTTTTATTTTATTTTGAACAATCCATGATATTTCTTTGATTGTTATATATTTAACGTTGATATTCGTGTCGTACTCTGTCTTGAAATTATAATATTGTCATTTCATGTATGAAATTATTTCTTCATTGTGTAATCATTGTAGTTGTAAAGCGAATTGTACTAACTAAATTTTCAACCAGTCTTCCCTGGCACCCTACCAATATTTAGACCAGGGATGGCCAACCCGCGGCCCGCGGGCAGCTTGTGGCCCGCGGTAGGTCATTTTGTGGCCCGCGGAGCTGGATCATTAATTCATTTAATTTATATGTAAGCTTTGACTTTCAGTGGTGATATCTACACTACGTTAAGCAGATACTCAACCCAGATCATCGCTCGATTGATCTTGCAGGGAAAGTGCGGGTGTATAACCGAGCAATATCACCGCTTATGTTCCTGTAACTTTTAGCATGTTAGTGGTTCGCCTGATTCTTGGAGCGCTGATCTCCTAACAGTTAATGTTTCCACCCATAGATGGAAGTACACTCTTTTCTTTGATTGTTGTATTTGATTCGAAATTCATTGTCTAAATTCCATGTGTCTTTTGTACTGAAGTATTTGTGGCGTTGTATCGTGATCGACTTTTAAGAACTAGTTTCTGTTTTATATACGTCGTGTGTATTACTGTTGTTAAAAATACATGATATTTGTGTTGTTGCATCTTTACCGAATATATTCCCGGTATTATTATTTATAAGCGTTGCGATTGTAGTAGTTTCTGCAAAATACAAGCACGTGACTTTTATTCATTTTTCTTTCTAGTTCAATTAAATGATGGCTTCAACTAGCAAAGATGTTGGATCAAGGAAGCGAAAAGCTGCAGATGAACTGAGAAATTTTCAGGATAAGTGGACAATTAACTATTTTTTTTGTAGAATTTAAAGCTAAGCCCATATGCTTAATATGCAAAGAATCTGTTTCTGTATTGAAAGACTACAACATGAAACGGCATTATGAAACTAAACATGCAAATAAGTTTGATGAGTACCAAGGACAATTTCGATTAGACCAGGTAAATGACTTAAAAAGAAAACTTTCTGCACAGCAACAGATATTCACTAGCACTGCTGCTGAGTCAACATGCCACGTAAAAGCGAGCTATGCAGTAGCTTCAATATTAGCCAAGAAATCGAAGCCGTATTCAGATGGTGAAATGGTGAAGGAATGTTTGGAGAGCATCGTTGAAATTATGTGTCCAGAAAAGAAAAAGGAATTTTCAAAAATAAGTCTCTCTCCTCAAACTATTACCAGGCGTGTGGAAGACATTGGGAAACATATTGAAGATAATTTGAAAAGCAGAGCGCCTGATTTCGTATACTATTCTCTAGCATTGGATGAAAGCACAGATCTAAAAGATACTGCGCAAGTAGCGATTTTCTTAAGAGGTGTTGATATCCATTTAAACAAAACAGAAGAATTAGCGGCTCTATATCCACTGAAGAACACTACAACTGCACGCGATTTGTTAGAGTCAGTTACAGCAACGTTAAATCGTTTTTTCGCTAAAACTTCACAACTTATCTGGCGTGACGACGGATGGAGCTCCTGCAATGGTTGGAAAACATGAAGGTTTAGTAAAACTGATTGAAAATGAAGCCTGCAAACTTGATAATACCTCATTATTAAATTTTCATTGCATTATTCATCAAGAGAATTTATGTGCCAAGTCTTTAAAAATGGATCATGTCATGAGCGTGGTTATCAAAATAGTGAACTTCTTTAGATCGAAGGGTTTGAACCACCGTCAGTTCCAAGAATTCCTCAAACATTTGGATTCTGACTATAATGACCTTACATTTTATACTGAAGTCTCATAACAGAACACGAATCACCGATGTTCATTTGGAGAACTTTATGCGTGTAGCCACAACTTCTCTCGATATCAACATTGATGCCCTTAGTTCTGTAAAACAATGTCAAAAGTCGCATTAAGATAAGTGTATATTTAATACTTCATTAAATATCTAATTTTATTTTAAGTCGTTTTTTCCTTCATGAAAATATTAATATTTTTTCCAAGAAAATTATGCCCGGTAGAGAGCTGTAGTTCTAAAATTTGGCCCGGCTGCTGAAAAGGTTGGCCACCTATGATTTAGACAATCGTTGACAAGAAGAGATCTAGGAAAGCGACTATAATGGGTAGTATAATAAGTAGCTCACGGCAATCTTTCAAAAATATATATGCATCACTAGAAAAATACGCTATGAAAATGACAATAATTTCGGAATTGAATTCTTATTTTTAAAGTAAAAACAACAAAATTAATGCAAAATTTGATTTAAATTGGATTAGTATTGTCTGGACTTACCGAGCTTGAGAAGTGTACCATTTTCTGACTCCAGAAAACAGATACAATTTCTGCCGTTGTGTTTAGAAAAGGAAATTTGATGTTTATGGAAATAAATGAACGGAGAAGGTGAAATCTGATGCAGTCCCTTTCACCAATACTATACAAAAATAGTCGCTTAGCCTCCCTAGCCTACGGACGAATGACCGTCAACAGAGTTTTATACCCTTACTTTACATACAATGAGGATCTACCATCCGTTCTTCGTGCAAAATCTGATCATTAGAAACTTTGCACCCCTCCTACCCTTCCGTCCAACTTCAAATTATCAAACTATATTTCGTTTCCAGGTCTTGAACTAATAAAATCACGAACAGCGCAAATGACATTCTTGAATTGAGCCACCAGTACTGCAAGTAGCAAACAAACCCATTCTTACAAGAGACGATCCCTACATAATGGCATTTTGAAATGCAGTTCATCGTCTTTAATTAAGTCAGGGAACTAAATTGTAAACTAGGTAAAATCAATTTCAGAATCTGAAAATTTTAACGTTAGTTAATTTTTTTTATCTGCTTAGCGTCTGTCTAACAGCGAGGTCTTTAGAGACGGGAAAGGATGTGGGGCAAGGAATGGGAAGGAATTAGGCCATGGCCTTTTGAAGGAAGCATCCCGGAATTTGCCTGGAGTGATTTGGGAAACCATGGAAAACCCAAATCTGGATGCCCGGACGGGGATTCGAACCGCCGTCCTCCAGAATGCGAGGCCAGAACGCTAGGCGTTACACCACCACGGTCCGTAAATGTTAGTTAATGTAGAAAAATTTCGCCATCACTCGTACAATTAATTGCAAGTTTGATGGTTTTAATTATGATTTGTAGTAATTGTTTATTTGGCAACTGGAATAGGTTCGTAGTGAAACAAAACGCCTTACGAAATAATTAGAAATGATGATATGTCTCTCTGCGGCTGCATTCCCACGGGGCGTTGTGTGGCAGTGCTCGCCTTTCATCTTTACCGCCTGGCGACAGGTCGAGGCGCGCCGTCCGTGCTAGCATATGCGGCAAAGTTGAAAGGCGTCCACAACCACGCACCAAGCGACGCGACGTCCGAACGCACCTTAACAGAAATAAAAATGACTGACAAACTGCTTATTATAGAAAAAAAACACAGTTTATCAATATTTCTGTGATATCTGATACTACCATCTATTGGTATGAGATCACTCCTTATCGAGGTTAGAGAAGTCTGTCAGCCTATCAGCGTGATCTTGATTCTTCATAATTGTGCCGTTACTGGGACGAACCTCGATAAATTCCTTTCTAAATTAATGATGCTATCAAAGCGGAGAATTTAATCCTTAAAAATAATACCTTATTTATCGATTCTGGTTAAGTATCAGGGGACAAAGATGGCTTGTAACGTGAAAACAGATAATACACACTTCTGAATAACGATGAATCATACGCAATTAGTAATTAATACAAGTTCGAGTTCTGGCCTGGTCGTCACCAAAGATATGTTGAAAATGTCCTGAATCGTTAAGATTTCTAAATAATAAGTCATAAGCATTTCCTTTAGAAGAACACTTTTACTCTTCACCAGATGCTTTCCGTGACCATCTGTTTACAAAATAAATGACTGTGCACTCTAATCGTAACTTCTTATTCCTGAAGACGCAGATCCTCGTACCAACTAGATAATACTTTTATTAACGACAGTTACTACTTCAACGATACACAATACTGTCCTTCACGAATAAAGTGGCTGTATTTCACACTATTTCGTCGCCTACGCACTCTAATCGTAACTTCTTATTCCTGAAGACTCAGACCTTCGTACCAACTCGATAATGCTTTTATTACCGACAGTTACTAGTTCAACGATACACAATACTGTCCTTCACGAATGAAGTGGCTGTATTTTACACTATTTCGTTGACTACTTCACTGTTCTAACTATGTACCACAAGCAATTCTAAAAACATACTTCGCTTTCCTTCAGCGCCGAACACAACATGCGCTCGTTTCCCGGCAAGACGCGTGCGTTCACTCGCGAATCCAACCCTAGACTTAATTACTCGAATTCACCAACACATTCTTCCCAATGACGTGGCTGTATTTCACACTATTTCATCGCCTACTTCACGGTTCTAACTATGTAACCACACGCGTTGCCTTCCAGCAAAACACGTCACTTCACTTGCGAGTCCACTTCTTCACTGCCCACTTTGTCACGTGACCTTTCCGCCACAGATACTCCTTGTATCCTGACAGGTTCGTCATAAAAAAACACACCTTTTGGGTATACTACATATGATACGATGGTAATAATGGTAACAAGACGATTGTAATACCGAAAACTAGCATCTCGAACTATTCTTTGTAGAATCCATGGGAGTCAAATTCTGATCTGATCATTGATAAAGCCAAAACACTTTCCTCAAATACCTCAGACGGAAGCTTTCGCACTGAGCTCTACAATGGAAGTCAGTTGCAGCAGTATTAACTGTCTGAGAGTGAAAAATGATTGAGTCCTGTTAGAAGGAATGAGGCCATAAGCTTGCGGTCTTTGTACCGGTTAAAAATAAATAAGTAAATAAATAAATAAAATAATAATAATAATAATAAAATATTTATTGTCATTCCTCCGAACACAAATCTATTCTCGTATTATTGTATAATGGTTGTTCTATTATTTATTCATAGTTTCTGTTTTATTTGGGATACGAGTTGTATCTGATACAGTTTCAAAGGAGTTAGGAGAATATTAGATTCCAGAAATTGATAACTTTCAGAGTGCAGATCATTGGATCACAAGCGCTGGATCTTCAGTGTCTATTTGGTTGGATATGTTGATTTTTCTGAGGAAGGAGCTACGATTCGTCTAGACTGAATAACTACTCTCGCATAGCTACTATTAGAAGAATGTAACGAAGAGATCCAAATCAACTGAGCTATAGATTTGCGATAAGAATTCTTGTGATTTATTTTGATACGATTAAAAAAATAAAGGCATAAATTTCTGATCGTCAACTAGCTGCAGTCTTTTCCTTATGCTGAGTATTCAAATGTGTTGGAAAGAGAAACGTGACTTCACGTGTACGTTGGTTGCGGCCGGCTGATCCACTCCGTTCTATTGTATCGTCGTCGGTATTTAAACATCACCAGATACTAAAAAAAAAGAAGCTATGGCAGTGTGCCACGCCTAAAACAGTTCGTCTCCCGCCGGATTTATTGCTATATTTATTTGAGTTGTAATTAGTTAGTTCGATCAAGGCCAGGGCTTGTAAACTTACGTTTTACAATTGGATGAATGGTGGTTTGTATATTAAAAATTCTTTAAAGATATTACTACGTTATTTCACCGTCATTTATTTAAATATTTATAATAGTTTATTTCTAAAATGCCTCTTTAATTATAAAAGACACATTAACATAATCGTTCAAGTAGAGAGGTGGGTATCTCCCTCCTCTTAGCAAAGGCTGTCTTGATTTATTTAAATCATTTTATTTATGGCTGTGGGTGTTGCTACTTTACATTTGGTCACTATAGTATACACACTACTTCCGTTTCACTGTTGCGTGCATACTTCAGTGTCTATGCTTGAATGGAGCATCATCTGTAATTTTTTAAATCTGTATAAAAATTAAATATCACTTCGTTACTGGAGTTTTATAGAGATATAATTTTACTAGCAAATTAAATTGTCGCTCATATATTTAAAAATATTTAATACAATTGTGATTTGAAGCTAGCGAACGTGTAACTACGAAACTTTAGAAATTTGAGGACAAAAGCATAATTTCATCTGTGTTATTTGTTACTTTAATGATGAATACATTTGCCACCGCAGTAAATGGTTTCGATCTCGATGTATCGGATTTGAAATACCATCAGATCAGATGAACTAAACTGGTCAGTGCATGAAGATCACTAGAACATTCAGTGCATCATAATCTTTTGGACACCGCAGTTCTATTGTCCTTACATCTATTCAAATAAAATAATCGAGCAAAATCGCAAGAAAATTTATTAACGAATTGGCATAAAAGGTAAAAGGAGGGAAGTTTAATACGATGGCGACGATAATATTAAATGATGGGATACTTTAATTTTCACAGCAACCCGTTTCGTACATTTCACAATTTAACTTTGATTCAGCATTAAAGGACATAATCAAAATTAAATTCTTGATTTACATAATACAGCGTATACACACAAGGATTAAAAAACAACGCAGAAACATTGATAGTTAATCAGCCAAAACACGGAGTTTCTTGTGTGTCATCTTATCCGTTAACATATCCTCAAAATTTACTGACATGCCCAACATGACTAATGTTTTCAGTGCAAGAATTATAATTGAAAATATTTTTATTATTTAAAAAAAAATTTAAACGAGAAAGTGTAGAGACCTTTTGAAAATGCGGGAACTGTTTGCTGTCGTGTATCATTAACTAACATTTTACTTGACCGTAAATCTTTCTTTTCGTAGCAACAGATATCATTGAGGTCTTATGTAGCATTTGTTGAAGCAAGAGTAACCTAGCGGCGGAAGTTAGTATCAAGTGATTCACCGGGTGTATGTAGTTCCACTTTAGTCCGGCAGGAGTGCTACTCTACAGTCTGCTCTCTGGTTATCTGTCGGTTCGTAACCTATGAAATTTATTTTAACTGAGCATTAGAACCAAATAGAAAATTTTCAAACATTTACTACCATAACTACGTCAGTGACCACGGAGCTTTAATTTCAATGGAGAATAAAGCTGCTTGTTTTACATAATTCCTGAAACAAAACATATTAAGAGAAACAATCTTAGAGGTTCGTTGACTTTACTAGTAATTCCTGGTATTGCCACACACGTAACCATTGAATTTTCTTTCAATGTTTCGAAGATAAGTTGAATAACATGGCTGTTATATTTTCAAAATGAATTTAAATGAGAGAAGCATAGAATTATGCAATATCAGCGATAGAAAGTTTTGAAAAGTTTGAATTTTTGAGGTTTCATTTTATTGTCTTACTATTGTGTTTATTTTTTGACGAATTCATCAAAAACTTATGGAAAGAGCAAGGAGGGTTATAATACAATTTGGTAATCGTTATTATATCCTCTTCCTTGATCACTTTCATTTTAATAAAAGATAAAATTCTTGACTAATAATTACTGTTGTAGCTGATAAAAATTTAACAATGTACCTACCTCATCAGGTTTGTGAAATAGTTTAAAACTGTTGTCGACCTAATGCTCGAAATTCTATGAGCGTTTGCTGTAAATTTATTACCCTCAGAAGTGCAGAAACTATGTTCAGCATAATATTAACATCTTTCTGACGATACACATACTGTTCAGTATAACCTGAAATTATGGAATTTAATACATTGAAGATGTCAATGGTGTGGAGGAATAATAATATTAAAACAGTTTTGCTAGTACTTCGAGAAACTATTTTTTTTAAATTGTAGTAATAATAAAAACATTAAACATAACAGTTCACATCTTAAACAACCTCCTTCACGTACAATATTTAATTATTTCTACAATGTTTTACGAATCAAATTTTAGAATATTCAAACAAGACCGCATTCTTCACTTTTTAATTAGATTCTTTTGAAATTTTGGATTTCTGTAACATGTTGGCTTAGTATATATGAGCCAACCAGAGAATTTCATTTTATATGTGTGTTAGTGAGAATAGGAACATGGAATGTTAGTGGGAAATTTAGAGCATTTGAAACGGCCGATAAAGATAAATAATTTGGATATTTTAGGAATATGTGAATTTAGATAGGGTGGGAATTGAGAGTTTGAAAAAGGAGAATATCAATGTTATTATTCGGGAGAGGAGATGAGTGGGAATTTAGGAGCAGCCATTGTAATCAGGAAAGCAATGAAGAATACAGTAATTAAAGTGGTATGTATAAACGGTAGAATTATGTTTATGGTGGGAAGGAGTAAGAAAGAAATGACGATAACGCTACAAGGAGAAATAATTGAGCAAGTGGAGTCCTTCAAATATCTCGGGAGTGCAAGAAGGAGGTGGAAACTAGAATAGCAATGGCAAAGGAAGCTTTCAATAGAAAGAAAAATTTATTATGTCGAAGGCTAAATAAAAACAAGAGGAAAAACAAATATCTAAATACATGATTTATAGCTTTACGGGCTATGCCGCGTCGTTTATTAGATTATCTAAACTTTCGACTGTTATACTCCACCTTTCTTCAGAGATACTGTTTATATTTATTTTCAAATAGCAACAGTCGCCAAGCATCGCAGAGGAAAGGCCGCTATCTTCGTTGATGTTGTTGGAATTCCTTAAGATTTCTACTGCCTCTTTCACACGTCTAGGCCACCACTGGTCTTCTCTCCAGAGTAGCCTCGTGTCTTGAAATTTGATTTCATGCCAGGTGTTAATAGCATGGCGAACGACGGCAGATTTGTCGCTGTTGTTATATTTGTAGTGGCGGATATGTTCTTTAAGTCTCTCCGCCACTGTGCGACTTGTCTCGCCGATGAATACACTGCCACAGCTGCAGGGGATTTCGTAAACATCCGTAAGCTGGTGTTGGTGTAATCTGTCTTTTACCCTGGATAATGACTAGCCAAGTTTGCAGTGAGCTTTATACACGATTCGCACCTCCACCCGCTTAAACAGTTTCCCAATCCGGTCGGTGATGCCACGTATGAATGGAAGACAGGCGAATTTTCTTGGCAAATTGGTATCATGAGATAAGTTGATGTCTTCCCTGAGTTTTTTTAGGTCTGAAAACCCTTCTGATATCTGATTCACTATAGGCGTTGGCTTGGAATATTTTTGTAAGGGTCTCCATTTCTTCCTTCAGACTTTCCGAGTCGCATACTGTCCTCGCTCTTAAATTCAGTGATGTTAATACGCCTCTCTTCGTTGCTATATAAAACGAATATAACGTCAAATGTCACTATGATACCGACCATAAAACAAAATTTGCGTGCCTAGTTGGTGATTCCCGGAAAAACAAAATCAACTCACTCAAATCTTCACTCAAAAGCCAACAAAGTGTTTTAAAGGTGCAAATTCAAAGTAACAAATCAAATATACGTGCGAGTTTAAGGGTGGCGTAAATACTTGCCAAGTCTGGGCGACCGTGAATTAATAAAGCAATGTGCCTTAGCTATGGCCGAAAAGGTATGCTAAGATCAAAAAAATTAATTTGAAAATGTAAGCTTATCTGCCAGAACTTGTACCGGGCGCACTGAAGATTTGGGCACTAATTTATGCGACAAGCTTCGGAAAAAGCACAACAATTTGAATGGTTCTCCTTAGCTACCAATGAAAGTAATGATGTGTCAGATACTGCCCAGAATCTAATATTTGTTCGTGGAATTGATAAGTACTTCAACGTGTGTGAGGAACTTATACAGTTATGTAGTTTGAAGGGAACGACTACGGGGGAAGATTTGTTTTGTCACTTAGAACAGGCAATGACGTCAATGCAATTATCGTGGGAAAAATTGTTAAGTCTAACAACTGACGGAGTTAAAAACATGAGTGGGCAAAACAAGGGCCTGGTGGGTAGCATTAAAACAAAATTGGCAGAGGAATGATGTAAAATCCCGTTATTTTTTCATTGCATTATCCACCAAGAAGCGTATGTTTTAAAGTCGTTTCATGGAGAAAATTAATGGACATCGTGATATTTACTGTAAACTATATTAGAAATAATGGTTTGACACATTGTCAATACTGAGAGTTTCTACCCGAAATGGAAGCAAATCGTCAAGATGTCCTTTATTATTCAGAAGTAAGATGGTTAAGTAGAGGTGCAGTACTGAAAAGATTTTTCGATCTCAGAAAAGAAATCAACACTTTTATGAATCAGAAAGTTAAATCTGTTCCAGGGCTAACAGACCCTAAATGGTTAATAGATCTTCAATTTTTGACAGATTTAACTCATGAATTAAATACGTTGAATGTCAAGCTTCAAGGGAAAAACCAACTAATATCTGATATGCATAAAGACGTAAGGGCGTTCCAAACTAAAAACCGGCTCTTCATAAAACATACAGAAAAAAAAAAAAACACTTCCCGAATTGTCTAAATGCTGTCGAGGAAGCTGGCATTGATTTTAATTGGGATAGTGAGAAAATGAAAGACATTTTAATGGAGTTACAAGGGCAATTCAGTGATAGATTTGGTGATTTAGAGAAGGTTTCGAACAAACTGTAGATTTTTGCTAACCCTTTTTCATGCAATGTTGAGGATGTACCCAGTAATTTTCAAATGAATGTGATTGAACTTCAATCCAACGCCTTTTACGAGATGAATGATTTGGTCAAATTTTACGGTAGCTTGCCATCTGATTTTGTCGAATTGAAAAAGTTTCCTCAGCAGTTTATTTCAAATTTCTAAAAGCATTTATTTATGCGAGAAAACATTTTCAATCGTCAATTGTCGAAAAAATAAATACGCTTCTCGTCTCACAGATGAGCATTTGAGAGATATATTACGTATTTCAACTTCTAACATGAAAGCTAACGTACAAAAAGTAGCCAGTCAAATGCTACCTCAAACGTCACACTGAATTTAGTATGTAAGATCAATTTAGTAACTTTTCTTCATTTGTATTAATAAAATTTGAAAACTGAGTTTTCGCATTTTTACTGTGTATGTGTGGCCCAGCTTTTACTTTGTTTTGCCACCTTGTGGCCCTTGCCTGTTAAAAGGTTGCCGACCACTGCTTTAGAGAATGACGGAGCAAAGGGAGGAGTGGAAGGTTGTCATTGTACATGGACTTGCTGAATAGCAGAAAACCCTAGACGATGAAGATTCATATTATTTTCCACATGATCAATCAATGGGAATCAA
Source organism: Vandiemenella viatica (assembly GCA_031002005.1). Lineage (NCBI taxonomy): Eukaryota > Metazoa > Arthropoda > Insecta > Orthoptera > Morabidae > Vandiemenella > Vandiemenella viatica. Next base: position 29,793,602 of record JARYHS010012519.1, on the reverse strand, counting down.
CCAGAATTTCATTTACGTTATCTGAGATTTGGTGCGAGGCTATTTGGGAACGAGGACGACGGAAGTGAAGATGTCAGAGACCAACACATCCTACCCGTCTGTCTATCGCCATTCAGTAATTTTTCAAAATTATAAGACAACATGTAATATTTATACAACCAAATGAAGACAGTATTTTTATCCTTGTTTCAAAGGATAAGTGTGCAAAGTTTCATCAAGATCGGTTGAAAACTGTGGATTTGTATGAAGAAAAAATAAACTAACAAACAAACAAACAAACACACACACATACAATCATCTTTATATATATAGATGAATGCATGTATGTTTGTTTGTTAAATTTCCCTCAAATCGAAGTTGTTCGGTTCAAATTGGGCAATTTGAACGTCGATAGACATAAGCTTAGGATATATTCGTCTCTATACTAGGTTTCCACACAGCGGTCTGGTAGCTCAGTGAGTAAAGCGCCTCCTTACTGCTGTTAGGATTGTGATCTTTGGTTCAAATCTACGAGTAGGCAAAGTTTTAAAAAATTATTTCTGATCGTAAGAGACACGCCTGGGCCGTCAGTTGTTCGGATTGAATGTTAAACTGTAGATATCACAAATGTAGGGGTGCAATGCGAGGCAAATCGTAAGTAGTCTTGCAATACTGTAGGTTGTTCGCAGTCAGTGTGTGTGTGATCTGCAGTAATAATACTAGAAATGCGGAAGTAAGTCTCTGTCCTTTTTTTACGTTTTGACGACTAAATGACTATACCGATATTCATGGAATTTGTCAAGAAAATCTGTAGAAAGGGCATAGGAAATTTTTTCGGTATTATTAACCCTAGAAGATTTGTTCTCATTTATTCGCCGGGAAAGCCTGCATTCGCATATTAACAGTTGTAGTCACGAAATTTTGAGAACATATCGAATGGTGTTACGGTGAAAGGGGAAGACAAGCAGAGGCGTTCCTAAGGAACATTAGAAGCCTCATATGCAATAAAGAGGTGCCACAGAGAAGCAAGAGAGTAATTTATCATACGTACTATGTGCCTAACTTAACTTATGCTGCTGAAACGTGGACAGTGAAAAAGCGGGACATCAGCAGAGTACAAGTAAGTGAAATGAAGTTTTTAAGAAGTAGAATGGGAGTCACTAAAATGGACAGAATAAGGAATGAAGTGATTAGACGCACCATAAAAGAGGAACCCGAGTATTGGGGGAAGGCGGATTCAAGGAAGAAACCGGGAAAACCCGTGACGTCACGAAGTGGTGGGGGGGGACCTCCCTCCCCTCCCCTCCAATGGTGGCTTGGCGGGCCTAGTGCAGTGTTGCCACATTGACGGCATGACGACAGCATATTTCAAATTAAACATATATAACTGTTATTTAGTCTTTATTATAGCTGTTATTTCACTTATCTCCAACAATGTTAATCTGAAATCAGCGATATTATTTCCGATTTTGTCCTATGTGATGTAGATATTCCAGCTGCACAAATGTTGCAATGTAGCATATACACACATCCTGCCACCAGGTGTCTCCACCGAACAGCGCATGACACGAGAAACTTCATCTGCGCATGCGCCGGCCAGAGATATTCCACTTCACCACGAGATCTTCTATCCTTGTCTTGCGGGGGAAAACCCTAGCCTAAGGCGTATTTGCACAGGTGTCGGTCGACATGTATGCACTTGCTCGGCCGCCGAGACCCTGTTGCGACATGCGCGATAACTTGCATAACTGTCGCTAGGGTGCGACACACGGCAGAGCGTTATAGGCACTTGTCGCTAGATGGCGGGGGTGTCCCAATATGCGTGAAATATTTCGACGTTTGCGTGAGCGGCTATTGTTTGCTCGGGAGTCCGACAGGTTACGAAATGGCTCCATTATAGAGCGATACTGCTAGGCTGGTGTGTGTTTGCCATCCACCATTATGAAAGCATAGCTGGGTGCCTGGCTGGCGGACAAAGAAATTAGGGCGTCCAATACATATTGCAGAGTCTCAGGCTTGCAAAAAATTTCATGTGTATTTGTTATTTGTTCAGGTGTCCTGCTATCGGGTTGCGCCATCGAAACCGTTCCAGCAGGATACATAGAAATTCACTGCGGTTCAAGAAGAAATTATTACGAGATGAGAATAATTATTATATGTAAGTTTTCGTAGAACAAATATAAGAATCTTTTATGGTAGCCTAATCCCTCGCCAGAATAACGTGTTTTAAAAACGAAAATCGAAAATTTAGTTTTCATTCTGGGTGAACAGAAAAACTGCTTGAGTCTTTGTATTTAATTAAAAAATAAGACATAGACCATGGGAAAGCGTAACTTTTACGTTTAAAACGTGATAATGATCTATGGAATGTCCTGACTTAGCTCAAATTCATATCTATACAATGCAGTTCTGATATTCGAGGATGTTTATAACTCTGAGCGAATATAAAGAGGAAATAAGCATCAGTAAGGTGGGATTCCAATATAATTAATCGTTAACAGCGTTAATGATAGAGAGAATTCAACTAACGACCTCGGCAGTGTTGGGGCTAGAGTGCCGAAGGTCGCCGGTTCGAGTCCGGCGGCGGTGTTTAAGTGTTTTGTGAAAAAGCCGTTCCAACTCCTCAAAGTTACGTAATTTCCACGCCTAGAGAGTATGGCGCCAGCTTTACTTGTTATAATTGAATAAAAAAATAATTTGAAAAGCATACATTCTTCCTTTTAAGGTTCGATATGGGAAAAAAAACAGTCATAAACTCCAGATATAAAACCGAGTAAGAATTCTATGTGTACCTGTTTTCATGAAATTATTTAGCGTTCTGGCCTTGCATTCGGGAGGACACCGGTTCCGAGCATCCAGATTTGGGTTTTCCATGGTTTCCAAAATCACTCCAGGCAAATGCTGGGATGCTTCCTTTAAAAGACCATGGCCGAATTCCTTGCCCCCCCATCCTTTCCCGTCTCTAAAGACCTCGCTTGGCAAAGCTCATGGAATGCAGTGAGGGAAGAATGAATTGCTCCACAAAAACAAAATAGTATCAGCTATCAGTGAAATCTGGTTTAAGCCACATGCCCCTATCCATTTCAGGGGATGTAACATCATCAGGGAAGATAGAACTGACCGAAATGGATTCGCGGCAATCTTAATAAAGGAAAAAATTTCTTTTCAACAAATACAGATAAAATGGGAAGTGAAAGAAGTACAGGCTGTAGCCGCGGAAATAGAAACACCTATGGGTGCCTAATCTATATTATCACTATATAAACCACCACATGTGAGGGTCAGCTGTAACGAATAGAACCAATTGTGGACGTCATTTCGTACTCTGTTTCTGATCTGTGGTGACTTTAACGCCCACCATACAGCTTGGGGCAATTACACCTCGGACGCAGACGGAAGATCATGATTAAATTATGTAGAAGACGATAACCAAGTCATTTTAAATGATGGCTCACCCACACTAATTCCGACCCCTTACAGACGCCCAACATCGGTAGACATTTCTTTAGCCTCGCCCAGTTTCCACACGATAGATAAATGGGAAACAAAAATATATACATTACGATCGGATCATTTCCCAATTTATATAACAATAGGAATGAAGTTAAACTCGTGAACTAGATATCATGCTAGTAGTCCCTGGCGTATCCAGGAAGCCTCGTGGTCTACGTACGGAAAAGTCATCTCAGAGGAATTAGCCAATGTTCTTAATCCTCTTAATCTATCCGTAAAGGATTCTTACGACGCTCTGATATCAATTATAAAAAGGGCGGCGATGAAGTCAATTACTCGCCGTAAAACTACTGCAAATTGCAAAAAATACAAAGTGTTCTGGTGGGATTCAGAATGTTCTAAAACAGTAGCAAAACGTAGGTTATCGTAAAGTACAGACACTCGAAAGTTATTTGGAATATAAGCGGGTGGATGCTCAGACAAAAAGATGTCTACAACGGCGGAGAAAGAGGAATGGATTAAATACTGCAACTGCAAAAATAAGGATACAAGCATTTCAGACATTTGGAAGAAAGTTAGATCATTAAAAAAATTAAACTCAGATCGACCCGTTGAAGTTGACCCGGTCTGGTTGGAAGAATTTGCAGATAGGATAACACCATCCTCGTGCATTACGGCTCCGAAGAGCATACCTGAATCGGAAGAGGAATAGTCTCATCCAATGATGACCCCTTTCTCTAGAATATAACTAGAAAAAGCCTTATCAACAAATCAGAACACATCCCCAGGAATTGACAAAATCTGCCGTCAGAAGCCCGAGATTTACTTCTCCACATTTTCAATGAAACATGGACAAAAAATCAGTTAATGGAGGATTGAACTACACATATGATTTTACCGGTCTTAAAACCTGGAAAAATCCACTATTACAGGCTTCATATAGGCCAATAGCTTTTTCATCGTGCGTGGGGAGGACTCTGGAGAGAATGATTAAGAACCGCTTGGAATGGTGGCTAGAGGCGAACGATTTACTCGCTCAATCACAATTTGGATTTCGAAAAAGGAGAGGGACAATAGATAATTTAACTATTTTGACAACGGATATCATTGATTCATTTAAAAGAAAAATTGCACGGTCTCACTGTTTTTAGACGTCTGTTTGGCTTATGATCATGTGCAAATCCCTATCCTACTGGACAAATTAAAAAGATTGGAGCTTCCAGAGAGGCTAGTGTATGGCATTAGCAACCTGTTGGGGGAAAGAACAATCTTTTTACGATACAGGGATCAAACCATAGGACCAAGAAAAATCTTTACAGGACTACCTCAAGGGGCTATTCTGAGTCTACTATTATATACTCCATATGCATGGGATTTGAAAAGAGTAGTTAATCCAAACACCCGAATTCTCCAAAATGCGGATGACATCTGTATATATTGTATGACGGCTACACTGGAGGAAGCTTTATCCAACCTAACAGTTACAATGATGAACATGGATAACTAATTTAAACGGAATGAGCTAAAAATTTCAACTGAAAAGTCCTCAGTGATAATCTTCACCAGAAATCGATTAGATCTCAACAAAATCAGAACAGTCAAAATAGGAATCTACTCATTTTCAGTTAAAGCCAATGTTCGTTTCCTGGGTCTAGTGCTGGACTCCAAACTCAATTGGATTCCCTACATTACTGAAGTAGTTAATTCTTGTATCCCAGCTCTGAACATTATTTGATGCGTAACACGGGTATGGTGGGGTGCAAATCACAGCATCCTCTTTAACAACACACAGAGCCTTAATTCGATCTAAAATAGATTATGGAAGCATTCTGTACAGCAAAGCAAATACTTGAACCCTTTACACGTTGGACAAACTCCAATACAGCTGTATACGAACCCGTCTGGGAGCCATGAGATCGACTCCCACCAACGCCGTACTGGTAGAAGCCCGGAGATGACCTTGAATATCAGACGAAACTGGCTGGATATTAAATATATTCTGGAAAGGTTAGAATATAGAAATCATCCACTTATCTCGAAATGCAAAGCTTTCTATAATTGTGCATATAATTTAAGGAGTCATAGACTGGCAGAAGTCCTCCTCTGTTACAGAGAGTGGGAAAAACTGGCAGACAGAATTATCCCAACGAAAATATTTCCCCCATATGAATATTATTCCAGCACTAGTATGGTACAAATACCAATATATTACGTAACTCCTGAGACCAACCAACATGTCACCTACGAACAAGCAGTAAGGAAATACCTGGAGGAAAATTGGAATTATTCTTTTTATATTTATACGGAAGGATCCAAAATAGGCTCAGGGGATGGAGTAGGCTGCGCCTTTTATTGCCCGGGTACCAGGTATCAAGAAGCGTATAAATTACCATTGAATACATCTATATATACTGCAGAAGCCATCGCCATATTAAGAGCACTTGAGCACAACTTGGCATTGACTGAGACGAGTTTTTTAATATTCTCTGACTCGCTCAGCGTGCTGAACTCCATCCAAAGAAAATTTTTGGGCAAGAACACCAATCAATTTATAGTTAAGATTGTGGAGACATATCTAGAATTGTCCAGAAGAAATAGATCCATTAACTTCCTTTGGCTAAAAGCACATGCAGGGGTCCTTGATAATAAAACAGTGGATCAAATTGCAAAGACAGCCTCTAGAATAGGAGACACCTTAGATATCCAGCTTCCGTACTCTTAATTGCAATGGAGCACACGCTCCGGTGGCAATTTACCTACACACCCAACTTCCCCCTATCATGCACCCACCTACATTTGTCCTCTACAAATTTTTACTTTAAATTCTTTTAACGTTTTCGGTAAATTATTCATCATTCCCCTCAGTAACTCATTCCAATCACTTACACCCTTACCTAAAAAAGAAAATCTTCCCACACCCTTGTGCCTGAAATCGAGTGACATCTTGTGGTCATGGTCATCTTTTCCTCTCCATGAACTACTTTAAATACCTAATCCAATATCTTTCCATGCCTCATCACCAGTATATGCCCTGTACACTCCCATGACCCTCCTCATCCTCCTCCTGTCTTGCAATGAATCCCATTCCAGCTCCTTTATCATATCTGTCACTGATTGCATTCTGCGATAAATTCCAGAAACAAATCTAGCAGCCCTTCTTTGCACCTTCTCCAACTCCTGTATTTGATACTCAAAATGTGGGTCCCATACTACACTACCATATTCGAGCAATGGTCTGCCAAAGTTTTGTAACGCAATTCCTTGACTTCTCTCGTTCATCCCCTCATCACTCTCTCCAACAAGTGCAGAACTTGAAACCTTTTCCTACCACCTGTCCAATGTGTCCCGCCCAGTTAAGCTTGTTATCAATTCTTTCCCCACCTTATATTCATAATTAACCTTTTATTTTTTATTTGTGTATCTAATTAGCTGACTCTTCTTTGCATTTATCTTCATCCCATGTTTACCAACCCAAGTAGATATTTAGTCCAGATCACCCTGCATCTGTTTACAGTCCTCTATCGTTTTTATCCTTTTATACAAAATTATGTCATCTGCAAACAATCTAATTTCAGATAGTAAACAATCAACACAATTATTCATTAGAATAATGAATAGCAATGGTCCCAATACGCTACCCTGCGGCACTGGCAAACTGAATGGGACTCCAGCCAAAGTAGAAGGGGACAATATTATGGATCGATTCATTCCCGAATACCATCCACCCATGGTTCTTCAACTTCCCGGATCATAGAGGCGTCATTTCCACTATAATTAGAATGCGCTATTCCCGCAACATTTACATCTGATACACATCTTAGATACTGATATTTGTGATTGCGATAGAGCAGAAATAGGGGATATTAATCAAATAGTCTTTTCATGCCCCAAATATAATTCTCATTGACAATTTTTTTTAAACAACTAGTCAAATATGGAATACCTCTCCCAGCAAGCATCAGCTGTCTGTTGCACGGTAACAACGTGACCATATACAAGTTGCTAAATAACTTTGTAAAGTCAATTAATATAAACATTTAGATGTGAAAACTAGTTATTTGTAATGATTTTACTCATTGTAATGTCGGAAAAAAGAAAAAAAAAAACTATAAGGAACTAACAATAATGTATATTTCTCTGTATCATTTGTAATGATGTTTGAGCAATTGTATACTATACATAATGTGTCAAACCTAGACTCTCACTCCTCTTTATGGGATAAACAAAAATATTCCTTTCTGATTAATCAGTTTACTTTGTTCTATCCTTTATATTTTACTAATCATGTTCAAGTCTTGCTCTCCTACCTATATGTAAACTGTTTTTTATATGGATGTGCAAACGGATGATGGTTGTATAGTACCTAGGCGCGTAAAGCCAAATAAAAATAAAAGTATTATTTCCGCCTAGCGAGTGAGGAATTTTGCACAGTGAGGTTAAGAATCGGCGCGTCCAATACGAAGTTAGTGAACTTCGAACTGTCATCGTCGGAAATACCTGAAGGTTTGTCGTGGCTGACTATAGTGTTCGCGGTGTCTGCTGCTGATTGCTGATTCATAACGCTGTCATCTGCTGTTTTGGGTTGTCAGAAATAATTATATACATTTCTCACTGCGCCACATTACTGAACAACATTTTCTAAGTTACTTTCAGGATAATTTATGCATTAACTGGCACTTCTAAACGTGAAATTCGTTCTCTTCGATTAGTAGCAGAAAGTACTTTTTTTTTTACTTATGGCTTTACGCCTCGTCGACGTCGAGGTCATTAGAGGCGGGATGGGACTGGGAACAAGGAACGGGAATGATTTCGGCCACGGCCTTTTTGAAGGAAGCCTGGAGTGATTTGCGGAAACCATGGAAAACGCAAATCTGGATTCCTGTACCCGGATTCGAACCGGCGTCCTCCCGAATGCGAGGCTAGAGTGTTAACCATTCACCCACCACGCTAGGTGCAGGATGTAGTAATTAATTATATTAACTTAATTGAAATTATTACTCATAGTCAATAATATAATAAAATTTCAAAATTTTCTAATTAAAATGTTGTTATAACAGTTACCAAACCTGATAAAATAATAATAAAAAATTATTGCTCAAAACGAAGCGGTATGATTTAATACGGTCAGATAACGTCTTCAGTGTGAGTGTGTTTCCTAGCTAAATACTACATGTTCTTTTTAAATTTGTAACACAACAAATTAATTTGAAGACCTTTTCCAGTTTCAACTACGCATATTATTAGGCTTCTGCTATCATTTGCACATCCTTTTGCAGCATAAACTACCAAATTAAAACCATGTATTCTAGTATAAACTCTTCTGGAAGATAACTCATGTCTATTAGATATAAATTTTTGTAAGATTACCATCAGTAACGTTCTTTATCTGATGCTAATGCTAAGATCTATTACGTTATTATTTCGATTATCTGCCCCCTGATATTAATGTATTTCACTGTATCCATAAAAATAAACTAAATCTATATTGAAAAAAAAAAGAGCCATTAGAAAATTACCAGTGCAATGGGTAAAATGTGTGTACAGCATTGGATGATGTATTGCAATGTAGATGTATATTTCTACTCCTACAAATCCAGTGAAGTGCTTCGAAGAATGTATAATTTTCTTGATCTTTTAGACACACACACATTTCTAGTTATTTGCTTTTGCCGGAAATCCAAGTAATTATTACATGAGAGTCATAATGATTTGATTTCATTAGTCAACTATGGAGATAATAGTGGACATAGGTAGACAGAGGATAGTGGATATAAGTAGACAGTGGTTCCTGCTTGCGGACAGTGGAACAGATAGTCAACATATTATGAGGGAATGATACACTCACATGCTTTCTGCTAACGATTTATCCCTATTGGCAAATTAGGTTTAGAGTCTAGACACTGCCAGCGAATGATCGTTAGGCCTACGGTGGTTTCTAAACGGAAGGATTTCACGCTTGAATATCAGTCAGCGTTTATGACGGGTCAGAACGAAATGTTCGAGTCAAGAGGAGACGGTACAATCAAATTTAGGAGATTAACGGAAGTTGCGACTAGATTTGGTAAATTTCCGAGGTGGAGATTGATTCACATAAATGTTGATGTGGAAACAATTACGACGGACTGCGTGTTTTAAATATCAAATAGAAACAATGAATTATGGTAAACATCCTAAAATGATAGTAAATTACTTTTATATGGGGCCATGAAGTCTAAACAAGTTTTCCGTTCTAAAGAAAACGAGGCATCATGTGGTGAGAAATTGTCGACCGTTCCAAAAGACGATATTTAGTGGTTTGACTTCATACAAAATGTATCTTGCTATCTTGGCTTTGTTAGGATGACTTGTGTTCTCTAGCCAAATTTTATGGAGGATACTCATGCCAAGTAAAAAAATAATACATAAAACTACATACACTACTATAACATGAGGAAACAACAAGAAATTAAGTTAAAAATATCCTTAGCAGTTCGCCATGATTGTTCAACAAAAGTGGAAATTTACAGTCAATACTAAAACAATAATAAACAAAAACTATATTATAGTGTATCGGGACCTTAAGAAAGCCTATGAATCAGTAGATAGAGTCTCATTAACGAACATTTTACAGGAATTTGCTGTTGTCTTAAATCGGTCAACCTAATCTGGCAGGCCCTAACTGAAACAAATTCAAAAGTGAAATTTATGGGATAGATGTCAGGCGAATTAGTAGTAAAAACCGGTGCCAGGCAAGAAGATGGGCTTTCCCCGACTCTTTCTAACTGTTTTTTGGAGAACGTAATAAGAGTATGGGAAGAGAAACTCAAGGAAACTGGACTTCATCATGAGAGAGAGAAGATTATGTTCGAAGCACAACGGAGTTGGTGTAAACAATTTCGCCTTCGTTGATGGCATAACGATTCTCTCTGGAAGTAAAGAAACCTCACTCGTACAAATCAACCTTCTGAAAGAAAAGTCGGACCTCAGATTTCTACTGAAAAGACTAAATTCCTGAACAATATAAGGAATTCACCCACAGTACTAAACACAGAGTTTGGAAAAATTAACAAGGTCAATAAATTTTAATACCTAGTTGAAGTAATTCATATTAATGGGCTTGATAAGGAAGCAAACAGATCAACAGTAAAAAACTAGAACTAGCATACAAACTCACTGAAGATACATACAATCAGAAGAATTTCTTAAGGAAAACTAAAATCAGTCAATGCAACACAGCAATCAAACCAAAAATCTCTTACCCTCAGAATGTTTATCCTCTATGAAAACTGGAGACATGGAAGAGATAGAGAAAAGGGAAAAGGAAATCTTGAGGAAAATTTGGAGACCACTAAATGTTTCAAAAGCGGAGTTTAGGCATGGGAGGAGTAAATATCTATACAAAGCAGAATACGTTGAAGGGATATCAGACACAACAAGAAAGAGGAGAATCAGTTTCTTTGGTCACATAATGATAATGGATAACAGCAGAATTTTCAACCATTTTTCAAGAGTAAGAAGAGCAACCATTGGATACAAGGAGTAAAGGAAGATCTGATTGATATAGGAACAACAGGAAAAGTAGAATGGGAAATGTAATAACACTTGGATGGAAAAAAGGAAGAAACGGAAAGTGAAAGGATGAAGAACTATTGGAAGTCACGAAAAGAAGCATCGAAATGAATGCAGCACGGTATTACTTTTCGTTGTTCTTAGATGACCGATATCGAAGAGAAGAAGAACAAAGCAATTAGAATATAACGCTCGGAATTTCACTACTGCATGATAAAATATGGAAAGACTAGTTTTCAACGGCGTCTCCGCTATCATCTCTCTACCGAGCGTGGTGGTGTAACGGCTAGCGTTCTGGCCTCGCATTCGAGAGGACGGCGGTTCGAATCCCCGTCCGGGCATCCAGATTTGGGTTTTTCATGGTTTCCCCAAATCACTCCAGGTGAATGCCGGGATGCTTCCTTCAAAAGGCCATGGCCGAATTCCTTCCCATTCCTTGCCCCCCCCATCCTTTCCCGTCTCTAAAGACATAGTTATAGTTGTTATAGAAGACGTTAAGCAGTTTTTTTTTTTTTTTTTTTTTTTTTTTTTTTTTTTTTTTTTTTTTTAAAAAGCTATTATCTACAGGTGTTGTGCGCACGCATCTTTGGGCGTGGTCGCATCTATACACTGATCATCCAGAACTTCAGAACTTTATAACTACCTACCAACTATCGTTATAAACCCGTCCAGGCAATAGCAGCCCCACCCGACGTGGAGCGGCCACTAGTTAGAAACACGGGAGGGGTTGTGCGAGCACCCTTAATTACAGATGTTGGACATCGTAAGCTGAGCAGACTGGCAAAACAGAACAGGCGACGAACTGTGGCGGAACTAACATCAGACTTTAATACTGGGCGGAGTACAAGGGTGTCTAAACACTCCTAACGATGGACAACCGCAGCTGACGACCAATGCAAGTGCCACAGTGTTAACACCACGTCATCGGCAACTGTGGCTGAAAAGGGCATGCGACCATCGTCACTGGATGTTGGCGCAGTGGAAGAGCGTTGCATGGTCTGATGAATCCCGATACCTTCTTCATGCCGATGGGAGCGTGAGAATCCGTCGTTATCCAGGGGGGTAGATTATTTACATCTGTACTGCGGCTCAGTTATGCTCTGGGGAACATTCACGTGGTCATCCATTGGTCCATTGGAGCTCATGCTAGGCCCAATGACGGCAATTGGCTGTAGACTCTGGTATCTCGGCCCGACACAGTCACATGCCCGGAAGAAGAGATGGAGGTGGACAACCGATAGACGGCGTCAACAGCAGGCCAACTAGCGCCACCACATAGAAGAGTTTCTGCCGAGGCCAATCAGAAGCTATTTTTTTAAAATGGCTTTTGGCATCTTAGGCCATACAGCCAGCCTGATGAGCTTTTCCAGATAATTAGACACACCACAGGACGGACATGACATTCACAGACACAACTCTTAAACACCCATGCCCGCGGCCGGACTCGAACCGGCGACCTTCGGCACGCGGAGCTAGCACTGTAGCCCCACGCTACCGAGGCCGGCAATCAGAAGCTATACTATGCGAGTCGCTTCTAATTTTCCACGCCGGAAACTCTTCTATGTGGTGGCGCTAGTTGGCCTGATGTTAGCGCCGTCTATCGGTTGTCCACCTCCATCTCTTCTTCCGGGCATGTGACGGTGTCGGGCCGAGATACCAGATAGATGACGTACACCCATTCATGACGACCATGTTTCCCAACGGCAGTGGCATTTTTCAACAAGATAATACGCCATGTTACAAGGCCAGGAATGTGATGGAGTGGTTCGAGAAACACTGTGGCGAGTTGCAATTGATGCGCTGGCCTCCCATCTCACCAGATCTGAACATAATCGAACACATCTGGGATATGATTGAACGTGACGTCAGAGCTCGTGGCCCCCCTCCTCAGAATTTACAGGAATTTGGTGACTTGTGTGTGCAGATATGGTGCCTACTCCCTCCAACGACCTACCAAGGCCTCATTGCTTCCATGCCAAGACGTGTCACCGCTGTTATCCGAGCCGAAGGCGAACATACCGACCATTAGGTAGTTGGTCATAATGTTCTGGCTTATCGGTGTATGCAGCATCGCGATCCTCCGTCGTTCGCGCTGATCGCGATGAATACGGTTCACTGCAATGCTTGCTTGTATGCAGTGGTGTGTGTCATTTCCATGCAGAACTCTGGAGTCTAGAATTCCGCAAACATGTAACTGATGAAAAACGCCTGGTGTGAATCCTGATCATGTCATTGAGATCGTACCCATCTAGATGCAACTTTTCCAAACAAAGATGTTATGCTGAAGATATTGCCATCGAAAACAACAAAATAATGCCAACCCCTTGATGTTTACTTCTTTTGGCAATGTAAGCTCTATATCAGAAGGATTACTGATTTTGTAAGACTACAAGTCCTAAAACCACAAGTGAATATACATAATCATCATGAAATTCACTCTGTGATTTAAAATCAATTTGCTGCACCTTTGTACTGTATAAGCCTATGTTGCGATATGCTTGGCGAAAGCCAGGTTATGACACTGACATACCAGCATCCTCATTTTATAATTATTGTGGTTTTTTATATTGGACTGCGTGAATGCGAAAGTGATTTGGAATGTAATAACGTTGCTTTATTGTTCTCTACCACTTTGTTTTAATCACTTCATCGAAATCCCGCATCTGCACATTGAGGACTAATATAAGCACTGTCAGGTCTGTGGTACTGTTGTATATGCGTGCTTTGCGCTATATTAACGTACTTTAAGCAGAAAGTTTTGTCTACTGCGTACAGAGAAGATGATTGATTGTATCAACATTAAATTACACCCTATCATAAAGCTGTACATGTGACGAAAAGATTTGGGATCAATAACATTTCTATATGGACTGGCCTGTCCCAAGTCACAACCTGAACACAATAGAACACAGTTGGAATGAATTACAACGTTGACATCGCACCAGATCCCAGCGTCAAACATCACTACCGTCTCTGGTTTGAGGAAGAATGGGCTACAATTCCTCCATAGACACTCAGACACCTCATTGAAAGTAAACCAAGCCAAGTTTAAGCTATCATAAAGGCAAACGTTGGATAATAGGGGAACGTCACATGGATAAAAAGTGCAGTTTAAAATAGTTTATCGGATAGTATTGAGCAGATGATGTTAATTAACAAAAATTTTCGTCTATTAAACAAATTTTAACCAGCTAAAATGTAGGTTTTGCAATGTAATGAATTTTGCAACTAAAATAATATTTGTAACATTGCAATTTAGAATTTCTGATATACAAAAAACTCTCCACTTGTAATTAGGAGAATAAATACAGCAGATACGAATAAGAACAAAAAAATCTTTGCAAATACGCTGCAAAATTTGTATCATAACTCACATTATTATAATTAATAGGATGATTCTGTGCACCTACCATCATCAGTAGCAAAAGTTCCCTGAAACAAAGAGAAGTTATGATTACAAAAAGAAATCTTCTTTAACGAATATCAACTATTCTAATTACAAAGATGGTATAAAGAAAATGTCTGTCTGTTCTATGTTAATACAGGCCAGAATTAAAATTCATAGAAATATGAGTGTGTTATAACAGTTACACAGAAAATTTAAATGTAATATGTGTTTTTTGTAATATTTATTTGTTTTCTTACTATGAACAAATCTGACGTTACTATCAGTTTTTATTTCGCGTAGGTTTTCTTTAAGGAAATCTGAATGGGTCCAAGAAAGTACAGCAGAAAGTTGCAAATACAAGAAATATCTGTAAAAATAAATACTAAAATTTCAGTTAGCTCCTTTATAACAACGTGTGAAGATCTATTTTCCCCTTAAGCCCACAGAAAAATTATGAGCTATCTAGAATGAAATACATTACATGTTTCTGACGTCATCCAACATTTCTTCAGAATGAAACATCTCATTTTATATAATTTTTAAAACTGAACTGACCGAACTATAAAATAGCTCACGTTTGGGTCGAAATTGATAAAAGAATTTAGAAGAGTCTGCCTTTAGGTAAAGGTTTAGCTATTGCCAGCCTCAGAAAACTTATTAATTTTGTAATGATATTAGACACTTTGTTAAGTGATATTACACACTTCTTAATGACCTGATTATGTACCAGATACTCTGTAAAAAACCTGCAAGTCCCAGCATTTTGAGTGAGAATACGACATTGTTAATGGTGATTCCACATTCAAGTTGGAGGTTGAGGTTACGATCAAAAGGCCCATGGCATCTTTCATTCACCATCATATAAGCTGGACTACACATTACAACTAACAACTAGACACATGCAATAAGAGCAGGGAGGAAGGAAATGTCTACCATTTATCTGTATCTACGCTTATGATGAAATCATTTAAATTTGAATTGTTTCCCACACGCTAAGCGAGACTATCTTTTATGGAAGTAAAAAATAATTTATTGTACTATTTCTTTACACCAGCCACCATCAGTCAATCATGATCTGATAGTGAGATTGAAATGTAATCTTAGAAACCCAATGAAAATTTTATATCAGATATAACATAATTCTTAAGGAAAACACTGTATCATAAATACTTCGGGTTTTTTTTTTTTTTTTTTTTTTTTTTTTTTTTTTTTTTTAAATCAGACATTCTGCATTTGCTGAGCCATAAGCACCACCTCAACACATTACCGCGAATGGAGCCCGTTTTGGATTTTTCCAATCATTCAGCCACTGTATCTTAGATAATAGCTCACGTTACACATAAGGTTTTATAGGGAAAAGAAACATCAAAACTGATGCAAACAGTTTGAAAATGATAAAGAAATCCACACTCAATATTTTTTTAATCGATATATTTTGCAATCAGTCTTTACTCGAACTATTATAGTATTAGCTTTTCGGTAAGTAAGTACATATCACACTATTTAAATCACAATAATAATGTTACCAATCTCTAACATTAAGATTTGTATGCTACCAACTTAAACTATTTTGTCTCTAATTTACAAAGCACTCAAAGTGGAACTTCGTTTACAAAACATTAGATACATACAATTCAAAAGATATAATGATATAGCGTTATATCAAAATATACAACGATATATCGTAATGACGCCAAGCATTTGATTGGTATGAAAACTATGGAGCAGCCATTCAATCAATAGATGTTGTTGCTGAATCAAAATCAAATAAAAACAAGTGATTCCCAAGTAACATTAAATACTTTCTAGGGCATTATACAAACGTCGTTCGCTTACATGCGCAAAGCCTTTAATGACAGTAATAAAACTCAGATGACTATGAATTAGCAATCAAATGAAAAGGACTAGAAATTTTTTCATTTGCTTTGGGGCAGTTACAAACAGGATTGTATTATTGCTCGACAAATTTCCCCAAGTATCGAAATAACTTAAACTCTCATTTCATTTAGAGCAAAAATGTGTATTTTGGAATTTTGACACTGTACCGTACGCGTTATCACGATTAATTAGTTAATAATTCATTCGCGGTTAACTAAACTCTGTTTTGAGAGAAAAAAATATTGCATGACAATAAAAAATAATTTCTCCTTTCATTAGAAAAAAATTAGAAAAATTACTTTCAATTTTACTACTAAAAGACTGAATTATTCAAGTGAAATAACTGGCGACAACACTCACTTGAAGTACCAGGAATAGAATCACACAGGTAGAGATTATTGCCATTTCGACGTTTCCAACAGCTGCAGACGCTGAGCCCACTGCTTCTGGAGACGTACACTCTGAGTCTGTCTTAAATATGCGTTCGCCCTTATGTGGAATTTCTAAGAAGATGGCCGGCAAAATAAAACCCAGGAAATGAAATCTGCAAATTAGGTACACTCCTAATAACTTGGTATTTTATATTTTTATTTAGAATTAACTTGTGGCCATTATACTATAGTACAGTAATCTGTAAACTAAATGAAATGGTTTTGTTAAAGAGCTTCTGCTATGACGCGATAATGGGATAACGCTCAGCTCTAATTTAATCCATTAAGCCGTGACGTAGTTTCAGCGAGTAATTGACATTTTGCGAATAGTCAGGTTTGCTAATAGATGCAACCGATTTATGACTCTGTTTATAAATATAAGGTTTTTTATGGGCATTGTTTTGTATAAACTGTAGTAACCATCATCAGAAAAATTTAATAATCATGAAGCATGTTATAACTGAATGCATTAGGAAATGGGGTTACATCGCCCAGTGTTCATTTTTTTAATACTTTTATGATATTTGTAAAGTTACTAGATGCATTAATTTAGTGGTCGAAAGGGATGAGGAGTACCCGCAAGAGGAGTATCTTTGAACAGTTGATGAGGGCCCTAGTAATAAAAACACTCACTCAAAGCACAGTGAAAGTTGTGACCAAGCAGTAAATGCGTAAAATGGTAGTAATACATGCAGTGTTTTCGTTCAGGTCATTGAAAACGTCTTTCATATTCTGAAATGTTCGTGAAGTGGGAAGAAATCCTTTTAGCTACGAAACGTATACACTGATGTGCCAAAACATTATCACCACTTGCTTAATAGCTTGTTGGTTGACCTTTGGAACGCAATACTAGAGCGGTTTGGCGTGGAAAGGATCCGGCAAGTACTTGGAAGGTTTCCAGAGGTACCTGGCACCAGATGTCTACGCACAGGTCACCAAACTCCCTTAAATTACGGGCCGGTGGTTTTTGGGTGTGGAGCTGGCTCTATAGGGTTGAGACCAGGAGAATTTGGTGGCCAAGACATCAACGTTATTGCACTAACATGCTACTATGATCAATGTAGGACGATTCTGGCATTGTGATAGGGACTTATCCAGCTAGAAGATGCCATCGCTGTAGTTGAAGACATGAAGCATGCAGGGATCTAGTTGATCACAGATGTCATGGTGTCTCCGACCACTGCCATAGGACCCAGGAAAGCCCAGGTTAATGTCCCCCGTAGCATAACTCGAAACACTTGTGCCTGCACCAGCACTGCACTCCGTCGTCAGATCTGCCACAGATAGCCCCCCTGTCTTGCTTTAAAGAGTGGGCAAACCTTCGGTCTCCACGTTCTGTGATGAGGCGTGGACGTCCACCACCTTGTCGCGAACTCTTGTTTCACCGTCCTTCAACTTCTTGCCATAGATGCTCATTAGAGTAGCAGCTAACAGCCGACCAGCCTCTCCGTTTACGAGATGATGGTTCCCAGCACCGGGCCACCACAATCTGCCCTTCGTTAAAGTCTCTTATGTCAGTGTATTCCCACATTTTCCACACTTATCGTAGCCAGAATGACTCACCAAGCGTCTCTGCTCTGATAATGTAGTTACCTTACCACGTGACCTACCAACAACGTCACTAGACGACATTCAATCACAGTGACAGAGGTCATAATGTTTTGGCACACGGTGAAGAAGGAAATTTTTTTGATCTGTCCATTAATTCCTTTATCCATATCTCTGTCCTCTCATGGATGGAGCTTTTTTTACGGGTTGAACAATTGGGGGACACAATAATTGAAACTTTTACCTAGGGTTCTCTGTCCTCTTCTCTAGTTTACGGTTTTCTTTGCCGAGAGATGATTGGGGATATTTTGACTCTCCCATATGGAGTTTTATCGCCGCATCTATCGGGGGAATATACTTTGATTGTGGAACGCATATGTTGCTATAAATCTGCGAAACGTGAAATGTGTAGTTCAAGAGGTGGGGTGATTGCCGGAAACCGCGTAAAGGCCGATCACAGGACGGCCCGTGCTCAGCACCTTGGCTTCTAACTTAGGCTCTCAATATCTCAACTAGCACTTCCACAGTGTCGCACT
>JARYHS010012519.1:29709339-29773841 GCA_031002005.1 Vandiemenella viatica | reverse complement strand
ACTCCAATACAGCTGTATACGAACCCGTCTGGGAGCCATGAGATCGACTCCCACCAACGCCGTACTGGTAGGCGCCCGGAGATGACCCTGAATATAGGACGAAACTGGCTTGATAGTAAATATATTCTGGAAAGGTTAGAATATAGAAATCATCCACTTATCTCGAAATGCAAAGCTTTGTATAACTGTGCATATAATACACGGAGTCATAGACTGGCAGAAGTCCTTCTCTGTTACAGAGAGTGGGAAAAACTGGCAGACAGAATTATTCCAACGAAAATATTTCCCCCATATGAATATTATCCCAGCACTAGTATGGTACAAATACCAATATATTATGTAACTCCTGAGACCAACCAACATGTCACCTACGAACAAGCAGTAAGGAAATAACTGGAGGAAAATTGGAATTATTATTTTTATATTTATACCGAAGGATCCAAAATAGATTCAGGGGATGGAGTAGGCTGCGCCTTTTATTGCCCAGGTACCAGGTATCAAGAAGCGTATAAATTACCATCGAATACATGTAAAATACTGCAGTAGCCATCGCTATATTAAGAGCACTTGAGCACAACTTGGCATTGACTGAGACGAGTTTTTTAATATTCTTTGACTCGCTCAGCTTGCTTGCTGAACTCCATCCAAAGAAAATTTTTGGACAAGAACACCAATCAATTTATAGTTAAGATTGTTGAGACATATCTAGAATTGTCCAGAAGAAATAGTTCCATTAACTTCCTTTGGCTAAAGCACATGCAGGGGTCCCTGATAATAAAACAGTTGCAAAGACAGCCGCTAGAATAGGAGACACCTTAGATATCCAGCTTCCGTACTCTTAATTGCAATGGAGCGCACGCTCCGGTGGCAATTTACCTACACACCCAACTTCCTCCAATCCTGCACCCACCTACAGTTGCCCTCTACAAATTTTAACTTAAAATTATTTTAACGTTTTCGGTAAATTATTCATCATTCCCCTCGGCAATTCATTCCAATCGCTTACTCCCTTACCTAAAAAAGAAAATCTTCCCACACCCTTGTGCCTGAAATCGAGTGCCAGCTTGTGGTCATGGTCATCTTTTCCCCTCCGTGAACTAATTTTAATACCTACTGCAATATCTTTCCATGCCTCATCGAGAGT
This sequence comes from Vandiemenella viatica, assembly GCA_031002005.1. NCBI lineage: Eukaryota > Metazoa > Arthropoda > Insecta > Orthoptera > Morabidae > Vandiemenella > Vandiemenella viatica. Next base: position 29,772,697 of record JARYHS010012519.1, on the reverse strand, counting down.
ATACGCCCTGTACACTCCCATGACCCTCCTCATCCTCCACCTGTCTTGCAATGAATCCCATTCCAGCTCCTTTATCATATCTGTCACTGATTGTATTCTGCGATAATTTCCAGAAACAAATCTAGCAGTCCTTCTTTGCACCTTCTCCAACTCCTGTATTTGATACTCAAAATGTGGGTCCCATACTACACTACCATATTCGAGCAATGGTCTGACCAAAGTTTTGTAACCCAATTCCTTTACTTCTCTCATGCATCCCCTTATCACTCTCTCCAACAAGTGCAGAACTTTGAAACCTTTTCCTACCACCTGTCCAATGTGTCCTGCCCAGTTAAGCTTGTTATCAAATGTAATGCCAAGATATTTAGATTTCATGTCTTCAGCAATCAATTTTTTCCCCACCTTAAATTCATAAATAACCTTTTGTTTTTTATTTGTGTATCTAATTAGCTGACTCTCCTTTGTATTTATCTTCATCCCATGTTTACCAACCCAACTAGATATCCTGTCCAGATCACCCTGCAACTGTTTACAGTCCTCTATCGTTTTGATACTTTTATACAGCATTATGTTATCTGCAAACAATCTAATTTCAGACAGTAAACAATCAACACAATTATTCATTAGAATAATGAATAGCAATGGTCCCAATACGCTACCCTGCGGCACTGGCAAACTGAATGGGACTCCAGCAAAAGTAGGAGGGGACAATATTATGGATCGATTCATTCGCAGATACCATCCATCCATGGTTCTTCAACTTCCCGGATCATAGAGGCGTCATTTCCACTATAATTAGAATGCGCTATTCGCGCAACATTTACATCTAATATACATCTTAGATACTGATATTTGTGATTGCGATAGAGCGGAAATAGGGGATATTAATCAGGTAGTCTTTTCATGCTCCAAATATAATTCTCATTGACAAATTTCTTTTAAACAACTAGTCAAATATGGAATACCTCTCCCAACAAGCAGCAGCTGTCTTTGCACGGTAACAACGTGATCATATACAAGTTGTTAAATAACTTTGTAAAGTCAATTAATATAAAAATTTAGATGTGGAAACTAGTTATTTGTAAGGATTTTACTCATTGTAATGTCCAAAAAAAAAAAAAAAAACAAAAAAAAAAAAACAACTATAAGGAACTAACAATAATGTATATTTCTCTGTGTCATTTGTAATTATGTTTGAGCAATTGTATACTATACATAATGTGTCAAACCTAGACACTCACTCCTCTTTAGGGGATAAACAAAAATATTCCTTTCTGATTAATCAGTTTACTTTGTTCTAACCTTTATATTTTACTAATCATGTTCTAGTCTTGCTCTCCTACCTACATGTAAACTGTTTTTATATTGATGTACAAACGGATTTTTTTTTTTTTTTTTTTTTTTTTTTTTTTGGGCCTCCTTCCTCCCCTTCAGCCCTTCCTTTCGCTCTCCAGATAGTTGGCTCTTTGCCTGGCTCTTTACCTTTTTATTCCTTTCCTAGACTTCTTACATTTATTTCAATATTGAAACAGTTACTTCAACTTAGTCACGAGGAACATTCTTTAAGTTCTGTCCTCTAGTTTAGATTTATGTAGTCATTCTTCTTTTATTTGTTATTTATTTAAACGGTATAATTTTCTCTAAATATTTTGCGAGAGGAGTTTGCTCATTTTTTCTCCTCTTTTTGAATCTGTGGTAGTCTACCACAAGATGGACCCAGTAGTCCTCTATATTTACATTCTTTTGAGAGAATATATAGTATATGGTGTTCCCCATTAGCCATATTAGGGCGTCTTTTTTCTGTTGTGAAGTGGATGTCATATCTGGTTTCAGTAAAAGTTCAGGACTTATTCTTCTCGTTGTGGTGTCTAGTATGTATGCTGCGGTGCGCCTTGTCCAGTTCCAAATGTCTTTGACACGGTGGCAGGTAATCCTATGGAGTAGGGTGTCTGCCATTTGGCAGTGGTTGCATCTATCTGTTTCTAGGAGATGGATTTGATTTAGTTTGGTGTTAGTGGCTATTGTCTCATGACTACCTTGTACCAAATTGAATGTACTGATGTCTGTAACACTGGGTTGTGGATATTTGTCCAAAGGTTTTTCCATGAAATATTGGGATACTTTATTTCCTGTCTGTTCCCAGGGGTGTTATCCTTCATAATATTGTATATTATTTTGGTTGTCAAAGGCCGGTTATTTTTGTGTTGGAGCTTCAGGTAGCTGAGTTCCAAGTAGAAGAGTTGTAAGTATTTCATCTGATTTGGTATTCCGGCCATACTGATGGGTGGTGTCATGCTGTGTGGCTTATATAGGTCTATCACGTGTGCTGTAATGCCTTGCGGATTCCTGCTTAACGAAGAGAGCTTTGCTCTTCTTATATACATCGACAAGGCCAAGTCCCCCTCTTTTCTTTTCTAGTGTCAGTGTTTCGACTTTAACTTTGAAGATTTCTCCTCTATGTATAAAAAAGCCAACCGCAGACATAATACTTCGTGCTAGAGGCGTAGAAACTGGGAGTATTTGCGACGTGTACCATAGCTTCCCAAGGACAAATGTGTTAATTAGTTGTACTCTCTGTATCATATTAAGATTCCTCACGGAGTGTTGTTGGAGGCAAGCTCTAATTTTGGCTAATAGGTTCCGCCAATTTGTTGTCGCACTTTTTTGCAGGCATTTTTGGAATTTGATTCCCAAGAGGTTGATTTCCGAGTTTTCTTCTAGCCAGGAGGGTTTACTATGCCTCAAACCCGCTCCAATATCCATGATTTTTGATTTTTTTATGTTTAGTACTGCTCCAGAGCATTGACAGTAACTTTCGATGGTTTGTTTTGCAAGCTCAACGTCTGTCGTATCTTTCGCAAAGACAACTACATCATCCGCATAGGCCCGACAGATCACTTTCCCGATTCCTATGTTTATTCCGGTTACTGTTTCTGTTAATTTTAACAATAGTGGCTCTAGTGCTATTGCAAATAGAATCATAGATAGGGGACAACCTTGTCTTACTGATCGCCTAATTCGTATAGGTCCACTCATCGTCCCGTTGACGATTATTTTCGTTGTGGCCTTGTTTAGTAAGTTATGTACTATGTTGGATATCTCTTCTCCGAATCCCATCTTTATCCATCGTTTGTTTTAAAAAGTTATGGTTAACTCTATCGAAGGCTCGGTCAAAATCTAGTGACAAGATGGCACCCTCTGAGTTGCTTGTGTTCATACTGCCTATGACATCGCGATATTCCGACAGTAGTTGGATAATTGATCTGTTGTATCCAACTGCAGCCTGGTGGGTTTTTATCACCTTGTGTATTTTGTCTTTTATTCTGTGTGCTAACACCCTAGCGAATATTTTATAATCACTGTTCAGTAAGGTTATAGGTCTGAAGCTCTTCATATTTTTGGCTTTCGTATTTTTGGGGACTAATACTGTTACGCCGTTCACAAATTCCTCAGGTAACGTTTTTTGTTCCATAATCTCATTACATATTTGTATAAGTTTGTCTTTTAACTGACTCCAAAATGTTGCGTAAAACTCTATCCCGATGCCATCTGGTCCCGGCGATTTGTTTTTGGGGCTTCTTTGGATTGCTAGGTAAGCTTCTTCCACGTCAATTTCCTTGTTGAGTTCTGTTCGATCTTCGTCGTTCAATTGTTTTTCTATCGAATCTAATATTCCGTCTGGGGCTGTGGAACTATCTGCTTTTTCGAATAGCTGCTTATAATGATTGTGAACTTGTTGTTTTATTGTATTTTGTGTTTTGATGATTGCTCCTTCTTCTGTTATCAACTCCGTAATCAGATGTCTTCTTGCTCTGCGTTTTTCTTGGACCAGATGATATATTGAAGCATCTTCCGAGGATATAGCATTGTGTACTCTGCTTCTAATTTTAACTCCTTCAAGTTGTCTCCTCTTCATTGCAATTATTTTTGCTTTGATTTTCTTGATCTCAAGAATGTATTTCCTTTCTGTTTCCACCTTTTTATATAGCTCTCTCAAACATAGATAGTGAAATTCTTCTTTTTGCCGTTGCCACCTCTTTATTTCGATGCTATAGGTCTTTAGCATTCGTTGGATCCTGGGTTTCGCCAGTTTTATCCACCATTCTATGGTTGACGGAAATTTCCGAGTTTGGCTGCAGCACTGTATCCATGTATCTGAAAAGTTCTGTTGTAGCTGGCGCTGCTCTAGAATAGAGGTATTTAGTTTCCAGTATCCCCGCGCAATGTATATATTTTGTTTCGCTAGGTTTATTTTACATTGGTATGCTACATGGTCCGAAAATTCAACCGGCCAACGCTCTGTTGTTTGAAGTTCGCTCTTCAGCTCTTGGCTGATGTAAATACGGTCTAGTCGTGAAGCTGATTTTCCTGTCGTATATGTAAATCCTATGGTGTTTCCGTTTAATACTTCCCATGTGTCTAGTAGTTTGAGATTGCTTATGATGTATTCCAATTCTATGCTTTTGTTGCAATTGGGTGACTGGTCTTTCTGATGTAGGACGCAGTTGAAATCTCCTCCTAAAATAGTTTGTCGGGTATTCTTACCCATGTGTAAGGTTAAACTATTTTTAAAATATGACGCCCTCTTGGCTCGTTGGTTGCTGCCTGAGGGAGCATATACATTTATTATTCTGGTATTGGCTATTGTGCAAGCTATAGTTCTTCCTTCTTCTGATCTTGTTACATCTAAGGTTTCAATACCTAGCTTGGTTAAAATTGCTGTTCCGAGGCTTATATCGCCACCTGTGTTCGTTATAGAGTTGTAGCCGGAGATTCTGTCCAGGTTTATTGCGTTTGTGACTTCTTGCAATAGTAGTATGTCAATGTTTGCGGCTCTCACATAGTCTTGCAGCATTTCCACTTTAAGAGGGCTTATAATTGAGTTTATATTTAACGTTGCCACGGTGTACGTTTGCATCATACTGTCAGTGTGTTGCATTCAGACAATGTGCGTGTCTTCGATTTGATCTTCCTGCTTCTCGTCGTCCGCCCAACTATACGGCGTACTTCCTACTTCGGTCCCTGCGCCTCTGCGCCTGTTTGGGTTTGGAGTTGGCTCTGTGTTGCTAGTTGGCTGATTCTTCTCTATTGGTTGTTTCTTTAGTTTTTTCCCACTTCCTTTGACTTCTTCTGTACTTTCTCTCTCTGTTGACGTTTCCCTACTTTGCTTGGTTTTGGTCTCCGTTTGTTTCCTTGCACGGCGTTTCTTACCGAGTTTGGCGACCGTTGGCCTCGTCCACTCCGTTTCTTCTGCTGTGGATGGTGGGTCAGTTGTCAGCATCGGTTCTTCCTTTCCGTGATCTGACTCGATGTTGTCGTCAGTTACCATCGTGTTTTCGAGAGGTTTTTTATTTATTTTCTGCTTTTTCTCGTCCGTGTTTGTTTTTGTTTTGTCATTCCAGTCTCCTTGTTGTTTAGTTTGGAGGTTTTCACTCATTTTGTTCTGGGTTTGGCGTCCCTCGTCGCTCATATTTTCTTCAGTATTCTTTGTATTGTACATTTTTTGTGACTTTATTTCTTTTTGTATCACCGTCTCAGGGGGGCACATGTCCGTTTTCATTAGTGGTGGAAACTGCTGTTGGTCTCCTAATGCGGCCTCTTCATTTTGTTTTGTTGTTTCTGAGCGCTTGGCGTATGTTAACGGTAGTATTGTCGGTTGCATGCGAGGGCAGTTTGCTCTGATATGTTCTATTGAGTTGCAAATAGCACAAGTTCGTGGCTGCCCGTCGTATACAACAAGTGCTCTGAATCCACTTACGTTTATGTATGATGGTATGTGTTTTGTTATTTCCATTTTAACTATGCGCACTCCGTTTATCTTCTTAAATCGGATATTGCCTCCCCATTTATCTTCTGTAATTTCTATCACATTTCCGAAAGGTTTGATCGCCTGTAGAATCAGTTCGTTGGATATTTCAAATGGCAGATTTAACACTCTTATATGTCTTTTGCCCATTCCTGCGTTTGTTACTTGAACATTACTTACATTTCCATCGGCATGGTGGAATTTCAAATTGCCTGTATTTTCTTCTATTACGCTGACACAATATTCCTCACTTGTCATTTTGACAAACACACAGTTTTGGAATGAATCTAATTGAATTCCCAATATTTCTTCATCTATTAATTTTACTTTGTCGAACAGCCACTCATGTATCTCGTACGCCGTTGGCCTTACGAAAGCACGATCGAATGTGAATTTTACGGTGTTTTTTCCTTGTTATAGCGGTGGCTGCCATTTCTTACCTTTAACTGTAGTACTCGCCTCTACTCGGCTGAGAAGATGGTTTTCTATTACACTCACACAAAACTTCTACACTGCACACTACTGTTGATCGCTGCGGCGTTGACCGACTACACGGATGTTGTTGCAAACACGTCCGTACCTGACGGCCGCTGACAGCGGACTCGAACGGATGATGGTTGCATAGTACCTAGGCGCTTAAAGCCAAATAAAAATAAAAGTATTATTTCCGCCTAGCGAGTGAGGAATTTTGCACAGTGAGGTTTAGAATCGGCGCGTCCAATACGAAGTTGGTAAACTTCGAACAGTCGTCGTCGGAAATATCTGAAGGTTTGTCGTGGCTGACTGTAGTTTTCGCAGTGTCTGCTGCTGATTGCTGATCCATAACGCTGTCATCTGCTGTTTTGGGTTGTCAGAAATAATTATATACATTTCTCACTGCGCCACATTACTGAACAACATTATCTAAGTTACTTTCAGGAGCATTTATGTATTAACTGGCACTTCTAAACATGAAATTCGTTCTCTTCGATCAGTCGCAGAAAGTACTTTTTTTTTTTTACTTATGGCTTTACGCCTCGTCGACGTCAAGATCATTAGAGGCGGGATGGGATTGGGAACAAGGAACGGGAATGATTTCGGCCATGGCCTTTTTGAAGGAAGCATTCCGGTATTCGCCTGGAGTGATTTGGGGAAACCATGGAAAACCCAAATCTGGATGCCTGTACCCGGATTCGAACCCGCGTCCTCCCGAATGCGAGGCTAGAGTGTTAACCATTCACCCACCACTCTCGGTGCAGAAAGTAGAAATTAATTATATTAACTTAACTGAAATTATTACTCTTTGTCAATAATATAATAAAATTTCAAAATTTTCTAATTAAAATGTTGTTATAACAGTTACCAAACCTGATAAAGTAATAATAAAAAAGTTATTGCTCAAATAGAAGTGGTATGATTTAACTGTATTTAATATGGTCAGATAACCTCTTCAGTGAGACTATTACGGTCTTCGGACGATTTAATGACTTCTTGTCCTGTCAACGTTCGTCATATTGCTGTCTTCGGATGATTTAATGACTTCTTGTCCTGTCAACGTTCGTCATATTAGGGTTCTCGGTAGTTTAATTACTATATTGATTAATTAAAAAGTCCACCAAAAAGGTTATGTTGATGTCTGTTTATTTGATCAAAACGAAGTCAGCGATATTCACAAGCATATATACAATACAGAGATGCACTTCTGAACAGTCGCAAAGATAATCTCTGTGAAAACTAACTGAATGAAACTCTCTGTAACACTGAATGATGTCAACTAACTAACTAACTAACTGCTCTGTCCAGCCAATCTGTTTATATAGTCTCTATCGAAATTACGAGAATTCTTCATAGGCATCCGCCCGATATTTCTCGATCATTAACAATCACTCAAACGATCAAACATATTAAAAACAATCGGAATTAATACAAAATTACTTAACAACATTACAAAATGATCAGAAATGGTAAATAGAGATACTTAAATACAAAATTATTTGAAGAAATCCTTTCAAACTGTAGAAAATTGTCCTATAGACATCGTAACTTACATTAATACATGGAATTACAAACATTTAAGAAATTCTCTTACACCATTCGGTTCTTAAACATATTAAATGGACTTTAAATAATTTTTTGCATAAAACAAAGTCTATATACACTGATTTACAAGAAATTACAAAACAAACATACCAGATCATATTCAAGCAAACTTTAGCTCACTACAAATACTTCATATAGTACAATACTATTCCAAAATTCAGGTATGAGGGCTGTTACAACTGTGTTTCCAAGCTAAATACTACATGTTCGTTTTAAATTTTTAACACAACAAATTAATTTGAAGACCTTTTTCCGTTTCCACTACGCATATGTTTAGGCTTCTGCTATCATTTGAAATTTTGTACATCTCGCCTGCATAGCTCAGCAGTAATAACCTTCTTGAATCTGATGAATAGAGAAGTACTTTCAAATGTTATTCACACCAATCATTTACGCATTTTTCTTTCTCTTTTTTTGCTTATCGTATTGTGCACATCCTTTTGCAGCATAAACTACCAAATTAAAACCATGTATTCTAGTATAAACTCTTTGGGAAGATAATACCATCAGTAACGTTCTTTATCTGATGATAATGCTAAGATCTATTACGTTTTTATTTCGATAATCTGCCCCCTGATCTTAATGTATTTCACTGTATCCATAAAAAAAAAAACTAAAGAAATCTAGAAGTAAAAAAAAAAAAAAAAAAAAAAAAAATAGAGCCATTAGAAAATTACCAGCGCAATGGGTAAAATGTGTGTGTACAGCATTGGATGATGTATTGCAATGTAGATGTATATTTCTACTCCTACAAATCCAGTGAAGTGCTTCTAAGAATGTACCATTTTCTTGATCTTTTAAACACACACACGTTTCTAGTTGTTTGCTTTTGCCGGAAAACCATGTAATTATTACTTGAGAGTCATAATGACTTGATTTCATTAGTCAACTATGGAGATAATAGTGGTCATTTAAATATAGGTAGACAGAGGTTCCGGCTTGCGGACAGTGGAACAGATAGTCAACATATTATGAGTGAATGATACACTCACATGCTTTCTGCTAACGAGTTATCCCTATTGGCAAATTAGGTTTAGAGTCTAGACATTGCCAGCGAATGATCGTTACGGTGGTTTCTAAACGGAAGGATTTCACGCTTGAAGATCAATCAACATTTATGACGGGTCAGAACGAAATGTTCAAGTCAAGGGAAGACGGAACAATCAAATTTAAGAGATTAATGGAAGCTGCGATTAGATTTGGTAAATTTCAGAGGTGGAGATTGATTCACATAAATGTTGATGTGGAGCCAATTACGACGGACTGCGTGTTTTAAATATCAAACAGAAACAATGAATTATGGTAAACATTCTAAAATGATAGTATATTACTTGTATATGGGGTCAGTGAAGACTAATCAAGTTTTCCGTTCTAAAGAAAACGAGGCATCATGTGTGGTGAGAAATTGTTGAACGTTCCAAAAGACGATATTTAGTGGTTTGACTTCATACAAAGTGTATCTTACTATCTTGGCTTTGTTAGGATGACTTGTGTTCTCTAGCCAAATTTTATGGAGGATACTCATGTCAAGTAAAAAAGAATACATGAAACTACATACACTACTATAACAAGAGGAAACAACAAGAAATTAAGTTAAAAATATCCCTAGCAGTTCGCTATGATTGTTCCATAAAGTGGAAATTTACAGTCAACACTAAAACAATAATAAACAAAAACTATATTATAGTGTATCAGGACCTTACGAATGCCTATGACTCAGTACATAGAGTCTCATTAACGAAAATTTTACAGGAATTTAATGTTGTCCTTAATCGGTCAACCTAATCGGGCAGGCCCTCACTGAAACAAATTCAAAAGTGAAATTTATGGGAGAGATGTCAGGGGAATTAATAGTAAAAACCGGTGTCAGGCATGGAGATGGGCTTTCCCCGAGTCTTTTTAACTGTTTCTTGGAGAAGGTAATAAGAATATGGGAAGGGAAACTCAAGAAAACTGGAGATAAGATTATGTTCGAAGCACAAATGAGTTGGTGTAAACAATTTGGCCTTCACTGATGGCGTAACGATTCTCTCTGGAAGTTAAGAAACCGCATTCGTACTAATCAACCCTCTGAAAGAAACAGCAGGAAAAGTCTGATTTCAGATTACTTGTGAATAAAATTCATGAACAATATAACCAATTCATCCACAGTACTAAACACAGAGTTTGGAAAAATTAACAAGTTCAACAAATTTAAGCACCTAGTTGAAGTAATTCAGATTAATGGGCTTGATAAGGAGGCAAACAGATCAACAGTAAGAAAACTAGAACTAGCATACAAACTCACTGAAGATACATGCAGTAAGACGAATTTCTTAAGGAAAACTAAAATCAAAGAATATAACACAGCGATCAATTCAGAATATCTCTAACCCTCAGAATGTTTATTCTCTATGAAAACTGGAGACATGGAAGAGATAGAGAAAAGGGAAAAGAAAATCTTGAGGAAAATTTGGGGACCACTAGATATTGTAAAAGCAGAGTTTAGGAATGGGAGGAGTAAATATCTATATAAAGAAGAATACGTTGAAAGGATATCAGACACAAGAAGAAAGAGGAGAATTTGTTTCTTTGGTCACATAATGATAATGGATAACAGCAGAATTTTCAACCAAGTTTACAAGAGTAAGAAGAGCAACCAGTGGATACAAGGAGTAAAGGAAGATCAGATTGATATTGGAACAACAGGAGAAGTAGAATGGGAAATGTAATAACACATGGATGGAAAAAAGGAAGATACGGAAAGTGAAATGATGAAGAACTATTGGAAGTCACGAAAAGAAGCATTGAAATGAATGCAGCACGGTATTCCTTTTAGTGGTTCTTAGATGACAGATATCGAAGAGAAGAAGAACAAAGAAATTAGAATATAACGGTCGGAATTCCACTGCTGCATGATAAAATATGGAAAGACTAGTTTTCAACGGCGTCTCCGATATCATCTACAGGTCCTGTGCGCATCCGTCTTCGGGCGCCGACGCGTCTATACACTGATCATCCAGAACTTTATAACTACCTATCAACTATCGTTATAAACCCGTCCAGGCGATAGCAAAGCCACCCGACGAGGAGTGACCACTAGTTAGATACACGGGAGGGGTTGGGCGAACACCCCTAATTACAGATGTTGGACATCGTAAGCTGAGCAGACTGGCAAAACAGAACAGGTGGCGAACTGTGGCGGAACTAACATCAGACTTTAATACTGGGCGGGGTACAAGTGTGTCTGAACACTCCTAACGATGGACCTCCGCAGCCGACGACCAATGCAAGTGCCAATGTTTACACCACATCATCGGCAACTGTGGCTGAAAAGGGCATGTGACCATCGTCACTGGATGTTGGCGCAGTGGCAGAGCGTTGCGTGGTCTGATGAATCCCGATACCTTCTTCATGCCGATGGGAACTAGCGAATCCGTCGTTTTACAGGGGGGTAGCTTATTTACATCTGTACTGCGGCTCAGTTATGCTCTGGGGAACATTCACGTGGTCATCCATTGGTCCATTGGAGCTCATGCTATGCCCAATGACGGCCACTGGCTGTAGACTCTGGTATCCAGGCCCGACACAGTCACATGCCCGGAAGAAGAGATGGAGGTGGACAACCGATAGACGGCGCTAACAGCAGGCCAACTAGCGCCACCACATAGAAGAGTTTCCGCCGAGGCCAATCAGAAGCTATACTAGGCGAGTCGCTTCTGATTTTCCACGGCGGAAACTCTTCTATGTGGTGACGCTAGTTGGCCTGCTGTTAGCGCCGTCTATCGGTTGTCCACCTCCATCTCTTCTTCCGGGCATGTGACGGTGTCGGGCCGAGATACCAGATAGACGACGTACAGCCCTTCATGACGACCATGTTTCCCAACGGCAGTGGCATTTTTCAACAAGATAATAAGAGGTTAGCACAGGATAGGAAGGGATGGAGGATTGCATCAAACCAGTCTAAAGACTGACGACAGCAAAAAAAAAAAAAAAATACGACATGTCACAAGGCCAGGAATGTGATGGAGTGGTTCGAGAAACACTGTGGCGAGTTGCAATTGATGCGATGGCCTTCCATCTCGCCAGATCTGAACCCAATCGAACACATCTGGGATATGATTGAACGTGACGTCAGAGCTCGTGGTCCCCCTCCTCAGAATTTACAGGAATCTGGTGACTTGTGTGTGCAGATATGGTGCCTACTCCCTCCAACGACCTACCAAGGCCTCATTGCTTCCATGCCAAGACGCGTCACCGCTGTTATCCGAGCCGAAGGCGAACATACCGACCATTAGGTAGGTGGTCATAATGTTCTGGCTTATCGCTGTATGCAGCATCGCGATTCTCCGTCGATCGCGCTGGTCGTGATGAATACGGTTCACTGCAATGCTTGCTTGTATGCAGTGGTGTGTGTCATTTCCATGCAGAACTGTGGAGTCTAGAATTCCGCAAACATGTAACTGATGAAAAAATCCTGGTGTGATTCCTGATCATGTCATTGAGATCGTACCCATCTAGATGCAACTTTTGCAAACAAAGATGTTATGCTGAAGATATTGCCATCGAAAACAACAAAATAATGCCAACCCCTTGATGTTTACTTCTTTTGGCAATGTAAGCTCTATATCAGAAGGATTACTGATTTTGTAAGACTACAAGTCCTAATACCACAAGTGAAGATACATAATCATCATGAAATTCACTCTGTGATTTAAAATCAATTTGCTGTGCCTATGTACTGTATAGACTATGTTGCAATATGCTTGGCGAAAGCCAGATTATGACACCGACATACCAGTATCTTCATTTTGTAATTAGTGTGGCTTTTGATATTGGACTGCGTGAATGCGAAAGTAATTTGGAATGTGATAACGTTGCTTTTGTAATGTGTGTACATTGTTCTCTTCCACTTTGTTTTAATCACTTCACCGAAATCCCGCATCTGCACTTTGAGGACTAATATAAGCACTGTCAGGTTTGTGGTACTGTTGTATATACGTGTTTTGCGCTATATTAACGTACTTTAAGCAGAAAGTTTTTCGCACCGTTGTCTACTGCGTACATAGAAAATGATTGATTGTATCAACTTTAATTCACACCCTATCACTAAGCTGTACATGTGACGCAAAGATTTGGGATCAATAACATTTCTAAATGGACTGGCCTGTCCAAAGTCCCAACCTGGACACAATTGAACACAGTTGGAATGAATTAAAACGTCGACATCGCACCAGATCCCAGCGTCAAACATCACTACCGTCTCTGGTTTGAGGAAGAATGGGCTACAATTCCTCCATAGACACTCAGACACCTCACTGAAAGTAAACCAAGGCAAGTTAAAACTATCATAAAGGCAAACGTTGGATAATAGGGGAACGTCACATGGATAAAGTCTAAGTGCAGTTTAAAATAGTTTATCGGATAGTATTGAGTAGATGATATTAATTAATAAAATTTTTCGTCTATTAAACAAATTTTAACCAGCTAAAATGTAGGTTTTGCAATGTAAAGAATTTTGCAACTAAAATAATATTTGTAACATCGCAGTTTAGAATTTCTGATATACAACAATATCTCCACTTGTAATTAAGAGACTAAATACAGCAGATACGCATAAGAAAAAAAAAATCTTTACAAATACGCTGCAAATTTTTTATCATAACTCACATTATTATAATTAATAGTATGATTCTGTGTACCTACCATCATCAGTAGCAAAAGTTCCCTGAAACAAAGAGAAGTTATGATTACAAAAAGAAATCTTATCAACTATTCTCATTACAAAGATGGTATAAAGAAAATATCTGTCTGTGCTATGTTAATACAGACCAGAATTAAAATTCATAGAAATATGAGTGTATTATAACAGTTACACAGAAAATTTAAATATAACATGTGTTATTTGTAATATTTATTTGTTTTCTTACTATGAACAAATCTGACGTTACTATCAGTTTTTATTTCGCGTAGGTTTTCTTTAATGAAATCTGAATGGGTCCAAGAAAGTACAGCAGAAAGTTGCAAATACAAGAAATATCTCTAAAAATAAATACTAAAATTTCAGTGAGCTCGTTCGTAATAACGTGTGAAGATATATTTTTCCCTTATGCCCACAGAATAATAATGAGCTATCTAGAATGAAATACATTACATGCTTCTGACGTCATCCAATATTTCTTCAGAATGAAACACCTCATTTTATATAATTTTTAAAACTGAACTGACCGAACTATAAAATAGCTCACGTTTGGGTCGAAATTGATAAAAGAATTTAGAAGAGTCTGCCTTTAGGTAAAGGTTTAGCTGTTGCCAGCCTCAGAAAACTTAGTAATTTTGTAATGATATTAGACACTTTGTTAAGTGTTATTACACACTTCTTAATGTCCTGATTATGTACCAGATACCTGTAAAAAACCTGCAAGTCCCAGCAGTTTGAGTGAGAAGACGACATTGTTAATGGTGATTCCACATTCAAGTTGGAGGTTGAGGTTACGATCAAAAGGCCCATGGCATCTCTCATTCACCATCATGTAAGCTGGACTACACATTACAACTAACAACTAGACACATGCAAGAAGAGCAGGGAGGAAGGAAATGTCTAACCTCTATCTGTATCTACACTTATGGTGACATCATTTAAATTTGAATTGTTTCCCACACGCTAAGCGAAACTATCTTTTATGGAAGTAAAAAATAATTTATTGTACTATTTCTTTACACCAACCACCATCAGTCAATCATGATCTGATAGTGAGATTGAAAATGTAATCTTAGAAACCCACTGAAAATTTTACATCAGATATAACATAATTCTTAAGGAAAACACTGTATCATAAATACTTAGTTTTTTTTTTTTTTTTTTTTAATCAGACATTCTGCATTTGCTGAGCCATAAGCACCACCTCAACGCATTACCGCGAAAGCAGCCCGTTTTGGATTTTGCCAATCATTCGGCCACTGTATCTTAGATAATAGCTCACGTTACACATAAGGTTTTATAGGAAAACGAAACCTCAATGCTGATGCAAACAGTTTGAAAATGATAAAGAAATCCACACTCAATATTTTTTTACTAGATATATTTTGCAATCAGTCTATACTCGAACTATTATAGTATTAGCTTTTCGGTAAGTAAGTACATATCACACTATTTAAAATCACAATAATAATGTTACCAATCTCTAACATTAAGATTTGTATGCTACCAACTTAAACTAGTTTGTCTCTAATTTACAAAGCACTCAAAGTGGAACTTCGTTTACAAAACATTAGATACATACAATTCAAAAGATATAATGATATAGCGTTATATCAAAATATATAACGATATATCGTAATGACGCCAAGCATTTGATTGGTATGAAAACTATGGAGCAGCCATTCAATCAATAGATGTTGTTGCTGAATCAAAATCAAATAAAAACAAGTGATTCCCAAGTAACATTAAATACTTTCTAGGGCATTATACAAACGTCGTTCGCTTACATGCGCAAAGCCTTTAATGACAGTAATAAAACTCAGATGACTATAAATTAGCAATCGATTTCAAGTGAAAAGGACTAGAAATTTTTTCATTTGCTTTGGGGCAGTTACAAACAGGATTGTATTATTGCTCATCAAATTTCCCCAAGTATCGAAATAACTTAAACTCTCATTTCATTTAGAGCAAAAATGTGTATTTAGGAAGTTTGTCACTGTACCGTACGCCTTATCACGATTAATTAGTTAATAATTCATTCGCGGTTAACTAAACTCTGTTTTGAGAGAACAAAATATTACATGACAATAAAAAATAATTTCTCCTTTCATTAGAAAAATAGTAGAAAAATTACATTCAATTTTACTACTAAAAGACTGAATTATTCAAGTGAAATAACTGGCGACAACACTCACTTGAAGTACCAGGAATAGAATCACACAGGTAGAGATTATTGCCATTTCGACGTTTCCAACAGCTCCAGACGCTGACCCCACTGCTTCTGGAGATGTACACTCTGAGTCTGTCTTAAATATGCGTTCGCCCTTATGTGGAATTGCTAAGAAGATGGCCGGCAAAATAAAACCCAGGAAATGAGATATGCAAATTAGGTCCACTCCTAACAACTTGGTATTTTATATTTTTAATTAGAATTTACTTGTGGCCATTATACTATAGTAATGTAATCTGTAAACTAAATGAAATGGTTTTGTTAAAGAGCTTCTGCTATGACGCGATAACGGGAGAACGCTCAGCTCTAATATAATCCATTAAGCCGTGATGTAGTTTCAGCGAGTAATTGCCATTTTGCGAATAGTTAGGTTTGCTAATAGATGCAACCGATTTTTTTTAAAACTGCTTTACGTCTCTCTAACAGCGAGGTCTTTAGAGACGGGAAAGGATGGGGGCAAGGAATGGGAAGGAATACGACCAGGGCCTTTTTAAGGAAGCATCTCTGCATTTGCCTGGAGTGATTTGGGAAACCATGGAAAACCCAAATCTGGATGCCCGGACGGGGATTCGAACCGCCGTCCTCCCAAATGCGAGGCCAGAACGCTATCCGTTACACCACCACGCTCGGTGCAACCGATTTATGACTCTGCTTATAAATATAAGATTTTTTAACGGTATTGTTTTGTATAAACTGTAGTAGCCATCATCAGAAAAATTGAATAATCATGAAGCATGTTATGATATTTGATGCATTAATTTATGGGTCGAAAGGGATGAGGAGTACCCGCAAGAGGAGTATATTTGAACAGTTGATGAGGGCCCTGGTAATAAAAACACTCACTCAAAGTACAGTGAAAGTTGTGACCAAGTAGTAAATGCGTAAAATGGTAGTAATCCATGCAGTGTTTTCGTTCAGGTCATTGAAAACGTCTTTCATATTCTGAAATGTTCGTGAAGTGGGAAGAAATCCTTTTAGCTACGAAACGTATTCACTGATGTGCCAAAACATTATCACCACTTGCTTAATAGCTTGTTGGTCGACATTTGGAACGCAATACTAGAGAGGTTTGGCGTGGAAAGGATCCGGCAAGTACTTGGAAGGTTTCCAGACGTACCTGGCACCAGATGTCTACGCACAGGTCACCAAACTCCCTTTAATAACGGGCCGGTGGTTTGTGGGTGTGGAGCTGGCTCTATAGGGTTGAGACCAGGAGAATTTGGTGGCCAAGACATCAACGTTATTGCACTAACATGCTCCTATGATCAATGTAGGACGATTCTGGCATTGTGATAGGGGCAGTTATCCAGCTGTAAGATGCCATCGCTGAAGTTGAAGACGTGAATCATGCAGGGATCTAGTTGATCATGGATGTCATGGTGTCTCCGACCACTGCCATAGGACCCAGGAAAGCCCAGGTGAATGTCCCCCGTAGCATAACACAAAACACCCTGACTGCACCAGCACTATACTCCGTCGTCAGATCTGCCACAGATCGCCCCCCTGTCCTGCTTTAAAGAACGGGCAAACCTTCGGTCTCCACGTTCTGTGATGAGGCTTGGACGTCCACCACCTTGTCGCGAACTCTTGGTTTCACCGACCTTCAACTTCTTGCCATAGATGCTCACTACAGTAGCAGCTAACAGCCGACCAGCCTCTCCGTTTTCGAGATGATGGTTTCCAGCGCCGGGCCACAACAATCTGCCCTTCGTTAAAGTCTCTTATGTCAGTGTATTCCCACATTTGCCACACTTATCGTAGCCAGAATGACTCCCCAAGCGTCTCTGCTCCGATAATATAGTTATCTTACCACGTGACCTACCAACAATGTCACTAGACGACATTCAATCACAGGGACAGAGGTCATAATGTTTTGGCACATCAGCGTATGGTGGCAACGGTGAAGAAGGAAATTTTTTTGATCTGCCCATTAATTCCTTTATCCATATCTCTGTCCTCTCATGAATGGAGCTTTTTTTACGGGTTGAACAATTGGGGAACACAAAAATTGAAACTTTTACCTAGGGTTCTCTGTCCTCTTCTCTAGTTTACGGGTTTTTTTTTTTTTTGCCGAGAGATGATTGGGGATATTTTGACTCTCCCTTATGGAGTTTTATCGCCGCATCTATCGGGCGAACATACTCTGATGGTGGAGCGGATATGTTGCTATAAGTCTGCTAAACGTGAAATGTATAGTTCAAGAGGTGGGGTGATTGCCGGAAACCGCGGAAAGGAAGCTCCCAGGACGTCTGGTGCTCAGCGCCTCGGCTTCTAACTTAGGCTCTCAATATCTCAACTAGCACTTCCACAATGTCGCATTGAGCCAGAGTAACCTGGACCAGCAGGTAAAAACCAATAGTGGTTCTGGTAATGACAGCTGTGTTCGACGAACGGTGACCCGAAACAGGAAACGAATGAGCAAACTCAATCCTATGATATGCCTAATAATTCAATTGTTACAAGAAACTGAATTTTACGCAGACGGTAGTTCAGATGTTAAGTCGTAAATTATATGTCGTAAAGGCTCCCCATCCTTTCCTTCGTCTTTATTACTGTATGAATGGCAGCTTGGTCTGGTGCATGAAAGCGTGAAGTTCTTGTTAAAAGCAAGATGACAGGCTGCATGTAGTTATATTTTTTGTTTTTGTTTTGCTGTCATTAGTCTTTCGACTGGCTTGATGCAATTCTCCATCCTTTCCTATCTTGAGCTAACCTCTTCATCTCTACATATCCCTTACAACCCACGTCCTCAATTATCTGCTTCATATATTCTAATCTCTGTCTTCCTATACAGATCTTACCTTCGACGGTTCCCTCCACTAGCAAATTAACCAATCCAGCATGTCTCAAAATATGGCCTACCAGCCTGTGTCTTCTCTCTGTAAGCTTCTTCCACAAACTTCTTGCCTCACCCATCATTTCCAAAACTCGTTCATTTCTTACTTTGTCTGTCCACTTAATTTTCAGCATTCTTCTGTAGCACCATATTTCAAATGTTTCAATTTTCTTTGTTTCCGGTATTCCTAAAGTCCATGTTTCGCTACTGATCTTCATCTACTGTCTCTTCTACTACCCTTTCCATTCTTCTGTATATTATTCTGGTCAGTAATTTTGAAGCATGTAATGTTAGACTAATGGTGCGATAATTATCACATTTGTCGGTTTGTGCTTTCTTCGGAAGTGAGAAGATCATATTTTTATTAGAATCAGTTGGAATTTCTCCTGTTTCATAACTTATTGATATAAGCTTGAATAATCATTCGATTCCTTCCTCTCCTAGGGATTTAAGAAATTCTGCAAGGATCTCATCAATTCCATCTGCCTTATTTGCTTTCAAGTCATTCAGAGCTTTATTACATTCTGTCCTCAAAACAGGATCTCCTAAGTCATCAATGTTGACATCGCCTTCCTTTTGCATTACACTATTGTTCAAGTCGTCCCCAACATACAGTTTCTCAATGTATTCTTTACATCGGTTAGCTCTATCTTCTGATCATAAAAGAGGTTTTCCCATCGGCAGCTTTAATGTTCGTACCTATTTTCTTCATTTCTCCAAAATTCTGTTTGATCTTTCTATATGCAACATCTACTTTTCCTGTGACCATTTCCTTTTCTACTTCTTCACACTTTTCTTGTAGCCATTTTTCTTTTGCTATTTTGCATTTCCAATTTATTTGATTTCTAAGTTGCCTATACTGCTCTCTTCCTGCTTCATCCTAAGCATTTTTGTACCTTCTCCTCTTATCCATCAGCTCCAAAATTTCATCTGTGATCCAAGGTTTTCGGGCAGCTTGTTCCCTAAAGCCTAATGTTTCTTTACCAGCTTTCTTATTTCGGTCTTTAATTCATTTCATTCGTCCTCGGTTGAACTACTTTCAGAGTTGCTTCTTAGACCTAAGTCTACCATTTCTGCAAAATTTTTCTCTCGTACCAGATTGCTTTAGTTTACTCACTTCCAGTCTGTTCTGCGTATGCTGCTTCCTTATTCGCTTGAATTTCAGCCTGCACTCCATTATTATCAAATTATAGTCAGAGTCTATGTCTGCTCCTGGGTACGCTTTACAGTCTAGAACTTGATTCCCGAATCTCTGTTTGACCATGATATAATCTAGCTGATGTCTGCCTGTATCCCCAGGACGTTTCCAGGGTGTATATCCTTCATGCATGGTTCTTAAACATTGTGTTTTCCACTACTAGCTTATATCTTTCACAAAATTCTAACAACCTTTTTCCTCGCTCAATTCTTTCACCGAGACCAAAACTTCCTTCTCCCACTATCGCATTCCAATCACCCATGATTCTCTTCACATATTGGATTAATTCTTCAATTTCGGTATATATTTTTTCTATTTTTTTCGTCATCTTCCTGTGACGTTGGCATCTATACTTGAACTAACGTGGTTGTGTTTCTAACCTCATCAATTTAATTCTGTCACTAAGCTGTTCATAATAACTCACCTGTTTCCCTACTCTCTTATTCATTACAAATCCTACACCAGTGACTCCATTAACAGCTTGTATTCTAATTATCCTGTGTTCCCCAGACCATAAATCCTGTGCATCCTTCCATTTAATCTCGCTAATCCCAACAACATCTAACTTAATGTGTTCCATCTCCTTTTTCAGGTTTTCTAGCCTACCTGCCCTATTCAGACTTCTAACATTTCACGCTCCGTCTCGTAGAATGTTTCTATCCATTCTGATGACTCCTTCCTGAGTAGTTCCGATTGGTGGACTATTATACCTCCGGAATATTTTACCCAGGAAGAAGCCATTATGATATATGTAATTTGAGAGGATTGCATGTCCTCGGGATACCCTTTGGGTCTTTAATGCAATGGTTTCCCGTTGTCTTCTGCATCCTCATGCCGTTCATCATTTCTTATTCATCCGCCTTTAGGGGCCGTTTCCAACCCCAAGGGCAAGAGGTTATCCTTGACCACTCTCCGCTCTTGCGCCCTCCTATCGGAGGCCGGTGGAAAACAGTGGGTGACTCCTTATACCGGGAATCTTTCAGTTGCGAGAGCCTCGTCCGTGCAAACAGGGTGCACCACGTGAAGGAGAGGTTGACACTTGGTTGGAAAAGGCTATTTATTATAGTCTCTCCTAAAGCATTTATGGCTGCGAAAAAAGAAAATGTAAAGTTGACTACAGCTAATGCATACACTTGAATTGCTGTAAGGTCCCAGGGAGAGACCAATATTGTGTTGTCTTAATCTAATGTGGCATGAATAATAGTATCGGCGAAATACTGTGTCCGTCTAGTGCTTTGTGTCTCTTGTACGAAGTTATAATATGGGCATTTTTAATGGATGCCGATGTATTCTGATGTTTGCTGATGTTTGAAATTTAGGCTTTGTTCTCAGAGTTGATAATAGAAGTGTATTTACTATCTCCGATTATTTTGAGGAATGATGAAGTAATTAACTATTACCAATTACTTACGTATCCCAGAATCTTTCCATGTGTTTCGTCATTACGATTAAATTTGTTCAAACCTTACTGCCTGGTAAGTCGATAAAAATTTTTGCTCCTTAGATCTATACGGTAAACATAAAATACTTGCACTTTTAAATTAAAAGCAATTACTGAAGTCATTTGAAGGTGGCTTCGAGGTTAGTTGATAAGATAGACGCTCACGTACTTTGCATTAAAGTTCACCTCATAGAAATTGCAGATAAGAGTTTCATTGTTTATGAAATTACTGTTTGCTTATCACCAACGCAAAACTCATTATTCTTTGAAATAAAGCAATTCAGGAACGAAGAAAAATTAGGTGTCGTACATAAAACAGACTTTGTTGAAGTGTCGATTTCTAACTGATCGTCCAGAATGCAACATTGACATTTCTGGCAAGTCCGTTATTTCAAATTTCACCTGATGATTTACAGTCTGGATTTATTTTTCAAAGAATGTAGATAAAACTTATATTCAGTTCATCGAAATTTCGTTTTTCTACACGTTTCTTCTGCATAACTCCAGATTATACGAGAGAGGTGTGCGTGAGAATATTATAGATCAGCTTCAAGGGTTTTACGACCCTTAAAACTACCACGAACCAGATGTCTATCTCGTCCTGATAAAAATTGTTTCCAAGAAGTTCTTCTTAGCTTCGGCTTGCCATTAGTTTCCACAGATATCGTTAAGAGCTAATATCATCATAAAATACATTCAGACTAATTCTGAATGAAATAGCGTTATTGACTCTTGGTACCACCGATAAAACAGTATTGCCACATAATAACTCGGTGGTCAATTCACCGTGGTAAGTTTGCGTGTGGTTGGCACAGATTATTACTTCAATTCATTCCAATTTAAACTATTTAAAAAAAAAAAAAAAAATTGAAACTCTCTTAATACATAAACATTATACTTAAAGAAAAATGTACACTATTTCATTACTGGGACCTACTCTTCAGCATAATTCATGAAGTAGGTAGAGATTTTTATTTAAAAAATTACTAATTATTTAACAAACACAGATTCGTTGGATCACTGAAGTGACGCTGTCGGTATAGAAGAAAGAAGGAATAAATACAGCGTGTCCTGGAATCATAGGACAATCCTGCAGGACACACCATGTTCTACTATATGACAAAACTTTATTTTAGTGAAAGTCACGCCATTTTCGAGATAATGATTTTTCAAAATATTTTTTTGAAATGTGTGATTTTGTTCAGTTTATTCCATGCCATTTCTAAGATTTTTTAAATTTACTTAAAGATATCTGAGTCATCTAAAACAATCATCCTTTTTTAAAACAGAACATTGTTTTAGATGACTCAGACATCCTTAAACATTTTTTTAAAAAAGAGAAAAAAAAAGTTAAAAAAGTCACGTGTTTCGAATAAAAATTAAGAAATTAATATCTCGAAAATGGTAAAACTTTTACTAAAATAATAATTTGCTTATTGCAGGACGTGATGTGACCTATGTGCACCCTGTATAGTAGAGCAATTAGAGAAATGCTAGCTGGCTGTAACGAGTTTGATGCGCACGCAATCTCTCTGAAGACAGCCAGCTGACTAGGGACAGTGGACTCGGATGGCGTGCAAGTACACCATCAAGATGGCGACAATTAACAAATTGAGTGAAGCAAATGCATTAAAACCTACAGAACTGCATGAAAGTGAAGAAATTCTGTGGATATTTTAAGAATGAAAATTAAAAGAACAAGGATTTTCGAGATATTGTTATTAAAAAAAATGCCGCATAAGGTTCCTTTTTTTTTTATATGTGACAGCAGCTCTGCAAATTGAGATTTCCGTAACACTACATCTTCAGTTGCAACTTCAATCAAAAAAGTCGTTGATGCATGTTATGTGTGGTAGCCACTAAGGACTCAGTGGGAAGCATGTGGGAGCATGGTTATAAAGAGCAAGCCTTGTTCAAACATTTTATTGCAAGAATCATAGTCAACGATAGAACTTATAGTGAATATCACAAATAGTATAATACAGAAGAAAACTTTGATCTTGCAGGTTATGATCTTAGTGAATCCTGTAATCACAAATAATATAACACAATATAATACACAAGAAAACTTCGATCTTACAGATTATTATCTTAATAATCCTGTAATCACAAATAATATAATACAATATAATACACAAGAAAACTTCGATCTTGCAGATTATTATCTTAATAATCCTGTAATCACAAATAATATAATACATAAGTCAATGCAATAACAACAGGTTAAGCCATGAGAATATCCCTCATCACAATATCTCCACTTGTATTAAACATCCAAAGAGAAAATCCTTACGCACTTGGAAACGTAATATAACAGGGCAGCTCTCACCAAGTTATGTAACAAATCTACAACTAGTATCAAACACTATTTGTACAGAGGAGTCAGAATACACCAATTATTCCAAACGAATAGGAATCAGTTTACCTCAGCGTTCTTCAACTTAACCTAAGAATCAAGTTCTTATCAAAAGGTTCTGACACACTATAGTGTGTGCACACCGGTTACCACTCACACCCACTGATAAGGTGGCGGGAACGATTAGCACCACATATCGGGGAATTTTGTCCATTCCCGTAACACAATTAACAAGAACGCAGTAAGCGACGCACTTTGTAGTTGAAGTCGTCAGGTATTCTATCCCGAATACCCAATAGGACTAGAAAATGGCAATTTATCGCCTCGAAGTCACCACCAGTCCCGACCACCACCGTACTCCAGAATCGGCGGAAAACGCTTACGGACACGAGGCGCAGCAGAGGACTTCCTTCGATTAATGCGAGCGAGGAACGGTCTCGGTGGAATCACAAATCCACCTCAAGTAGTATTTCCAGGCTGCCTGGGCAAATAACAAGAGCTCGCTATACCAGCGGGCCTCTAATGTCGCAGTCCCTTGAGGAAAGTATTAGGCCCAACGAACCAAGCCGCTGCTGCCGGCCGACTCGCCTCCCGGTCTCGTGTCCCCCGATTATATTAGCTCATTCAGCCGGAAGAGGGCACCACCGGGCCACAGCGCTCTCTCACGGGCGAAACTAGCACGCGGGCTCAGGATCAGAAAACAATCGCGGCGGGGAAAATAAATAAATGCGAGCCGATCACGGCTCAATGCACTTCAAGGATTTTTATATATATATATATAAACGCTGTCTTACCCATATTCGACGCTTTCCTTTGTTAATCTTCGTATCAGTCAACGTTATAATTAGCAAATCAACTACAATATTAATTCCTTCTTGAAAAATGGACATACTTTCAAGAAGATCACAAAGTACAACTAGAGAATTATAAATGAATGCAACTAGAGAATTGTTTTCAAATTATTACTATCATGCTAATTCAATCTTTTCCCCTCAACACTGACGTTCCTGCCAACTGCAGTTCCAGTCAACTCGTATCGTGTAAAAGCGGCCTTATGGAGGACTAGCAGTTTGTCCGTTAGAAAATGTGTTACAGTATAAGAGTTTTTGTTAATGTTCAAAGTACAACCGGCAGAATAGTTTCTCCTGTGAGGTTAAAAATAACGTTAAATGTATCACTGGCTTTTATTCGTCAAAAAAAATGTACATAAAAAAACAAGGGTATAATGAGAGCCGAAAAACACGTTTACGCACATTGTTTATTTAGCGGCAATAGACGGCTCGAGCTGATTATTCTGCGTCATTATTGTCAGAATTCGGAATGGCAGCCACCTTATTCACTCAAAATCCACTATGCACCATGGAATAATATTAGTCATTCTGGTCCAGGCTGCATTTCAACCTAAGCAACATACGCTAATACAGCTCCTTGAAAAATCAGTTTTTTTGTGTGTATATATTATAATGTGACGTGTCGCCACATTCTAAGGCGCATTATATTACATAAATCATACTGGTCAGATTAATTTTCATAAAGCTTGGGCGACCACCTATATTTTTGATAATTTGTTTAAGGCACGGAAGATACTATTTGAGGATTGTGATTCCAGGTGAATATTCAGTTTATCTTGGAGCAACGAGTATTAAACATTTATTGAGCTGTATAGGCTTGAAGCTAATCGTGGCCTTCCCGAGCCACGGCGACAGGATATCGGGGATAAAGGGTTTTGCCGGACAACACTTCCTATCTCCTTGGGGTGAGCAGGAAATAAGAGATCGCTCACCTAGCGGGGAATGCCTGAGTGCGAACTTAGCCGAATAATTCCGACATCTGTAATAGACACGCGGAGTGAATAATATTTCGGGGATATCACGTGACATCAGGTGGCTGATTTGAAGATACAATCCCAGTGAGCAAATGACTTAAAAATCCTGGGAATTTTCTGTAAAATGTGACCTTCTAGACTGCAAGGGTGGAGTCAAAGTTCACCTTGTTGATGGAAGAGCGACGAGCTTCATTCTGTGGCGGACTCCGAAAGTTGGCTTTTCTCACTAACTGCTGCAGTCCAACTCCTGGGGTCGAGATTCTGCCGCTGACGCTGTGCCCTTCTTAGATTCTATGATGCTGCGGGACGACGTTCCCCACATACATTCTGGTGAGGGCCGCAGTGCCTAGCTTATTTATGAATGGCAGCGGACTTGTGAGACAAGTCTCATATATCGTGGGTCATCTTCGAACATTGCAGACTTCAGATGCTGAAGTACAAATGGTTAAGTGTTACGGCCGAGCCATCTGATTGTACCTTCCGTGAAGATAAACCCTTAAGCGACTTTGAGAGGATAGATCCATGTTCTAACTTTGTAGCTGAAATCCTCCTGAGCTAGAGGCATAATTTTCCAGAACTAGTTATTTTCGAATGGTTATTGTTCATTCGTAGCGCCCTAATTTATTGAAATAAAAAGTCACAGTATTATCATAGCTATGTCTGAGGTCATAGTAACTTGCATTGTACATTGTTTCGAAGTACCATTCTTTCCTGCATATTAATTCTGAGACAGATTTAAAAATAAATCACAATTGTTTGCTTCCTCATGACGGCGAATTGTACCTCTGAGCGTTGCTTTCTGAATCTGTCTACTTGTGGAAATATTTACGGTAAAATCGCTAAGACTTGTAAAAACCAATGATACTAAATAAATGTCATTTTGTGACAGTTTTCCTGTAATCTAAATAACATCGGGATTCTTGCAAAATCCATATTTTCCTTTATAATATCGAAATTAAAATCCCCTTTATTAATGATAACAACAAATTTATGAATGATAACGATAATGTATTCGTCCACAAGGAACCCTCTTCTACAACATATATGTAACTTCAATTTTTCACGTATATATTATGACACATTTATTACGAACGGAACTACTGGGTGATACCTGAAGTGTGATACCTGATGTGTCATATGCAAATGAAGAACTTTCCATACGATTTTAACGAGAGTATGACTTTAAATTTTTTTAAGATCAATTATTTCCTGCTCCGTAACTATTATAAAAATCCTTTGATACAATTTCGGTACAACGCGATACATGACATCACTAAAATGGCGATCATGAAAACAGCTTCACTTACTAATAAGGTTTGTGTTGCCATTCTGAACCAGGCTGCAATTCAACCTAATCATAAACTCCGCTAATACTGACGGTAGAAAATCAAAGCTTCTATCACTCGCGCATTAATACATTCATTATATGGCATATTCGTGAATCAGCAGTCGAGCTACAGTAGCCGTTAGCAGTAGTCTCCGATTTTTGTCTTTTGATATATTGTTTCGTCTTTTGCTGTTTCAAGGGAAATGGCATGTGCAATGTGTTCCAGTAGGTGTCTGGCTCTCGAGGAGATTCTTACTACCATGGCAGATCTTCAAGCACATGTTTGGAGCATCCTAGACGAGGTGCTGCAGTGCGTTGAAGAAATTCTGCAGCCATCCGTAGCAGATCCGGCAGGTCTGGATTTTCAAGAACCTGTTGCAGAAACCGTCTGGATCGTGTGAATCGGGGTAAGGCGTCGAAATTCCAAATTAGCCGACGGGAAAATATCTTGCCACTAAGGAATGCGTTTTCCGTGTTGCAGGAAGGTAAAGAGTGAAGTGTGGATGGCCCAAAAGTGCAGAAGAGAAGGCTTGTTCCCAGGCCTCGAGCGATAACAGGAAAAGGTTTACTGGTCATTGGCTGCTCAAACGTCCGACGTATAGAGAAACCACTTCGTGAACTAGTCACGAAGCACAGTGCAGACCCTCATACTAACGTGCATTCTTTTTCTCTTCCAGGAGCAACCGTACAAAGTGTCATGCAGGCCATTCCAAAATAAATCAGAGAATCGAACTGCCTTCAGTTAAGAGTAGCTGCACACGACGGTACTAATGACTCGTGCCATGTTTCCGTTGCAGATATAGTGAAAACTATGGACAAATTGGGCAAGAAGGCGTATGAAGCAGCGTGGGATAATTCGGTATCGTTGCAGTTCTCCATTTGTAGTGTCGTGCCGCGCATCGATTGTGGGGAGGCCATATGGTGGAAGATTTTAAATTGGAATTGTAGTTTGCAGGAGCTGTGTCGCAGAAAAAACTGGGGCTTCGTCGACCTACGACCGATGATAGTGTCCAGCTGGGACGCATTTGACAGGTTGGGCGTCCACTACACACCGAGAATGGCGACCATGGTGGCTGCTAAAATATGGAACCGTTTTAATGTGAATTATTTTTTAGGAACACCGTGAGGCCCGAGGATCCTTCAGTTAATCGAAGAGGATGTGCCGATAATTTAGATCTTGGTTCGGGTAGTGATGGTGCGAAAAAATTGAATGTTGCGGCCACAAATACTTCAGCCATTTCCCGTCAGAATGCGAATTTAGACTCCACAAATAATACAAAGCCGCTAAGGGTAATGGTCCTAAATTGTCGGAGTATCAGAGGGAAAGTAGCCGATTTCCATGCCGCAGTTGCGACGAATCATGTCAATATAATACTAGGAACTGAGAGCTGGTTGACGTCAGAGCTAGAATCTAGCGAAGAATTAGGCCCTCATTTCAATGTTTTTCGGAAAGACAGAGCTGTCTCAAAGGGCAGGTGTGTGTTCGTGCCCGTTATCAAAACCGTTAATTCCTCTGTCGTAACCGAAACTGAAAATTTTTGCGAGTTGTTATGGATTAAGGTAAAAATTGGTAAAAATTTAAAGTTCGTAATTGGGTCATTTTATCGTCCTCCGGATTCTGATTTGGCTAAAGCGGAATACTTCAGAGAGTCAATAAAATTTATAAAAAAATTCAGGGACATATATTGATCGTGGGTGGTGATTTTAGCCTACCGTCGGTTAGTTAGGACACATGCTCTTTCAGGTTGGGCGGAAGAGATAGGTTAATAACCAAAACGTTCCTAGAATTATTTGTAGAAAGATCTCTTGAACAGATGATTGAAGAGCTAACGTGGTGCGACAAAGATTCCTCATCCATTTTGGATCTTTTTCTTATAAGCAATCCTGATATTGTAGATACAGTTTGTGTAGAAGATGGTATAAGTGATCACAAGGCGGTTGTGGTAACTTTAAAATCTATTATGAATTTGAAGCATGACAAAAACAAACTTATATTTTGCTTTGATAAGGAAAACGATGTGGGTATGGTTGATCACTTGGCGAAAAATTTTGAAACGTACACGCTAAATACAAATGTTGAAGAACTTTGGTTTAATTTAAAAGAAATAATATGGAACGGTTTAAATTAATTTGTTCCTAAGAAGTTTATTACGGTTAGTAACAACCTTCCGTGGTTCAATAGGAAAGTGAAGCGATTGCTCAGGAAGCAATCTGTTTACTGATCCAAAAAAGTTCTGGTCGTTTGTCAAATTATTAAGAGGCTCTCGTAAGGTTATGCCCTCACTGATTAAGGAAAATGGGGAAATATCCGAAACTGGCGTAGAGAAAGCAGAAATCTTGAATAATTCATTTAAAGAAGCTTTCACGGTAGAAAACTCAGAGGATATTCCGACTTTGCCAACCGTACCAACAAAATTATGAATGATCTCGTTCTTGATGTCGAGGGAATAACTAAACTGCTTATGAATGTAAAAACCAATAAGACTCCCGGACTAGACGATATTCTTACAAGATTCTACTCCAGGTACGCAAAGAAAATTTCACCGTATTTGATGAAACTATGTACCGCCTCTTGGATCAAAGAAAAATACCAGCCGAATGGAGGATCGCCATCGTAAGTCCAGTGTTTAAAAATGGGAATGTGAATGATCCTCAAAATTATAGGCCAATCTCGCTAACATCAATGTTTTGTAGGATTTTAGAACACATCATATATTCAAATTTCATGCGGTTTTTGGATGAAGGTGAGCTTTTAAACCCAAATTAACATGTATTCAGAAAAGGCCGATGCCGCGAAACACAACTTGCACTTTTAATTCACGACTTGTGCCGTATTATAGATGGGCAATCCCAGGTTGATATAGTTCTATTAGATTTTAAAAAACCTTTCTACACTGTGCCTCACACTAGGTTACTTAGTAAACTTCGTGGTTACGGCATATCTAGACAGATATGCGACTGGATTGCAGACTTTCTGAAGGGCAGAACACAGTGTGTAGTTCTCGACGGTGGGAGTTCATCCCTTACCGAGGTGAGGTCCGGGGTTCCCCAGGGTAGCGTGATAGGGCCTCTGTTGTTTGTCATATACATTAATGATTTGTGTGACATAATAAGGGATATTAAAAGATTGTTTGCCGATGATGCTATTATTTATCGTGAAATCAAAACCCTGGAAGACTGAGCTATGTTACAAGACGATATTACGAAAATAATTGCGTGGTGTAAAGATTGGTAGTTGGAGTTAAACGCTA
This sequence comes from Vandiemenella viatica, assembly GCA_031002005.1. Taxonomy (NCBI): domain Eukaryota; kingdom Metazoa; phylum Arthropoda; class Insecta; order Orthoptera; family Morabidae; genus Vandiemenella; species Vandiemenella viatica. Next base: position 29,742,668 of record JARYHS010012519.1, on the reverse strand, counting down.
AAAAGTGCCAAGTCATGCGTGTAAGTAAAAAGGTGACACCATTTAGCTTTGAATATACAGTTAATGGTACTGTCCTTAGAACGGTATATTCCGCTAAATACCTACGGGTAACAATTCGTAATAATTTGTCGTGGAATGAGCATATCGAGAATGTAATGGGGAAAGCAAATCGTATGCTCCGATTTCTAGGTTGTAATTTAAAACAATGCACTCCGGAAGTTAAATCGATTGGATATAAGTCACTAGTGCGTCCTCACTTAGAATATTGTTGTTCTGTATGGGGTCCCCATCAAAAGAGGTTAATGGAGGCATTAGAGTAGGTCCAATGAAGAGCCGCTCGATTCACGACAGATATATATAGTTGGAGGGAAAGCGTAAGTGCTATGTTGAAGGAGTTAGGTTGGGAAGACCTGGAACACCGAAGGCGTTGGTCTCGATAAAAGCTAATTGAAAAATTCACGACTGACATATTTCGGAATGATAGCGAAAAAATGTTGCTAACAGCAACATTCGTATCTCGGAATGACCGTGAAAATAAGATAAGATAAATCAGGGCCAGAACCGATTCTTTTCTGTATTCTTTTTTTCCACGAGCGATAAGGGAATGGAATAGATAGGATTTACGGGGCGAGTAAACTTAAAATCCGACAGGAGTAGCTTTCGATAAAGCTCTCCGGCCATCCTGATGTGGGTTTTCCATGGTTTTCCCGGATAACTCCAGGCAAATGCTGGGATGGTTCCTCACAATAGTCCATGGGCGCCTCCTGCCATATCCCGTATATCCCTTCCAAACTATCATCCTTTCGGATAGGTGTAATGCACCCTCCGCCACACACTTTTAGTGAATCGTGGAGTAATAGTAATAGTAATAGTTAGTGACGTGCGATATAAATGTAACCTATAATGTCATGTAGCGATACCAAAGGAACCGTTAACAATCGGCTATCTAATGATGCTGCCAAGATGGGTGCTCGTAGAAACAAAGTAAATTAAGTACCAAATATACATTAAAATAACGTAATTTAAAAATGTAAACTAAACTGCTCGTAACTTACACTGTACAAGGGAAAGTAATCTTCTACCTTGGGGCATTGAATACCTTCATTGGAAATGAAGGATGTAATAAGTGTTTACAGAATATTGAACAGGGATGGTAGACGTGGGTCTAAGAAATAACACTGAAAGGCTTTCAACTGAGTAGAAAGAGAAAGGATTGAAGAGAGATATAATGAAGTCTGGTAAAAAAAAAAAGTTCTATGCCGATTCAATGTTTAGTATTGCAGATTTATCTAAATTCAATTTTTCGTTTGATGCTTTTGAGTATGAATTTACTAACTGTCGTATGTTTTCTAGGTATACCAAGTTGGTTATGATGAAATTGATATCATCTGCATACACAAACACCTCTGTTTTTGTTCATTAGTACTTCAGGCCAGGAAGTATACTATGATTTGCCGATAAACATGGTTCAGCTGCAAACACATAAAGTAACATGGGATAAAGGGCATCCTTGTCTAATGGATCTGGTTATTTTTATTGAATTGGTTATAGATCCATTTATAAATAATCATGATGTTGCTTGATGTAATAGCTTGTAAATCAAATCACTTATTCGCTGACTGACACCCTTTCATTCCATTGTAAGTTTTAAACGGGTATGATTAATGCGATCGAATTCTTTGTGGAAATCGGGTGATAAAATAGGCATTTTCGCGTTTGCTGCCTTCGAAACTGCAGTTATATCGCGAATATTTGTTAGCGTTTGCATTATAGTTCTGTCTCCACCAAAGCAGGTGTGGTATTCTCCAATAAGCTTTTTCGGCTACAATCCAAAGTCTAGTCGCAGTAATTCTTCCGAATAATTTATAATCTGAATTGAGAAGTGTCAAAGGTCTGAAATTATCAACATTTTTCATATCTGTTTTGTTTTTTTCGGGATTAATACAACTAACCCCTCTAACATTTCGATTGGAGCAGAATGTATAACTAGAATCTTATTATACATTTTTATAAATTCATGTTTTAGTGTATCCGAATATGATACGTAAAATTTTATTGGGAGGCCGTCAAGACCAGGTGATCTCATTCTCTGACTCCGTACTGAGTTTTTTTTATTTCTTCCTCTGAGATTTCTTCATTCAACATTGCGTTTCCTTCTTCTGTTACTACTGGATTTATGGGACGCAACTGGCTGCTGACGTCATCAGTGTCAATTGCCTCTTCAGTATATAATTCAGAGAGATACTTTTTTTAATTTCTATTTATATTCCTTTTTGGTTGGTAATGGTATATCCCCCTTCTGTTTTTAACTTCGTCAAAAGTTTCCTGTTAGTTCGATGTCTTTCTTTTATGAGATGAAATGTTGAAGTTATTTCTTCTTGTTGAAAGGATTCAGTTTTTGCTCGTACTTCATAACCCAGTAGTTTTTTCCTAGTGATGTTTGTTACTCTGGCCTTGGAAGGTTTAATTTTTATGGTATTTTGGATGGTATCTATGTCGCTGGTGCATAGTTCACTTAGGGTCATGAAAAGGAATTCTTATGTTTTGTTTTCCCATTTCTTCAAACATCTGGCAAAGTTTATACAGATGCATTTCTGATGCGTGGCTTTACTCATTGTAAACACCATTGTACAGTTGTATTGTACTTGTTTTTTTGTTTTTGTTTTTATTTTTGTTTCTTGAATCGATTCCAATTATTACCAACGATTTGTTCCAATTCTTTGTCATTTAAGATGGAGGTGTTTAATTTCCATTGTCCTCTATTTCTAATGATTTCTTGGCGCTGCAGTTTTATTTTGCAGTGATATGTACTGTGGTCCAAAAATGCTACTGGCCAGATATCGACTGATGTTACTTCGCTCCATACGTCAGGGAGGCAGAGGGTGCTAAGCACCGATCGTAATTCAGTTCCTTTGCAATTCCGAACAGAACTAGGAAAGAAAGTGTACATTAAAGTATCAGTACGGCATCTTATTTCTCGAATCTTATCCCTCCGGTCATGGCGAGCGAAAGTATCCGTTGCACTCGTAAATTAAAGTTTTTTATATATTCTCCAAAAAAATCAAACGAAAACGACGTCGTCTGTCAGCCAAACAATCCCAGCCCATCCCACGTATCAGCTTTGTAACATTTACGTAAGGACTGTAACTAGCATACACGAATCTGGCGGCTCTCTTCTGTACTTTCTCTAACGTGTCAATCAATCCCTTGCGATATGGATCCCAAATTCCACAACAGTAATCCAAATGCGGACGCACTATTGTTTTGTTCGCTATTTCCTTTGTATGAGCCTTACAACTTCTGCAAATACAACCTATGAATCGTAGTTTAGAACTAGCTTAGCCTACGACGGAAGTTATGTACAAGTCCCATCTAATCTCCTTGCTGTGCTCTCAGTTATAAATGTAAACCCGGAGATTTGTCAATTTTTTATTTCCCAACTGTCTGACAGACTTAGCTCATTTATTTGGTATTCGAATTCCTGGCATTTGTTAAAACTAGGGTACTGGTCTTTTTTAGACAAATCAGGTCGGCCACAATGCCGGGCCTTGTATTCGAACCTAGGCCTATTGTACCTCCACGATCTAGTGGTGTAGCACAGCCACACTGCCAGGTTATGAGTGTACCGAATCCAACAATGTGCGTTAAAATTCCATACTATTAAAAACTGAATGTTACGTAGAGGGTTGTTAGATTTTAGGTCGTATGGTCCCCATTTTATTTCCTTCGTGTATGTTAACTAATTAATTTAATTGCGTTGGAGCGCAAGCACCGGTAGCAATTTCACTACACGCTCCCTTAACTCCCTTCTCAATCCTTCTATCCACCAATGAATCGTATTACAGCTTCATTATCATATCGGTTATTGACTGTGATCTGCGGTAATTTCCAGAGACAAATGTAAGAGCCATTCTTTACACCCTCCCCCCTTCCCCAACTCCTGTATTTGATATCCAAAATCTGAGTCCCATTCTGGACCACCACACTCAAGCAATTACAATGTTTTGCTACCCATTTTCCTTACTTCTCTGGTACATCCTCTCATCATCACTCCCTCCAACAAGTGAAGTATTTTGAAACCTTTTCCTACCACCTGTCTAATGTGTACTGCCAAGTTAAGTTTGTTATCAAATGTTATGCCAAGATATTAACATTTCAGGTCTTTAAGTTTTTTTTTTAACTGCTTTACGTCTCTTTTTAACATCGAGGTCTTTAGAGACGGTAAAGGATGGGGGGCAAGGAATGCCCTTTTGAAGGAAGCATCCCGGCATTTGCCTGGAGTGATTTGGGGAAACCATGGAAAACCCAAATCTGGATGCCCGGACGGGGATTCGAACCGCCGTCCTCCCGAATGCGAGTCGAGAACGCTAGGTCTTTAAGAAGCCATTCTTTACCCACTTTATAATCATAATAAACGTTTAGCTTTTTAACTGTGTACATAACAAGCTGGCTCTTCTTTGCATTTATCTTCATCCCATGTTGACTGGCGCAGCTAGATATCCAATCCAGGTCCCCCTGCAGCTGTTCACAGTCTTCTACTGTTTTGAGCCTATTATGTAACGTTATGTCATCTTCAAACTATCTAACTTCTGATAGTAATCCATCAACACAATCTTCCATTCAAATAACGAACAGCAATGGTCCCAATACGCTACCGTGTGGAACTCCCTTGTTCACTTCCACTTTTTATGCTATTGCTTTTCCTAACTTAAATTATTGTTTTCTACTTTTTAAGCATTCCTCTCTCCATCAAATCACTTTTACGTTCTCTCCAACAGTTTTTACCTTATTTACCACTATCTTAAGGCTCACTCTGTCAAAACATTTTGAAAGATCTAATGCTACACTATTATTTTGATCTCCACTGTCCATTTTGTCAGGAATATCTTGCATATAAACTACTAATTAAGATTCGCATGAATATCGTTGCATAAATCATATTTCCGAATTTAAAACCGCTCATGTTCCTCACAGACTTTTTTTATGTTGTTGCATGTCAATCTCTCCATTAATTTACTTATCACTGATTTCAAACTGATTGGCCTGTAATTTTTGACCCTATTTGTCACCCCACTTTATACAAAGGTACTACAACCACATATCTCTATTCATCTGATAAGCAGAAAGTCTCCAGATTCAATTTAAATAACGTTTCAAGATAAGGTACAATGTCATATCCTACTAACTTTAAGACATCCGTTGTAACATTATCAACACCAGCCCTCTTATGAACTTTTAGCTTTTTATTTCCTTTATGATATCCTTAGGATGAATTTAAAATTTCTTAGACCGCTCATTTCTAACTGTATGGATAGGTTCGTTATCTTATTTACACCCTCCAATCCTGAATCATAGTCCCTAATGTTCACACTAAAATCTCTACCTTTATCATTAGCGCACGAAGTGCTAGTCCATGAGTGATGTATTGTTTTTTAGGTTTCAAAAATAAGTGTTCCACGTATTTGGTGTGAGACTTAATATAGTTATGTTTATGGCAGCGAAATATGAAATGATAAAGTTGACTACAACTAATAAAACCTTTGAACGACTGTTATTTCCCAGATAAAGACGAATATTGTTTCTTCTTACTATGAAATGCCATAAAGACGCGTATCGGCAAAGCTAAACGCCTATCAGCACACTGCAGACATCCTTTCGTTTCAATATCTACATATTTTGGTCGGCAATGTATGCTTCAGGCCAAACGACCGGTAAATAAATCCAGAGTACGTAATATCGGATCGATGTTTCCAGCACGGTCTTTTCTTCTTCGCTTAGATTTGCGTTCACTTCCCCTGAGTTTTTCAACTCAATTTGTCAAATTTGCGCTCACTTCCCGTTGTTTATTTTACAACAGCCTATTTGTTCATGCATGCTTAGAGTTGTGAGCATATGTCTTGCGTCATGTCACTCATTGTAAAATAAGTCTTCTTTCAGTTACCTATTTGCGACGAAATATCTTGCATTTGCTGGCGAAGAGACTTGTGTTAATAACTGCTGCATAATGACAACAGCTATGGATTTTGATGCACTCTCTACTGTGTAATTTCTGCCTTCTTCCATTTGCACATGTTCATTTTGTGGAACTAGTGATTCCATCTTGCATAAAACATAATTACTCAAAGTTTTTCCACTCTGCACATTCATTTCATCCAGTATGACGATATTTTCCCCAACATTACGTAATCCTGATAAGTTTACCAGTCGGTGGATCTTCATGCTTTCTATAGCGTTTACCGTCTGCTTGCTACAATTATTTTTTTCGCGTAATTTAATTTTTTTTTCTAACATCAGATACCTACAAAATTCTTTAATGCATCTAATTTTCGCGGTCTCTTTGTCACTATCTGTCCGCATAACCATTTAAAAAAAAAATCAAGGAACACATTGAAAAGTCGAAAAGTGTGTGTCAGGCATCTATAATCCCACATAAATTAGCCACGGATATTGGGAAAAAAATATTAACCACCAAATATTCTGCCTCTGATTGGATAGGCATCATTCAAACATCGCATCCACTCGCGAGACGCTTTGATTGGTGGGCAAATGCACGTGATCTAAGCATACAGTCCAAAACTCAAGAGTTATTTCTCCTCACACTATACGAACAGTTTTCGTCCATCTTAATTTATTCTGTCCATCAGTAGGTTCGAAAGCTTTAGGAAGATACCTCTGCTAATTCACTCTTTTACCGTATAATACATCACGACGTAAACAAACTAAATTCTGATTTCAGATTGTCAACATAATGATTCATTAGAAAAATGAACAGCAATCGTCCGAACCAAGTACCCTGTGGTATTCCCATTATCACTTCCACCTATTTTGACAGAGCATTTTTTATTCTAAAGCTTTGTCACTTTATCGTCCATTAAAATAGTTTTTACCTTATGAAATACCATTTTCAGCAGCCTGGTCTTCTATATTGATTTTTTTTTCGAAATTTCTTGCATATAGGCGGCCAACTGATTCACTTGAAAATCTTTTTTTTTTTTTTTTTTTTTAATTCGCAAACCAGTTTCTTTCCTCAAAGACATTTTTGATGTGGTCGTTTGTCATTATATATGTAATTCTCTTTATTTCCCGTTTTTTAATACGCATTATTCTCCCTTCTTACTGTATCCTTAAACTGTTCCCACTTCACTATACTTTGTCTTCCCTTCGTATACTGATACTTCCCCTGAAATATTTCTTCAGTTCGTAAATTCGTGCTTTTTTTTAACTATATCGACCCTCAACAGTGGCCACTGGTTTACTCAATCCTCTTCCATACATCGGAACTGCTTCTTACTCCTTCAGTTAGTTGAATTCGAATACGGTTACCGTCAGATTTCATTAGGAATATATGCAATATAATTTGTCACCTTGTGTTCCCTCTATCTCTAGCTTAAAGCCTCCATCCTTTAGTAGGAATTTACAAATCTCTGGTCTCTTACGTTGTTAATCATACTTCCTACCCCGATAATGACTACTTTACACCCACTTCTGAAGTCTGAGTGAGTTTCTTACCAAGATCCTCATCATCAAAATACAAACTTCTATTACATTAAGCAGCCAACACCCGGTTTGTTACTTTTTTTTATTACCTCAGAAATCTTCCACATGTAACTCGTGGTTATGATCTATGAACACCAGTATACTTTCTTTCCTAGCCAATACGAATACCCAAAGATATTGATACTCCATCTCTGCTGTACAATTTGTAACCTTATTGCCTAGAATTCCCTCCCTTAAACATGACTCTACCCAGGATTGGATATAACCACTCAATTTTCGTTTAAATAATACAATACTTATAATGTGGGACAAGAGATTTATTTTATTCATGTTTTTATGATATCAAGAAGACAATTAATCATTGGACATTGAGTGAGTTTTCGAAGACACGTGGAAATTTCGAGATAGCATTACACGGTTGTGGACGAAGGTGGCGCTGGTCAGTCGAGCGTAGCAACTTTTTTTTTTTTTTAACTGCTTTACGTCTCTTTTTAACATTGAGGTCTTTAGAGACGGGAAAGGATGGGGGGCAAGGATGGGGGCAAGGAATGGGAAGGAATTCGGCCATGGCCTTTTGAAGGAAGCATCCCGGCATTTGCCTGGAGTGATTTGGGGAAACCATGGAAAACCCAAATCTGGATGCCCGGACGGGGATTCGAACCGCCCTCCTCCCGAATGCGAGGCGAGAACCGTAGCAACTAATTTTTTCTCCTGGCAATAAACAACACTATGGAAAGATTGAAGCGTACAACATCGTTCATGGTTCTTAGAGGGACTACTTTCGTCTGATGTATGCAGATAAAAGGAGCAGACAGACAGCCAGCCAAATTTGGGCTGTATTAGAGAAGATACTTCAGTGGGGTAATTGATAATGATAGAGTACGTATAGCTAACATTTAAATTAGGCGCTTTCACTGCTGTCTGTGCTCTGGAACAAACGTAACGGGATCTCAAGGATGAAGTTTGGATATATTCTCTAGGAAACCTATTTGAAGAACGACAGTGAGAACACAGCAGGTTTCTTCTGCTGGACCTCGAAGACTATGCAGCCTTGGTCTTCTAAACCTTTTCCCACTTGGAGGAATCTTGTCCAATATGAGTTTCTCATGTCTCTAGATCGTTTAATCAAACGACATAGTTTCTTTCCGGACAAAATCACTTAGATGTATTAACTTTCCAGTATGTGATCAAGGCAATTAGAGTGGTTGAAGAATTCATAAGAAATATCTTCATACTATTCACACTCGCAGAAAAGCCAAGGTAAAACATTGATCACTGGCTACGTGGGAGATAGGTCCCTTGGGGAATTATGCGGGGAAGACCTAGGCATCTCTGAGCTGTGAGGGCCCAGCAGGTTTTGAATGAAATGCAACATAAGCAGAGACAATTTATTGACACTTGCTGACGCAGTGGGTATTTCGCAGCTGTCCGGGAAGTTACGAATGACAGAATGTGGTGGGAGATAGCAGCAGCAAACGAGTGTGTTTAAGTTGTGTACGTGGAGAAGTGAAAGTGGAACAGCGAATAAGATGACGCAATTGCGGGAAAAGACACTAAAGTCTCCCTACCGGCCCTCGAGTTTGGTTAAAGCAGACAAGATATTGGACGGCGCCGATCCTGAAGGTGGGGTACGAGTTTTTCTGCGTAGAGGCTGACGCCAGGAGAAGCATTCAATCTTTGTGTTTCGACTCGGATCTGCTGGTCGGTGTTTCGACCTCACCAACCTCTGATGCACAGCTCCTGAGTACCGGTAGATGTTCAGCCATCTACCCAGCACAGTTCCACATATGCTGCCAACGCGACTCCATGTGTAGCAGCCACCTGAGCCGAGATCACGTGATGGCAACTTACCGCGTCACCGCTCACCGCTCCTACCTATGAACGGTAACGGAACTGAGATCGTGCCACAACTGTTTTAACCAGAACTCAGTTTTCAAGTAACGCCTGAGCTGTTTCATACCTCCACTGAGCTGTACCAACAATTGAGTTGTTAAGATCTTTTGCTGCAATTAATGAATAATCTCAATCACGTATGTCATTTATTTTATTGGAAGAAATAAAGTTCATTTTGCAGTGATTTGTTTAGATGAAATGAAGATGACAATATTGGTGTTTGTAAATTGGTGGGTTTTTAAATTCCTGGAATGTCAGAGTGAGCCATCGTTTCCTTATCAAAATAATAATTATTATGTCAAAATAGAGGGCTGCTACGTAGCTCAGGCGGATGACCGGGGTTCGATCCCAGACGAATACGACGATCCTTCCTTGAAGATGAATATCTGGAACGGATCCGAAGGCCCATTCAGCCTGCTATCCAGGGAGTACCGTGTAGGAAACTCCACGGGAAAGTTGAAGCGTGGCGCTGACAGCGTCACATTCATTCTTGTGCCAATGGTTGTAATTGGAAACTGGGTCTCTACCTCCTATGGGAAGCGGCAGGTGCTATAGGATCTCCGTGATCTTTACCTTATATAAAGATGGATATATTTCACAGGCCGTCGCAGTGTTGAGAAATATTAAATTTATTACTGATTCTCAACATGTTGTATGTGTTTGTTTTCAAGGGTTATTTTTTGTTGTGAATAGACAGTCTATGCGAGAACTGTGATCACAAGACTACGAATTTTCTATGTGCTTTCCTTTCCATTTTGTGTGTTTTCTGATTTGTTAATTTCATCTTCCTTTCATACTATATTCATTTTTTATATATATATTTAGTTTGGACGGCTGGCAACCCAAAAATTTAAAAATTTGTTTGTAAGTCTAAAATTGTAATATGACTTTTTTTTCGTTGATAATTCTTAATTTTTTCGGAAAAAAACCTGAACAATTATCATGATCGGTAGGTGTAACGTCAGTCACTTTCCGCCAACCCACAAGTAGTACTTAAGTGGCGGACGAATACGTTGTTTGAATGCTATCGTGACCTAAGTATGGCAGCGAGTGGCTCTTGTAGCGGAGCGATCGACGCTACAGTAATTGTTCGTTTTATGTATCATCAAGAAGGGTACTGAATGTGCTTAGCCGTTACAGTAAGTGTGTTACGTTAAGTGTGAACAGTGCCGAATTAAAGGAGAACATTACCTGTTACATTAAATGTAACGTGGTGGAATGCGGACTAGATTGTTCATTTCCTTTTTTTCTGAAAGAACTCTGCAACCTACGGAATGATGAAGTTTCGATTAGCCTTTGTATTTTAAATTTAGTGGTGGCCAACCAGTTCGATGTTTTAATATCTTACAATAAATGCGTGTGGACTGTAGAGGTGGGCGCCGCATGGAAAAGTCTCGGAGGCGCGGCGGCGTGCAGAGTATTTTCAGTTGGCGGCGGCATGGCGGTGTGACTATTCTATGTGATGGTTTTATTGTATATATAATATTTAATATTAATAAAAAACAATAAATAGTGTTTCATTTATTTATTCATAATTCTATATGTTTTTGCACTCTTTGTAGTTATTGTGAAATAATAATAATTGTATTTACATGATTTAAGCTTAATCTATAAATATTTTCTCAGAAATAACTAATCCATTCAGAAGAAATACCCTTTCGCATTTTTCTTGATGTTCCACTAAGGATTCCCATCTTTATTTTATGATGGACTGGATGATCTAAATATCTCCGACATTCTTGATCGATCGCATCATCACTATCAGAACCACAATAATGTATCATTGGAGCAGCTTCAAGTAGTAGTAGGGTCCGCACCTTCATTTGTTCTGACACGACAAAGTCAGTGATTGCTTCTTAGATATATCAGGCAAGATATTAAGTTTTGTTCTTTTGTATTGACTCTAAATAAGTATCTACGCCTTTGACACCCACAAAGGAGTAATACAAAAGTGATTCTTCTACGGATGATCTTGTAGCAGGGAATCGTTTGTTTATGTTGCGCTTAAATTGAAACACAATCAACGATTCGTCATCTAAGACAGAATTTATTATATTAATTATTTCAGAACGAAACAGAAAATCTACATTAATACAACATGTCTTTTGAGACCACATTATCTCAACTGATGAGCGGAACCTTTCAATAAATTTTAGTAGATACTCACTTTGATTAATCTTTGTCCAATGTTTCTCAACATGTTGTTTGAAGGGTCACAGTTACAAACTTTCCAGAATCTCTAAAGCGCTGACTTGGTATTACAGTTTTGACAGAAGAAATGTATTTAATACTAATTGGCGCCTACGAATTCTTACGTATTTGTCAGGAATTTTGAAGCTTTTTATGCTTTTGTATGGAATCTTAAATATTTCCAGCGTATGTTACTCCCAGCAAAATCAGCAACCCTCCAGTAAAAGTTCGTCAAAATCGGTTCACACACTGAATAAATTGTATATAAATTGTTATTAGCTAAAAAACGTGTCGTATTCTAGAACATTTTTCAAGTATATTCTAGAAGATTTTAGTATATTCTAGAAGATTACAAAAAAAAAAAAAAAAAAAAACACTACTTTGGTCGAAATATGGCCAATTTCGACCACCGTATCTCCCATACCTCCCAGTTACCGACAAGCAACCACCATAGTGCATGATACAAGACTGATAGAGGCTACTACCACAGACAAACAACAGTGGTATACGCTAGGACGTTGTGGCTGTAATCTATATATCTATAAATGAGAAAATGAGAAAGTTCGGATGTGTGTTTGGATGTACGTTGGCAATCAATCACGCCTTAATAACTCAACATATTTAAATGAAATTTGGCATGAAGTCAGTTAATTGCGTGCGAAGTGCAATAGGATAGATTTTATCCCGCAAAAACGCATAGTTCTTTTAGAAATTGCCATTAATATCAATTCTCAAACAACAAAGAGTTTCCTACTTCGTAGACAGCCGTGCAACGTTTACTCTTTGCTTTTTACATAAATCGTAAACACTGCTTTTCAGAAATAATAGTGAAAACCTTACATATGCAAGTTTGTGTTTAGTTTAAAAGCCATAAAACCGATGAACTTGACAAACAATAGTTTGGAAGCAGGAATTATAAATATGTACTTAACCTTAAATTAAAAAAGGTAGGTTCTGTTGTTAAGTTCGTTAAGAGATTTTTTTCATTTGCGTATATAAAATAGTATGACATCTCAAATATTGCACCATAATTTCGATCGTAATATACTAAATGTGGAAAATGAGAGCTTGGAAAAAAACAACGTAAAATGCTATGATTATACCAGCACGAAAGCCGGTGCTCCAAATGTCGTATTTATAAAAATGTTACGGATTTCATTCTATCTCGGTTTAATTTATTTCCTGTGTGTCTTCTTTTTTTCCACTACACATTCTCTGTAATATTACAAATTATTAACTAACCCTTTTTTGTTCAAAATTTTTCTATAAATCAGTACAAATAGTAGACTATGATTTAGGAAACAGTGCTTTTTAGTTACTGTTCAATTTCTACAAATACCTAATAAATCCGCTTCAAGTTTACGTCGCGATACACGACGATGCTAACTTAGGATAAAATAATTGTTTCAATGCGCGTGTGGTTGAGGTTTTGAATTTGTAGCGCCAATATTAGCGGAGATTGTGGTTACATTGATATTCAGCCTGGACCATAATGAAAACTGAATTTTTTGTCACAGCCAATGGCATGAGAAATTTAGTTATCAGTTATTTAAGCAAATATCATAAGCACTATGTCACGTTATGACGTTATGTATCGCCACGTAAACTACTCCAGTAAATTCTTCACTTAAAACGAATGTATTCAATGGACTAACGTAGAGACTTAATGTTTCATGAAGCAATATTGCAAGTCGTTTACAACGCGATACACCTCATTTACACGGAGCTTATGAAAGCTGCTTATTTATTACTAATAATAACTAAATGACTTCTGCCTTATACTGTAACAAAAAGATTCTGGTCCAGGAAGCATTTCAACCTAACCACTATCTCTGCTAACATTGCCGCTACAAAATCAAACGTTATGAACACACCTAAACACATTAAATGCATTGGAACTGGATTTCGAATAGTAACAGAATTTTCTATATCAAGATTCCTAATTAGTGTAGCATAAATTATTATCACAATTAATTTCATAATACGCCTTACTACATCACGAGCAGTAACAGTCACTTTATCGGGATGTACGCTTAACCAGCAATATTAACAAAAATTGTCTTGTAGAGAATTATGAACTTTACGTTGTACACTGTAATTTACAAGCATTTTAGTATAATTTTTTTAATTACGTAACTGCAATAATGAATGTAGTTTCATATGTATTCAGGATTTATTTTCCTGCGATCTGAAATAACAATACGTTACTAATGTATTAATGCCCGTTTTATAGAAGCTTTGATTTTCTAGCGGTACTTTGTTGAAATGCAGCCTGGACCAAAATGAGAACTGAAACATTATTAATAGCTTAAGCTTCTTTCACAAGCACCATTTTAGTGACGTCATGTATCGCTTTGTAATGATATTGTATCAAAAGATATATAATAAGCTTGGATGATTTAGCAAAACACACGGCATTGCTCGAAATAAATTTTTGAAATTTATAAATGTAATTTTCAGATACTCAGCGCAAATCAAAATATACATTTTTAGTTTCACAATTTTTTAACGAGATCAACGTCCTTGGGCCACTTAGGTACTTATTTGCTCTTTGAATGTTAGTAAATTTTTTGGATGTTTAGTCGCTTCCATCATATTTTGACGTTTTGAGTTTCCATTAATTAAAACTATATTAATTTTTATTCGCAAGTCCTGAAATTAGTAATTTTAAGAGATGCCGGGTAAACGAAATTCAAATCTTTCAATGAAATGTAAGAAAACTACGGCTGTGAAAAAAGCCAAAACCCAGGAACAAATCCTCTAGCAGAGCTGCACAGCAGTCACAAGTTGGGCGACAACACCAAAATGAACACTTGGTGTCTGGAAGATCACACCGGGAAAATCGCGAGCTCGGTGCTAAAGAGCAAGCGGATTGGCAATCGATCTCAAAAGCTTTTGAAACACCGAAGCAAACAAAAAGACGGCAATAACAATACGCCACATATTTGGCATTGCAACGAGTTGCTGAAACTCCTGAACAAACGCGAGCTCATTTCTAATGTTTTCCCGAGGATTCAACTAAATATTATCAATGACGAAAACTGGTTATGTGAGAGGACAATACTTGCCCCGAAAAATGATTCTGGAGCAAAAAAAAATATATATATATATATTAGAGGAAATAGTCGGGGAAGTGACAACACACTCTTCCATCGATACAGTAATGTTAACTGACGATGCTGCTACCTACCCCGTCGAGTTTTCAAATTCCTTCGAGTTATCTGGGCTATCGTCCCATAAACTCGAGCTTGAGGTTGGCACTCGAGTTCTCCTGATGCGTAATCTCGACCCGCCCCTCCCCTCAACGTATTGCAATGGCACCAGATTACACATCACAGAACTAGGAAGAAACATTGTGAAGGCGACAATTCTTACCGGTGCATCTAAAGGGGAAGCCGTTATAATTCCGCGTATCCCAATTATTCCCAGTAATATTCCCTTTGAATTCAAAACATTACAGTTCCCATTAAAAATTTCATTTTCAATGACAATTAATAAATCGCAAGGTCAAACGTTGAAATTGGTGGGAATACACTTGGATACTCACTGCTTTTCCTTTGGTCAACTATATGTTGCCTGCTCGCGGGTATCGAATGCAAAAAATTTACATGTTTTTCAGAAAATAACAAGTCCTACAATATATATACCGATGTATTAAACTGAAAATACTACTAACATACAGAATATTTTTATTGTTTTAAAAGTTTGATGAAGTTGTTTGGAACAAATACATTTTTGTTATTTTATTGCAGTATTTATTACTACTATCACCAGTAAAAATAGCTCTAAAATTAATTGTATGGTCGTATTGACCTGGTGGCAAGGCTTCATTACGTCTACGCAATCAGCCCCTTTCGTAGCCGCTTAACCTAACGCAGTAATCCTACTGGGCATAGAGGACCTACAGTTCAACGTGAAATCAGAACCACGTGAGCATTCTGGCGCACTTCACATCACACAACAACCTGTGCCAGAGGTGAAGCTCGAGCTAAGGACCTATGAAAATCCTCTGTGAGACTGGGATTCAAGCTGGGGACTTTTCCATGTCCAGTTGGACGCCCTAACCACTGAGCGACCAGACCTCTCAACAAAATCTTATATTACAACACTCTTCCACGCGGACGAAGTCGCGGGTAACTGCTAGTATATATAGATATATATATATTCCTGATACAGACAGTGAGCGCTCTTCTTCTACTCCATCCAGTCTGTTCCCGTCAAAGTCAAATCATTTTCTAAAATAGGATTGCTGTCATTACCTTCTACGGATTGAACGATATTATCAAAGGAATCCAAAAATTCTTCTTCTACCTCTTTGACATCTGTTTCTAGCTCTGGCAACTGATATGTCACTGCCTTGAAATTGTTCCAGCATTCTTTTAACGAGCATTTCAATTTCTAGAACAATATTTATGCCGTCCACTGTCACAAAATTACGGAACCAATGACCAAGACACAGACGATGTTCCTTATTACCTAACTAAATTGCCCGTCGTACGTTTATTCCAACATCACTAAACTTGCGAAATATTTCCAACAGTAAAACAATGGTTTGAAAAACATAAAAACCGTCTTCAAAAAATCACACTAAAAATTTTAAAATAACTTTATACCTTGCTTAGAAGAAAGTAAATTTAAATGGACAATATTTTACATTACTATTATTGAAATTTTTACATTAATTAATTATTTTTGGAGTCATTGCCAGCCAATCATGCAGTAAATGCTTAATAGTTAGAATAATATCAGTATATCATCTGTATGTTTCAGTTTTGTTGAAACTTATTTCTAGAATTAATTGTAGGTTAGTAGTAACTTGTTTATTCATAAATTATTATTATTTATTATTGTTTTTCAATTTTTGTTTGGCTGGCAATGACTCCAAAAATAATGAATTAATGAAAAAATTTCAATAACAGTAATGTAAAATATTGTCCATTTAGATTTACTTTCTTCTAAGCAAGGTATAAAGTTATTTTAAAATTTTTAGTGTGCTTTTTTAAAGGTGTTTTTTAAGTTTTTAAACAATTATTTTATTTTTTAATTTTTGGTGCTATTATAGTTTATTTTGTATTTTAAATATGCCGCAGCAGTTCTCATTTTGCGAACTTCCTGGTAACTCAGTGGTTAAAGCGAATGCTTTCATAAACCATTCTGTCTTTATATACCCTAACAACTTTCAGAATGGATGCTGTGTTAAGGAACGTCAGTTTACAGTTTGGTCCAGGCTGTGTTTCGATGTAATCAAAACATCTGTTAATGCTGCTGCTCGATAATCGAAACATGTAACATCTGGACATTAATACATACCACATACACAAATCTGTCTCTGGAATATATCTGTTTGTTCCGGCATCACACAGTAAATATAGATATTCAATTGGTTTTCACAACATAAAATCTTGGTGTCCAAGTTGAAATCTTAAGTATATATTGAGACATTAAGACACATTTTATAAATATTCTGCCATGGCTTAAAAATAGCTTAACTGATTTTGACGGTATTTAAAACATCAACATTGGAAATTGTAAATGATGGGGTTAAAGGGGAAAAGGGATTGCGCTTTTGAATACCAAATGTAGATTGTCTTTTCTGATTGATTAGATAGAGAGATAGATATGTTCACTTTGATCCCATGTGAGAATAATCTCGGGGATGTGGAACAGTACATACACTTATTAGTAATGGCAATATTACTATATAATTGATAATATTATTATATATTGACAACAAGTTAGCAACAACCCATTAGTATAACCAATATCTCCTGTAATCTACAAATACAATCCCGAGTTAATTAATACTTATTATGTGGAACAGTGTATACACTTGTTACTAGCATCTAATAACCAGTTATTTTCTTACCAACCAGTTACCATGATAAGTTTCACTGTAATTTGTGACTACATATTATATTATGTTAGTTGCTATTTATGTGGAACAGTACACACACCTATTAGCAATATCAATTATATTACCAACAACTCATAAGCAGTCAATTACTTAAAAACCTGTTAGTATGATAATTTTTCACAGCAGTTTCTGAGTGCATGCTATCCCATGTTAGTTACTATATATGAGTGAAATTTTGTAAACAGTGTAATTAGTTCATTTGTCAATAGTTTCAACAGAAAGAAAAACTATATATCATTTTAGTAATTGTGGATAATTTTGTCACCTTCCCCTTCCATCCACCAGATATACTATTTTTTCAGTCATTCTTAGTTACCAAATTCCAAGAAGAAAATTCTTTCACAGAGTAAAATGGGTTCTGAACACTTAAAAGTATACATTTGTATATTTCTATTGATATCATATAAAAAATGTAGGTATGTATAAAAAAACAATTAAGGGGTGTGGAGGTGAAGAGTAGTTTGGTTTCTGTAAAGCTAGTGTAGGCAGTATTTTTCTCTTTGTTTTAAAGTATACATGTGCAAAGTTCCATCGAAACCACATAAAAACTGTAGCTTTGTTTAAAAAACATTTGCAAAAATTAAATGGGGTAAGGGAGTGGGTGATTTGGTATTGTAAACAGAATGTTTCTCTTTGTTTTTAACTGTACATGTGCAGTGTTCCATCGAAATCTGATAAAAACGGTGGGTATCTATAAAGAACATTGGAAATTAGGAGGGGTGGGGGTAGAAGGGAATAGGGGTTGGGCTTCTGCAACCTACTTTAAACACATTTGTTCTGCATTTTTTAAAGTATACGTGTACAAATTTCTTTCAGAATAGGATAGAAACTGTGTTTTGTGTAGATTAAATGGGTGGAAAGAGGGAGAGAGGATCTCTAAATCAAAAGTAGACTATTTTTCTGTTTGTTTTGAAGTATACATGCGCATACTTCCTTCAAAATCAGATAGTGACGGTAGTTTTATATAATGAACATTGAGAGTAATTAAGGAGGTAGGTACAGTTTTCCTTTTGACTTGTTAATCTTGTTAAAAAATTATTACCAGTTTGGGAGTTATACGTGATTGAGCGAAGTCCTGCACGATTGACAGCCACTTAAATCTTACTGCACTTGAAAGTAAACCAAATCTTTAACCTTAAATATCTCAAAACAGCAATTCATCAAATGGTTTTAAAGATAACTTTTTTCCATATCCATAGATCTTTTTCAAATTTGCGGGACATGTTCTACATACTACTCACTACAGTCCTTACCATTATTGTTTAAGCAGCTTTTCTCAAATGAAAAATATTGCTTTATGTTTAAGCAAAAAAAAAAAATAATAATTTCTTTATTTTTTTAATTAATAACAAAAACAGAGTTAAATAAGTTATATTATTGCTTCAACATATTGCCTTGATATTAGTTTACATTATTAAAAACGCATTTTTGAATTTTTTTAAATACTTTACCTTCTGTCATTTAAACCCTTCACAACAACATATTTTTTACTGTCAATTTGAATGGTACATTAACCTATTGTTAAACAATATTTTTATTTTAAAAATCAAGTTGTTATATCTAGCTATAACAGTTCTATGGAGCTATGAAATTTGAACCCTCAAATTTAAATAGATTTTGAGAAAATGACATTTCAATTTTTTCAAATATTTGTATGTGTTAGGCATACCTACCCACTTAAAGGGGTAGATAGGGGGATAGATTTTGTATTTTTGTAAAAGTAATGTGAGTAGTGTTTTTCCTTTTTTATTTGTTTTAAAGTATACGCAGGCGAAGTTCCACCTAAATCGGAATAAAATGTGGGTTTGTGCAAAAATTAAGGAATGTAAAAGGGGATCTAGGGTAGTTTCTGAAATTTTTTTTGGACAGAAATCTTCTACACAAAGAAATAGATATATGTGACAACTTTCTTAAAGATCGGTCAAATAGTGTCGACTGTAGCTTCGTAAAAATAAAATTAACAAAACTCAAGGGGTGCAAACGGGGAGAAGGGTTCAGTTTTTGCAAACCAAAAGTTGACATAATATTTCTCTATGTTTTATAGTAAGAGTTTGCTAAGTTCTATCTGAAATAAAAACTTTGGGTTCGTAGAAATATTAAACGGTTTAATTGGAAGAGAGGTTGGTTTTTGGATTTTATAGTCAGAAACCTTCTTCGTGGAAAAATACATATAAGCGCCAACTTTCATGGTAATCGGTCAAACGGTGTTGACTGTAGCTTTTTTATAAAGAACATTAACAAAAATTAAGGGGTTGGAAGGAGGGAGAGGGGTTGAGCTTTGGCAGACGAAATGTTGAAAAGATTTTGCAGTTTGTTTTAAAGTATACATGTGCAAATCCAATCAAAATCAAATAAGAAATGTAGGTTTCCATAAAATTAAGGGGTGTAAAGGGGTAGATGGGGTGGCTTTTATATTTATTTTTTGTCAGAAACCTTCTACATGAAAAATTACGTGTATATGCCAACTTTAATGGAGATCAGTTAAATGTGTTGACTGTAGTTTTGTATAAAGAACATTGGCAAAAATTAGGGGAGTGGATAGGGTGTGAGGGGTTCAATTTCT
Organism: Vandiemenella viatica; assembly: GCA_031002005.1. NCBI lineage: Eukaryota > Metazoa > Arthropoda > Insecta > Orthoptera > Morabidae > Vandiemenella > Vandiemenella viatica. The sequence continues at coordinate 29,722,611 of JARYHS010012519.1, read as the reverse complement.
TAAACCGAAAGTTGACAGTACTTTTCTCTTTATTTTTGACTATACATGTCCAAAGTTCCATCGAAATCTGGTAAAAATGTGGGTTTGCATAAAAATTAATGGGTGTAAAGGGAGAGAGGGGTGTTTTTTTTTTTTTTTGTCAGAAATAATTTCCATGAAAAATTACATGTATATGCCAACTTTAATGGAGTTCATTTAAATGGTGTCGACTGTAGCTTTGTATAAAGGACATTGCAAAAATTGAGGGGTGGTTAGTGGGAGAGGTGTTTGGTATTTTCAAACCAAACGTTGACCGTATTTTTCTGTTTATTTTTGACTATACATATCGAAATCGGATAAAAAGATGTGGGTTTGTATAAACATTAAGGGGCCTAAAAGGGTAGAAGGGGTGGTTTCTCAATGAAATTCATATGGGACCACTTTGAAGATATACCCTATTCACTATACAAATTTCTTTTAAATCGGTTCAAAATTGGCGAAGATGTCGCTGAACACAGATAAAAAAAAAATAAAAAAAAATAAAAAATACAGACGAATTAAGAACCTTCTCCTATTTTGAAGTCGGTTGAAAACTAGTTCCATTTTGAAAGTCATATAACACAGATACAAAGGGTTTTTTAATTTTAGTTTAGCTAACTCAGTATTTTTAGTGTCTGCTTACGCACTCAATTTAACGATTTTTTTTTTTTAATGTACTGTTTTGTTGGAATTAGTTGCTCAAGGACACGCCACGAAGCACGTGTCGGCGGTGGCGGCGAGGCACTGAGACCAGGCGGCGTTACGCCGGCGTGATGCCCACCTCTAGTGGACTGACGTTTATGTTAACGTACTTGGTGACTTTTTTCAGTAGTTATCCACCCACCTCCTGCTTAGGACTGGATTGGTACATCATCTGGCGACCGCGGCAACAAAGAAATATTTAAAATAATTATCCTGTTTCTCGCACAGTGCATGAATAATTTACAGAACTTTTATAAGTTTTATGCACTGAGTTAGAGTCGAGTGAACATCTTTATATATAAAGATGAAAGTATGTTTGTTTGTTTGTTTGTTCTTCATACAAATCCACAGTTTTCATCCGATCTCGATGAAACTTTGCACACTTATCCTTTGAAACAAGGAAAAAAAATACTGTGTACATTTGGTTGAAAAATTATCTGTATTAATAACACATGTTGTCTCATAACTTCGAAATACGGTGATAGACAGACACTTTGGATATGGACGTCTCCGTTCCGTATTTCCATGTAGTGTACTTGCAGCTCTTGCTTACGAACGTCGTGGGCTCCGGTTCAAATCTCCGTGGATCATAAGATTATTAAAAATTGTTTTTAATCGTAAGAGTCAGGTCTGGGCCGTAGGTTGTTCGGATTGAATGTTAAACTGTAGATATTAGAAAGTTAGGTATGCAACACGAGGCAAATCGTAGGTAGTCTTGCAATGTTGTAGGTGTACACTTTTTTAGGTTATAATGATCCCTCAGGTGTTGTTCGCAGTCAGTGTGTGAGTGTGATCCACAGTAATTTTATTATATATACGGAAGTAAGTCTCTGTCTTTTTGTTACATTTTGACGACTAAATGGCTATATCGTTGTGATGGAATTTTAAAAGGAAATCTGTATGAAGGGCACAGGATATTTTTTCCAGTATGATTAACAGTTGTACTAACGAAATTTTGAGACCTTATCGAATGGTGACAGAAATATGTTGGTAATTGATTCTCTTCAAGAGACAGGTTCGACGGTACAATGATATAGGGTTAGCTTTCCTGTCATATTATTCCGACTCGATATTGTTTGGGACCAATCCTTCGTTACCAACAACTATCTATATTTAATTCTGGCAAAAAAATTCTTAATCCTCGCGTACGAAGTCGCGGGTACGGGCTAGTACCAAATAAAATACGACACAAAGGTCTTACATGGAAACCGTTTTCAGGACTGCAAGTATTAATTTATAAAAATAAAACCGACCCACATGTCTTACAATCTTCCCGTCAAATTTCATCAAAATCGGATTAGCCATTTAGACCAAGAAACGTAACAATCATACAGAGAAACTTTCGCATTTATAATTTTAGTATAGACACACAGCACATTTATATAAATAATAGTACACGAAAAATTCAAGAAACTGGGTCATGTCTTAAAAATAAACACATAGCATAAAGAAACAGATACAGAACGCCATCTACTGGATGGTAACCCAACCTAAATAACCAAGTGTTGTGTCGATAAATTAACACAACGCCATCTGTTAGAAACTTATGGAACTATAATAATAATAATTTTGAGAGGTCGTAATGACCTTGTGACAGGGTTCCTATTGGCTGCACATTCCGCCCCTATCGTAGCCACCTTAACCTAGCCCGCCAATCCTGCCTGGTACAGGGGGCCTACAATTTAACGTGGAATCCGAACCACGGTACCGTCCTGGCGTACTTCAAGTTATACAGCAGGCTGCGCCAAAGGTGAAAACCGGGTTAAGTGCCTATGAAAGTTCTCGTGGAGACAAGGATTCAAACTGGGGACCTTCAAAACTCCAGTCAGACGCCTTAATCACTGAGCCACCAGAACGCAAAAACTTACAAATAAATACTAACCATTGTCCTATGACAAGCATGTAATGAACATTTAATTCGCAATAATAAATATTGAGGTCAATAATCGAGATAAAAAATATTATATATATTACGTTGGACCAAATTACATGCATAAAGACAAATTTCAACAGAATCGGTTAAGTAGTTTCGGAGTTTATCTGGGACAAACATCGTGCCGCGATATAATTATGTACAACGAAACATTCAAATGCTATCGAATAATGTCACTTACCAATTGATAACTGTGGAGGTGCCGGTAATATTAATAGTTACAGAACCAGAAACAGGTGACAAGTGAATGAACAAAAGTGTGTAGAACAAACAGCGAATAAGTGGTGCTATAATTAAAAAGATTCGTTCATTGAATTTGGAATTCGGAACAGTAGGGCAAATGTGATGTTACATGTGACCAATACAATTAGAATGGCTCGCGAATAATTAATAAGAAATATTTGTACATTGTTCACACTTGCAGGAAAGCCAAGGCAGAACACCGCTGACAAGTGTGGGTGGACTGGCTACCTGGCAGGTAAGCGCATAACAATACCCATAAGTCCCTAAGGGAATTATCCTAAAAAGGAATAGATATCTCTGACGAGGGACCAGCAGATTTCTAAGGATAGCCAACATGAAAGGAGACAATTCATCGCTACTTGCTGACGTCATAAATATCTCACAGATGTACAGAAAGTTACAAGTGACATATGACAGTATATGGTGGAAGATAGCGTTAGCAAATGATTGCGTGTAGTTTTTGTACATGGATAAGTAAATATGGAATAGCGAACTAGATGACGGTATAGCTGGAAAATACTTTAAAGTCTTCCTATTGGCCCCCGAGTTTGGTTTCAGCAGACAAGATATTGGACGGCGCCGATCCTGATGGTGGGGTACGAGTTTTTCTGCGGAGATGCTGTCGCCAGGAGAAGCATTCAATCTTTGTTTTTCGACTCGGATCTGCTGGTCGGTGTTTCGACCTCGCCAACGCCTGATGCACAGCTCCTGACTGCCGGTAGATGTTCAGCCATCTACCGACCACAGTTCCACATATGCTGCCAACGCGACTCCAGGTGTAGCAGCCACCTGAGCCGAGATCACGTGATGGCAACTTACCGCGTCACCGCTCACCGCTCCTACCTATGAACGGTAACGGAACTGAGATCGTGCCACAACTGTTTTAACCAGAACTCAGTTTTCAACTAACGACTGAAATATTTTCATACTTCTACTTAGCAGGACCAATAAATTAGTTGCTAAGATCTTTTGCTGCAATTAATGAATAATCTCAATCACGTATGTCATTTATTTTATTGGTAGAATTAAAGTTCATCTTGCAGCGATTTGTTTAGAGGAAATGAAATGTCTATATTGGTGTTTGGAAATTGGTGAATTTTTCCATCTCTAGAATGTTAGAGTATACCATTCTTTCCTTATCAAAATATTACTGTCTAAATTTATAGATATGTATCAAACAATTAAATATTCTTTAATGTTGTATATTTTTTATTTTAATTTAAATTGTTTTAAATGTGATGTCAAATACTTCATTTCTTATAAAGATAGATGAATAATAAATTTCTGAACTAGTCCGTCCACAATTATATTATAATACTTTATATATATTCCATCATATCCCCTATATATAAAGAATCATCATATATATTATTTCTATAAGGTATTTTTTTGTCACAAGCCTGTATCTTCCTTCATACTTAACCGAAATCAATGAATGAGGTGTCATTTTAAAGCTTATAGTCCCCACTTTGGGCACATCACATTATAAGAAAGGAACTTTCGGAATTCGACCCTTAAAGGGCAAAAATGTCAATATTTCTAAAATGCTGTTTTCTGTGTTACAAGTCATTTACCTCCCTGGATATCGATCCGAAATCGTTTAATGAGGTATCATTTTAAAGATTAAGATTTCCGCTTTAGTGACGTCTTATATTAAGACAGAAAATTTTCGGAATTCGACCCTTAAAGGGCAAAAGGATCAATATTTTTGCAATTCGTTATTGTGTCACGAGCGATTTATCTCCCTTAATATCTAACCGATATAGATAAATGAGGCATCATACTAAAGACTAAGGTCTCCGCCGTGGTAACATTATATTTTAAGAAAGGAATTTTTTGTAATTCGAACTTTAAAGGGCAAAAATGTTAATTTTTCTAAAGTGCGTTTTTTGTATCTCGAGCCATTTATCTCCCTGGATATCTAACCAAAATCGATAAATGAAGTAGGATTATAAGGAGTAATGTCTCAGCTTTGTGAAATCATATTTTAAGAAAGAATGTATTTGGAATTCAGCCCTTAAAGGGAAAAAGTATAAATTTTTCTAAAACGCATTTTTGTGTCACGAGCGATTTGTCTCCCTTAATATCTAACCGATATAGATAAATGAGGTAACATATTAAAGAATAAGGTCTCCACCATGGTAACATTATATTTTAAGAGAGGAATGTTTCGTAATTCGACCCTTAAAGGGCAAAAATGTTAATTTTTCTAAAATTCGTTTTTTGTATCTCGAGCCATTTATCTCCCTGGATATCTAACAAAAATCTATAAATGAAGTAGGATTATAAGGAGTAATGTCTCAGCTTTGTGAAATCATATTTTAAGAAATAATTGTTTGGAATTCAAGCATTAAAGGGAAAAAGTATAAATATTTCTATAACGCATTTTTGTGTCACGAGCGATTTATCTCTCTTACTATCTAACCGATATAGATAAATGAGGTATCATATTAAATAATAAGGTCTCCGCCATGGTAACATTATATTTTAAGAAAGGAGTTTTTCGTAATTCGACCCTTTTTTTTTTTTTTTTTTTTTTTGTTTATTACTTTGCTATGTATTTGTTACAAAATTCAGAGATGTATGGTATAAGGTACAAATTACAAGTTGTATGATTCAAGGTATCAAAGCCAGTTATAAGATACAAGACACAAAATCAAAGTGTGGTGTAAATACAAAGATTTAAGATACAGGCTTCTTGGATGTGAGATACGAAGATACATGCTTCTGTTAAATTCATCTTTCACAATGTTCACTTCTTGTGGGCTTGCAGCGTGGTCGTTCGGTGAGTTTTGTTTTGTTCGGCAGCTGTCTTCTCCTGCGCTCTTCCGGGTTGGCGCCCCTGTGTGTGTTGTTACGGAATGCTTGGGTGTCCGCCCATTACGAGCGATGCAGTGCATTGCCATATGAGCTGGCATATCGGGGAGAAGTGGTCGCCTTAGCGAATTCTCCCTCCATAAAGGAGATGTAATTGCTGTATTCTTTGTCGTGGTGTTGACAAACATATAGTACTGTGTGGCCTAGCAGCCATGTTACGGCGTTTTGTTTCTGTGCTGGTTTTTCGGATCATATCCGGTCTGAGGATTTCTTGTAGTGAAATTGTGGTTCCGTCCAGCTGTGCTAACTTGTATTTCAGCCATATCCAAATGCGCTGTGTTTCGCCGCACGAGAAGCGATGTAGAAAGGGTGTCTGTGTTGCCGCATTTGTGGCACCTGTCAGTTGCCGAGAGATGAATCCGAAAAGTTTTTCGTTTGTCGGTATTAGTTCGTTGGTTGCTTTATACCATGCGGACATTACCTCGGATGGAAGGTTTTTGTTAAAGATGGTTCGCCAAACTTGGTGCCAGTTAGTGCTCGGATACTTTAATTCAATTTTGTTTCTTTCGGCCATTGTTGAAAGTCTAATATAGATGTCCCCTTGTTGTTTTGGGTGGCGGAGGCTCTAAGCTCGTTTCGAAATAACTTTTTTTCTAGAAAATAGATTCTGAGCTGGTTTAAGTTCTTCCCTATGTTTTCTATGTTGACCTGGGGCTTTCGTGCATTGTAGGTTTGTAGTGCCTTATAACTGAAGTTGTGAAACTGGAGTCGTTGTTGTCTTTCAGCTTGTCTATTGCATTTATCAGTAAAGCTTTGCACCTGGCCTTTACATTGATGACGTCCAGGCCTCCCTTTATTTTGGTCGGGTTAGCGTTTCAAATTTTACCTTGAATATGTCGTTTTGACATACAAACCAACATAAGGCTTTTTGCAGATTTTCCGCAATGGGGTCAGGCGCTGTTAATACCTGGCTAGGTAGCTTATTTTGGCTAGGATGCAGGTGGTTATCATTCTTGATTTTTGGACCATGTTAAGGCTTCTGAAACTGTGCGCTCTCAGAATTGCTCTTACTTTATTTAAGGTATTTCTCCAATTGTTTGTGGACATTTTTTTCGGGTTTTTCTCGAGTATTATTCCTAGGGATGTGTGTTTCGTAACTTCGTGACCCAGAAGATTTTTCCCGTGCCTGTGAGTCCTTTACCAATGTGAAGTAGTGCGGATTTGTTAACGTTTACTCCTGCGTTTGTTGCTCGTTGGAAGAGTTTAATGGCGTTTATGATTTTATTCATGTCGTCCTGTGAACTGCCATAAAAGCCACGTCATCTGCGTATGCTCGGCAGCTTACTCGTTTTCCTTCGAAAGGGTAGCCATTGATGGTTTTGTCTATATGTCTTAATAGAGGTTCTATTGAAATGCTGAAAAGTATCATAGACAGAGGGCATCCTTGTCTTACGGATCGCGTTATTTTGAAGCATCTGGTCAACGTACCGTTGATTTGGAGTTTGAGGAAGCATTAGTTGTTATTTTTTCCACCACCGTGGTGAAACTGATGCCTAAGCCAAATTTCCTTAATACTTCTAGCAGAAACTGTTGGTTCACGCGGTCGTAGGCTTTTTCAAAGTCGGCAAAATATATTGCTGCGCGGGATTTTTTTTCAGCGGCTATGGAGATGACATCCCTGTATTCATTCGTGGCTTGGATTATATCTCGTCCTGGTATAGGGCCTGATTGATAACTGCCTAGGATCCTACTTAAATACGGTTCTAGTCTTTTCTTTAACATTCGGGTTAATATTTTGAAATCTGAGTTTAGAATGTGATCGGCCTCAATTGCCTCATCTCTTTGCTTTTGCTGTTCTTTGGTAACAGTACGATTATACTGTACTGACACAGTACATACGTGTGAAGTTGTAGCAACCTATGTTTGCCAACGGATTTGTGAGGCTGCAGCTAGATGCAGGCAGGTAGCTGTCGCCCACAGGAATGTGGCAACCCCTCGTATTTCCCCGAATCCGCTGGACCGCTAAGCGGATGGGGATGGGGGGGGACACTCGCTGGGAGGCCACAGAGGTGTGCACATCGTGGCGGTACGTGGCCGGACGTTGGAATATAAGACGCGAGTGAAAGTGTGAGTTCGCGCTTCTGCTGTAAGAGCCTTCCAGTCCGTATCTCCAGGGAGCAGGTTCGACGCCAGACTGCGTCCTAGCTGCTTGAGGGGCCACTTTACGTCTGTGCAGCGTCGACCGTGCCGCCCGACAAGAAGCGACACCACGGACCCTGACCGCAGCTGTCATCACAAGAAGCCTGCAGCTGCCGTCGCAGGAGAAAACCATACGGTATTGTGTGTAATTGCGTGCGTCCACTAGCCCAGTAACGACCCTGAGGAATAACAATATATGCCGGACAGTTTATAATAAGAAATCTCATCTCTGAATCACTTTTAATTAATTAATCAATCCATGTACGTGATCCAATAAATATTAATGGATGATTTTATAATAAATAGAATGAATAACATATTTTGATGTCGCAATTAGCGTGACACTTCATTTCAGTCCAGCAACCCGTGAGTCGCCAGTATCAATGGCTCAGATTCACACACTCAATTATTCACAACAATACTACGGTTATCCTACGAAATAATGAGAGAAATTATTAAAGGAATTTATCTAAGCTACTTATTCATGCACTAGAGTAATTCTATTTCTACAGGATTGTGATTATTTATAGGATGTGGTTCAGTTAGTTATGCCTTCTTAACAACCAGAACCTTATCTATCACTGGAACTGATACATGTTGTAGTATGGTTCAAATCGAACGTGAGGAGCTCGTGTGATACCTGCGCAAGTTTCTTGTGTTGTAGACACCTATGATCCTATCCTCCCCCTTCCTTCCAATACTTCAGACTCGTCACCATATTCGGCCTATTTGTTTTGGTAGGTGTGCCCTCTAGATCTTGTCAAACGGAATTCCCAGCGCTTGACAATTCCGCGCGTTCGGGCGTCGCCTCTACATCTCTTCCCGAGCTTTCTGCAACCTCCATCCCTTCTTGCAGCTCACGTTTCGTCAAAGTTCTCACTGGAATTTCCTTCCTCTGTTGCTGGCGGTTGTCATTGTAAGAGTCGTTTTGCTGGTTGAAGTTTTTCTCGCCATGGTCGCTGATTCCTTTCGGCAAACCAGGGCTTCCCTTGTCCCGAAGATTTTCTTTCGCCGTGACAGTTATTTTCGTGTTTCGTCACGTCTTCTTGTCGCCCTTTCGTCTTTTCATCAAAATCTGCCATCTCCAATGTGCTAAGCAACTGTTGGATTGTAGTAACGTGCACCGGATTCAATAGATTCCGTACATATCTTGGAAAATGTGATCGCAAGACATAACATATTTCTGCCTCCGGCATCGGCTGATCCAGGTATCGCGACAACGCGATTAACTCTGAAGCATATGTTGCCATGGATTCAGAGCCTTTGGTGGATACTTGCCATGGTATAGTCTGCTTTTTAGCTGCGACTGTGCGTTTTGTCCCCAATAGGTTTTCAGAAATGTAGCCTTAAATTCCGCGTACACAGTATCTTCTGAACAGGTTACATCTAGCCAAGCCCGTTCGCCGGCCCCAAAACATTGCTGAACAAGTAACATTCTCAAATGTTCTGGTATATTCTTGATTCTGATGTAGGAGTCTAGTTTTCTGAGAAAAGCCTTTGGGTTTATTCCATTCTTGGCCTCAAACATTGGCAACGGCAATTCTATGGTGCCACATGCCAAGTTATTTGCACCAACATCATTCATTCGTGTAGTCCGTGCTGCTTCTCCCGAGCTCACGGATGCCACTTCCTCTCGGAACCCTTCCAACTTTTGTGCTACATTTCTTGATAATTCTTGATGAACTTGTCGTAGATCCTCTATTGCCGAGTTGCACCCAGTGACATTTACTTCCAGTTCACCTACACGAGCTTCTACTAGCGCAAGCTTTGTGTTGGTGGCTTGCGTGCTTGACTCAAAATCTTCAGTAAGTTTTTTAGTTTGCTCCTGCGTCTCTTCCAATCGTTTAGTGACGCTGTCTTGGGTACTACGCAAGTTCTTGACTTCAGTTTCCAACATTCCAGCTGTGTGCTGCAATTGCCTGATTTCTTCCTTAATTGACTCAGTGCAATTACCAATTTCCTGAGTTATAACTTTACGAAATTCAGTTTGCGTCTCAGTAAGCCTACGGTTCAATTTCTCCCCTTGTGAATGGATGTTTGCACTTAATTGTTTTAACAAATCCATCACCATCGTCAAATTTGCCTGTTCAGGTTCGGTATCGTCCACATGTACACGCGTATCATCTAGAAGAGGTGCAGATACCATGCTACCTCGGGTTTCGCATCTGGCATGTGGGATATCTGGATCAACTCTGCACTTTCGCAAGTCTCAACCAACTTATTCATTTTATCCATTCCGACGTTTCTACTCCTTAACCACATGTGCAAGAATAATTAAACAAGAAATTTTACTATGACAATTATCAGTATGGAAACAACGCAGAAGATAAACTCTGGACCAGAACGCCAAATGTACTACTACTCTGGAAGTGAAAACATCACCAAATTCTACAACATGCATATTACTACAATACGGAACAAACAAGACATATATTCATTCACTCTGCCATAGATACGGGACGATATCACCGGATATGCCATATGAAATTATTAAAATTACAGGGTTCTTCACCAAAAGTAATTTTTTTTTGGGATCAAATTTTGAAAATTTGAATTATTCTTACCGCGCCATAAATAATTAAATCTCAACTGTATTGCTTTAATTATTAATTATCGTTAATTATAATTATCGGGCCCCACGTTGGGCGCCAATGAAGTGTCACGCTAATTGCGACATCAAAATATGTTATTCATTCTATTTATTATAAATCATCCATTAATATTTATTGGATCACGTACATGGATTGATTAATTAATTAAAAGTGATTCAGAGATGAGATTTCTTATTATAAGCTGTCCGGCATATATTGTTATTCCTCAGGGTCGTTACTGGGCTAGTGGACGCACGCAATACACACAATACCGTATGGTTTCTCCTGCGACGGCAGCTGCAGGCTTCTTGTGATGACAGCTGCGGTCAGGTCCGTGGTGTCGCTTCTTGTCGGGCGCACGGTCGACGCTGCACAGACGTAAAGTGGCCCCTCAAGCAGCTAGGACGCAGTCTGGCGTCGAACCTGCTCCCTGGAGATACGGACTGGAAGGCTCTTACAGCAGAAGCGCGAACTCACACTTTCACTCGCGTCTTATATTCCAACGTCCGGCCACGTACCGCCACGATGTGCACACCTCTGTGGCCTCCCAGCGAGTGTCCCCCATCCCCATCCGCTTAGCGGTCCAGCGGATTCGGGGAAATACGAGGGGTTGCCACATTCCTGTGGGCGACAGCTACCTGCCTGCATCTAGCTGCAGCCTCACAAATCCGTTGGCAAACATAGGTTGCTACAACTTCACACGTATGTACTGTGTCAGTACATACCTTCACTGAAGACTTGTGGTATAGTGCCTTTCCGCCATATTTCATTCATTACTTGGAGTAGTTTCCTGTTTATGAGAGGCCAGAACGTGGAGTAGAATTCAACTGGTATTCCATCAGGCCCGGGGGATCTGTTTCTTGCTGCCTTTTTGATTGAGAACTCTATCTCTTCCAAGTCAAATTCACTGGAGAGGTTTTCCCTTTCACTGTCGGAGATCACACTATTGATGGGTTCTAAGAACTGTTGGGCTGCTCTTTCATCATTTCCTTCCTCTGTATAGAGATCGAAAAAATACGAGAGTGCGGCGTTGACAATTTCCCCTTGAGTTCTTAACGTGTCGCCGTTGTTGTTCTTTATCTCCGTAATCAAGGTCTGATCTCTTCTTTTCTGGGCTCTCGTTAAATGATATAGAGAGCAGTTTCTTCTTCTACTATATCTTTAGGCTTTGATCGTAACAATAGAGTGTTTGTGCTGTTTTCCTTAAGCCTAGTTATTTTTGCCTTATATTTTTTAATCAGTGCGAAGGTGGTTGGATTTGGGTTCGTGTCTGCATACAGTTTCTCGTAGGCATCTATAGTAGAATTCGATAGTCTCGTTCTGCCAGTATCTTTTCCGTTTTGAGTAGAGTATTATTGTTTTGCGGAGATAAGGTTTTGCTTTGAGTAGCCACCATTCCAAGCTATTTCTGTATTGGTGGCAGTTTTGCAAGGAGGACTGCCAGGAGTGATGAATATGGGTTTGGAGCTCAGCGTCTTTTAGTAATGAAGTATTCATTTTCCAGTATCCTTTGTTCCTTTTTTTATTTTTTTTATTTGGTCCTTGGCTTTCGCCAATATTGACCAGCTAACAATGTTACATTTTTGACCAAATTACAAAAAAACATTCTTGCTCAGTTGACATTAATACATTTTGCATAAAAATCAACACTTGTTTGGCCATCATTTTAAGACACAATTAGCAATAAAAACTTTTACATACTTCTCTTACTTTTAGTGTTGGAAGGAACTAAACATTTACATATTACCTATACATTTTATATTATGCATATACGTGATACCCATTACATCGTACAAACAGGGGCACCCAAAAAATAATTTTTTCGCCCGCTTTCAATCTTTTGTAATTAATTTGTCTATCTAAGTCCTTATATATTTCATACAAAAACCTAATTGATATTCAGAATTGTACCTACATTTGTTTATAATACATTATTTCTCCACACAAATATTTTCCTATCATCCTGTACTGGATTTGGAAAACTTGATAGTTTCCTCATAAACATAGTTCAAATCGAGCAGTAATATAAGAGATACCTTATTTATTTTAACACGAATTATTAATATTCCTGCTCACAACAAAAATTCCTTAAAGAATAATTTGTGTTCTCTTGTACAAAGTAGCTCTCATATCTACATATATACACTCTTACATGGACGCATACACGAACACTTGCATATCTATACCCATACATATATTTACATACCCATATCCCCACAAACATACAAAAATTAGTCCATTTGATATGAAATATACTACGTTCCTTTATAATACATCATATTTTCCTATTACATTTAGATATATATTTACATATTTGTTTTATCTTATCTACCGTAGGAGTCCCTAGAAATTGTCGTAGGCTCTCATAGTCCGTTATCTTCTTGCCTCCGTCTTTCTGTAAGATTGATTTCCTGTGTTCGCTGTATTTGCGGCATTCCACCACAAGATGCACTATGTCTTCATATGCCCCACAATGCTCGCAGTTCGGTGATGTTGTCAAACCTAGTATAATTTTTTGGAGTTTAGCATAACGTGGCCTGATCGCAACCTGTTTATCATTGTTATTTCTTTTCTACTTGCCTTTACACTAAACCATGGCTGTTTCGGTATGCTGTGTTGTATTGCATGGTACCAGGCACCTTTGGTTCTGAATTGGACCTCCCCTATTTCTTCCCACTCCTTCATCTGTAGATTTCTGATTTTACTTAGTAAGTCTCTATATGGTACCCTGCCATCGATATTTTCATGTTCCTTTGCTCCCCTTGCAAG
>JARYHS010012519.1:29653966-29708339 GCA_031002005.1 Vandiemenella viatica | reverse complement strand
AAGAGGTATTTCAGACAATAGCTCCTGTCTGCCGAGCCAATCGCACTCGACATGAAGAATGGCCTCGCCCTGATATGACGTATGCTGCAGCTGCCAAACGGCAGCCTAGGAACCGGCCGACACGGCCACAACCAAATCCTCCGGCACCTATGACGTCCCGCAGACGAACGGACGTCTGGAGGACAGAAGACAACGCGCCAGTATGTTTCCACTGTGGGCGCCCTGGACATGTCGTACGATACTGCAGAGAGAGAAGACGAGTATTTGACGATTATTTTGCCGCAAGACGTCCGCCATCAGAACAGTTCTACCCGGCGCCTCCACCAAACTATGTCGCGTTGCAACCGGGGCAGGTGTGAATTCGAAGGTTACTTGTCAATGAACACAGCACTTAAACTGAGAACAGGTTTATTGAGAACTCAAACATACACGCAGCACTGACTGCCTCTTGGGCAGAATGCTCTTCTATTTATACACAGATAGAACGTACTAGAGATTACAAGAGTAGTTAACAAATGAAATGTGTAGAAGTTACAAGTGACCTTAGGAAACATGTAGAATCTTCTGGAAATAATAAACAGAATTAAATAATTTTTGTCAGTGGGCGGGATTGAACCGGCGACCTTCGGTACCGCAATTCGTGACGCTACCCGCTGCGCCATGCTGGCAGACGGTACACTGGCGTTCATGCGGCAATATCCAGTCAGCATATCTGTTACCTGTAATATTGGTCCTATCTGTTTTGTGTCGTATTATCCTTACTTAATCGGACCATTTCCCCCAGTTACCACCTATTATGGAGGAAAAGATGCTGAAAATTTTACAAACATATTCTCCGTTTAGAAGAATCTGAAAGGTTGTTATATAATTTCATTTCTGCAAGAATAATCATACTGGATTACATTCCAAGTTTTAAATGTTTGTTTTACTCATCGTGAATCCGTAATATTTTTGTTGATTTTTTTCAGTGGATGCTATGCAGATGACGTATTTCGAAGGTTGTAATTTAACAGTCATCTTAAAGAACTATACTAGATCCTACGCTCCTAGAGACATATTTCATAGTTTGACTGCTAACACTTGGCACGTGACCATATTTTGTAGATATCAAAATTAGAACGATTTATAACAAACAACTGTATGAATCGTTATAAGATTCATAATTATAATTTTTAGGGGTGAAAAATTATCTCATAATTTGTTCATAGTAATTTAAAATTAAATTGAAAATCCATTCAAAAAAGTACGTACTCGTTCATTTCTTTAACAATTTACAAAATTTAACGATGGTACTAGTTTGTTTTACCTAGGGTTTCTGCAACCAAAAAATAGTTCTACAGATACTGGTATAAGGTAATTCTATTTTTTAAAGCAATTCTATTAAGAAAAATAGTTTAAAACTTGTTGATTCAAACGTACCGTACTGTAAAATTTATTAAATCTTCTGTATAAGAATAAAAACAGAAAATATGAGTTAACGGAGGGTATTTTTTAATAAAATAAAATGAAACGTTGGTAAAATATTATAAATTGCAAAATATAAAAAATTCTGCTTAACACTGAAACCATACGTAAGTCGTAAGTAATCAACAGTCAAAATAAAAGCAAAAAAATAAATATTAATAATAACACAAACATCACTTACTTAAAAAATTATCACAAAAAAATAGTTACACATTACTCAGTGCCAGAAAAAAAAGAATGCAGAAACTCACTACATTTTTCACAGTGAATCTTTGTGATCAAATACAAGCCAAGGTTTTATTTAAAGGATTCTTGACGTTATATCATTTTATTTTAAACATACAACATTGAGACTGTCTGTACATGTTTAATAATCCTATAATTAGTTCTAACTCAGCGTAAAGTCTTTCAATTTTGCATAATGAACTGAAAGGGTAAAACACAGGTCCACATTTCAGTCGGATAGTGACCTTTGACACTTTTATTATACAGTGTGTAGTTCTCTTATTTCCACTTCGCTTCAAACTAAACCGAAATTCGTTGAATTTAGCACAGCGAACTCTTAGGGTAAAATACAAATCATTGATATATTTAAGGCAGATCAGGACATGCGGATATGGCCTTGGACGCTAGTCCCTATAATTGCCTTTACTACTTTGACCTAACTCTCAATAAGACAATGAGCATAACTAACAAAAAGAATCCGATTGTTCAGAAATACGAGGTAAACAGTTCAGTTATTGATATGGTCGATTCTGTGAAATATTTTGGAGTAACAGTACAAAGGAACATGAAATGGGACATACACATTAATTCGTTAGTAGGTAGAGCTAATTCTAGACTGCGATTCATCGGTCGAATCTTGAAAAATTGTAATGAACAAACAAAGGAGATAGCGTTAAATCTCTTGTGCGTCCACATTTGGATTATTATTGTGCCATTTGGGACCCGTTTCGTAAGGGATTGATCGAAAGTATAGAGAAAGTACAGAGAAGAGCCGCTTGATTCGTGACCGCTTGCTACAGTCCTTATGAAAGCATCACAGAACGGATTAGTAGATTAGGTTGGGAGTCTCTGGTAGATAGACGACACACGTTTCGTTTAAACTTATTGGAAAACATGCGTACTCCCACTTTCACTTTTGAGTGTAGTGAAATACTTCTTGCACCAACCTATTTGAGTCGGAAGGACAGGAAAGATAAAATTAGAGAAATAAGGTGCCGGACTGATTCTTATATGAATTCTTTTTTCCCTCGTACCATTAGGGATTGGAATGCACAGCAAAGATATTAGCTTTGGTGCTGAGCACCCTCTGCCACCCACAATTTTGTGAATTGCAGAGTATATATGTAGATGTAGATGAAGAAAGTCAACATAAGTCCTTAAAATTTGCAGAGCTAACCCTCGAGGCCAAATTCGTGTCAGCATTTCAGCAGATGGTACTTTTATTAACACCTTCAACGGCCTTTAAACAAAACCGAAACACTTATTTTTTCAGAACAGACCCCTAGAGTCACATACATATGCAGTAAGTATTTTTCCAGATTAGCTCACGCGCAGATGATCAGTGAGCCTTTATTTCTCTCACAAAATATCTTATTTTACGCATTCTAACTCACTTCAAACTCAAATACTTAACATTTGGCAGAGTAAACACAAATAGTGAAACGCAGGTCAAGTTCGTTATTCAGCCAGATTGTTTTACGTAGACATGATCTTTAACACTTTTCCTATATGCTGCGCAGCCTCTGCCGGTGCAAAATCTATTTTTTTTTGTCCATTCTACAATGTTTGCAGAACAAAAACTAAGTGTGTAATCCAGATAACGTACTGCACATATTCCTGTCCGATAGTTTTAAGCGCTCATGACTTTTAACCCTTACCATATTATGTGATGTTTCTGTCGGTGCAAAGTAGAAGAAGCAACTCAGATTCAAATTTCAAGACAGTATTTTTTTAAAGATTATTTTAATGCAAACTTTATAGCTAATGAAAAAAATAGCGCCACATACGAGAATATTTTTAACTTATAAATGTAAATCTAAATCGATAAAGAAAAGCTTACTAGAATAGGAAAGAACAACTATTATTCTTCTTGTTCGAAAATTCCATCCTTTCTCAGGAAGAAGTTGAACTGTCCCAGAATTCATCAATGATATCACTTTATATTCAATATAAGCTTGCTAAATATTTGATCTAATCAATTCCTTGGTTAATACGACATGTGATTGCATAATCAGGCATTTCTATTTATCGTACACGGTTTGCTTACCGGTAAAATAACCTGTATATTAAGCGTGATGAAATTATATTCCTGGGATCAGTTTAGTCGCTGTTGGGAGAAGTCTGTTGCAAGATGGTGGTTTCGGATTTCTGCCCCAATCTCAACACTGCAACATGTGACTGAGATAGTAGTATAGAAATATTAAAGTGGTTGTTGTTTAGTGGTAGTAGTAGTGCTAGTTGAGGTATAAATAAAAATTGTTTGCTAAGGAAATAGCAGATATTGTAATACTGGGAAACTGTAGCCAACTAACGGTAAGGTCTTCAATGGATAACAACTGAGAGAGAAGAAATGCGTCACGTTATATACTTAACAGCCAGCTAACTTTATGTAGCTACTAGGCGGACTGAAAAAAAAAATTGGAACACAAATATGAAAGTTTTTTATTTGCTTATGGCTTTACGGCAAACCGAAGTCACTTGAGGTGGAAAAGAATCTAGGGCCACGTAACAGGAAGGAATTCCGCCATGGCGTTTTGAAGAACTCATCCAGGCATTCACCAGAAGTGATTTGGGCAAATTATGGAAAACCCAAATTTGGATGGACGGACGGTTATTCGAACCTGCGTCCTCCCGCATGCGACACAAAAGCGTCGACCCTCACTCATTGAGTTCGGTGTTTGCAGTATTCATTTACTAAACATTGTGAAGTGTTCGGAAGCATATGTTCATATGAGCTACGTATTAAAAATAAGAATAGCTTCCGATGTTCTACCCCCCCCCCTTTCCCCCCAATACAAATGTATTTTCCACCCTCTTTAATATCACTATGAATACGAAGGATTCTGTACAAGTGAAACAAGGTCAGGTACGAAATATATTTAATTTTTTGTGTTTGTAACAATAGATCATATGCGAAAGAATAACCAGAGGAGCATAAAAATATATTTTTATTAGTAGAAAACACGAATATATACTAATAAATACCGCGGCCAAATCACGTGATGAGAAACATTTCAACTCCAAGAAGTACTTAAATGTACTTAATTTTTACCATTTAATTGGTAAGACTTGTAATTATAATTATTAAAGTATTTTGTAACTGGGCCGAGGGTTTATGCAATATTTCAGTTTACAATGTTTCGGACACTGGGAATTTGGTCAAGCCAGAATTCCAAAACAATTAATTAATTATTTAGAGCTGATGTTTATCCATAGCACCATTATAGAACAAAAAATACAATTCGTTAAGTCTCAAAATTTTGACATTGGCTATGGTCCATGTGGCCCATAATTTCACGCGTTTAGTGGACAATTACCGCACGCCATTGATAGTTGTATTAATAATTTACCGTTAAGAAAACTATTTTTAATTTCTTAACTGTTGGAACATTTCCTTTTTCTGACACTGCAGGGAGTGATATTGAATGGTGTACTATATACACTTGGATGATGATGGGAATTCTTTTTCTTTCAGGAACTCTGAAATCTAATGATCATACTTAATTCTAAGTAATGGTTGGTAGTCATTTTTCTGCGAAAAAAATATTAATTTAACTGTGTCTTAATCACTTGTTATATTCATGAAATTTTTGCAAAATAATAATCATGTATCACATAAATTATCAGAAGCTTCACTATCTGGAACCTCGATCCGGGACATTTATAAATTTATGCTTCAAGCTGTTTGTATCAAGTGTCTATGTAAATGTTACGAAATATATATATAAAAAAATTGAATGTATCTATCGTTTACCATCGAATTTATGACCAGATTTCTTTTTGTTTCAGGTTATAAAACAGCTTACGGGTTGGAGAATGGAATGAGAAATCTTGCTGCTTCAGATATCGAGTTACCGTTGAATGTAGACCTTGGTGTAGTACGGAGACGACGTGAAAACAATAATGAAAATGCGCAAGCAGAGGAAAAGACGGACAGTGTGGTTGGCCGCGCAGCTCCAATGGAGGACGATGGATCGCATACAGATTCACCCGGAGAAGTAATAGATCAACGAATTGGAAAAGATTATTCTTTTTATAGTGACATATCAGGAAAGAGTGAGTTGTCTAGTTCACATAGTATGGACAGTAGTATCTTTCCTATTGGTGTAATATTTCCTATTGGTGTTAGTAACACCCTGAAAGCCGACCTTTATTCCAAGTCCAATGAAGTAAAAGCCACGCCAAATAAGGAAAGTGTCTCTCTAGTAGATATTAGCGAAAATGACGGCGTTATTGAAAGTTTACTTCATACATATGCCGGGAGTACAAGTGGTAGGAATGATGCTAAATACAACTTTGATGCAGCGATAAACGTAGAGAGTACGAATTATACTAATACAGATGCAAACTATGGACTATTGAAAGAGTCCAAAAAACTTAACACATCTAAAGACGTCGCTGAAGACCGAATCAGCAGTTTACAGTTCGATATGGAAGCAGCCTCAAAGGCAGCAAAGGGCAACCATATCGTCAAGGAAGTGAGTTATAATATATCAAAAGAAATCGAAGATATAAATTCGAATGTACAACAATCCTCTGTTGCTTCCACAAAAATCACTTCAGTATCCACACAAAAAGCAGAAGAAAATGAATCTAAGGCAAGTGTAGCATATAAGCTGACGGAAGGAAAGTCTTTGAATTTGCAACACAACAAATGTTTTGAAACAGACAAGAAGCAGCCAGCCACCTTTTCGAAGTGCCATAATCGCACGATCGCGATCACAGAGCCCCAAATCGAACTGCAGCCGGCAATGCTCACGGAGCAGATACGTGTGCCTGTACCAGTACCGGTGACAGAAATTCATCAGCATATTGTTAGGCCAATTCCGCAGCCTCATAAGGTCGTGATCACGAATAATCTTGAGACAGGTAAGTTTATTTAAGGCATTGCGCTCTAAACTAAGCAATAGTATACAGTGTACGTTAAATAGCAACATATTAAGGCAACGGATTTTAGTTCATAGTTATACTATAAAAAGCGACGTACCGCCTTAAGCATGCACATGCATTTTTTTTATTCATTTACAACCCGCTCGTGTTTTAAAGAATTGTAGCACTACGCTACCTATTACTATTACTATTACTCCGCGATTCACTAAAAGTGTTTGGCGGAGGGTGCATTGCACCTATCAGGAAAGGTAATGGTTTGGAAGGGATATACGGGATATTGTGAGGAACCATCCCAGCATTCGCCTGGAGCGATGTAGGGAAACCATGGAAAACCCAGATCAGGATGGCCGGAGTGCTTTATCGGAAGCTACTCCTGTCCGATTTTGTGTTTACTCGCCCGGTAATCCTTTCTATTCCACTCCCTAATCGCTCGTGGAAAAAAAGAATAGAGAAATGCATCGGTTCTGGCCCTGATTTCTCTTATCTTATTTTCGCGGTCATTCCGAGATATGAATGTTGCTGGTAGCAATATTTGATTGCTGTCATTCCGAAATACGTCAGTCGAGAATTTTTCAATTAGCTTTCGTCGAGAGCAACGCCTTCGGTGCTCTAGGTCTTCCCAACCTAACTCCTTCAACATCGCACTTACGCTTTCCCTCCAACTATATACACCTGTCATGAATCGGGCGGCTCTTCTTTGGACCATCTCTAATGCCTCCATTAATCACTTTTGATGAGGACCCCATACAGAGCAATAATATTCCAAGTGAGGCCTCACTAGTGACTTGTAAGCAATCGATTTAACTTCCGGAGTGCATTGTTTTAAATTACGACCTAGAAATCGAAGCATACGATTTGCTCTCCCAATTACATTCTCGATATGCTCATTCCACGACAAATTATTACGAATTGTTACCCCTAGGTATTTAGCGGAATCTACCGTTCTAAGGACAGTGCCATTAATTGTATATTCAAAGCTAAATGGTTTCACCTTTTTACTTACACGCATGACTTGGCACTTTTTAGCGTTTAACTCCAATTGCCAATCTTTACACCACGCAATTATTTTCATAATATCGTCTTGTAACAAAGCGCAGTCGTCCTGGGTTGTGATTTCACGATAAATAATAGCATCATCGGCAAATAATCTTTTTATTCCCCTTATGATGTCGCACAAATCATTAATGTATATGAGAAACAACAGAGGCCCTATCACGCTTCCCTGGGGAACCCCGGACCTCACTTCGGCAAGTGATGAACGCTCACCGTCGAGAACTACACACTGTGTTCTGTCCTTCAAAACGACTGCAACCCAATCGCATATTTGTCTAGATATACCGTAACCGCCAAGTTTCCTAAGTAACCAAGTGTGTCGAAAGCTTTTTTGAAGTCTAATAAAACTAAATCAAAATGGGATTGCTCATCTATAATACGGCTCAAGTCGTGAATTAAGAGGGCAAGTTGTGTTTCGCAGCATCGGCTGTTTAACATTTACAATTAATATAAACAAAGACGTTAAAAATGACTACATCAGAAGGTTTCGTGTCATGCGCTGTCAAAGTAGAGGATTATAGCAGTAATATACCGCCAAATATTGAAAATGGAATTGATCAGCCAAAACGCACAAATCACCAAATCCAGTTGAAGGTTGTCGTGTCCCTGCTCTTTGGCCAGTAGGAGCTAACATTAGTCCGTTAGTGAATAACTCAGTAGGAGTGTAACTATCAGAAAGCTTAACCTCAGTTACCTATATAGTAAAGCCACCAACAAACGTTTAATATTGCATGCTAGTTGCAAAATATTTACATGTGGCCTGTTATTTAAAATAAATCAGTTTTGAAAGTAATGTTGATGATGCACAATTTACCAAATCAGAGTTTTTATCAGAATAACACATCTGGAAGAAATTTATTTGTATTTGCATTCAATAGATAATTAACAAAAAATATGCACTGCTGTTATTACTAATAATTAATCGGAACGGTTTTTAAATACATCTTACTGATGCTTCCCGCACTTCACTAAAAGGAATAAGAAGAAAATATTGCTTTGGAAACTAACGGAAAAACACACTAAAGCTAATGAGTAATAACGAAGTTCACTCTAGAGTTTCGCAATTAAATAAAGGCAGGAATCTGATAAAACGTTTAAATTAAAAATTATATATATTGTAGATTTGCTGAATCTAGTACGCTGCGATTCGTAAACTGGCACTAAGAACATTTAACTATCTCTGTAAGCATTGGTGTAGCTGCTAGGCTGCTAGAATCGTTTCTAAAGCGGACTCATATCATATACTATGAAGTTCCTTAACACATTGACTGCCACGTGAGCCAATGTTGGCTCACAGTTGCACGGGTTATGACGCCACGTGAGCCATATTTGGTTCACGTATACATTGTGCAGTGAGCCGCGTGAGCCATAACTAGCTCTCATGCAGAGTTGTGTTTAGAGGCCTCGTGAGTCTCATGGAGCTCACAGATAATTCGTTTCAACTATGGGTTTAAAAGTGGTGGCTCCACTGAACACTCTGATGTTCTTAGCAATCAATATTTTAGCATTTGGTAGCCCTGGTGATTCCTAACTGCAACTGTCAGAGATCAACTTTCGACGACTCAGCTGTAGTACTGTTTTGTTTTGCTGATTGCTCGTGTATGCTATTTGAGGTTACGTTTGTGTATTTGGTTAGTTTCCTAGTTTATTGTTATGGCCAAAAGAAGACAAACTTTTGAAGAACTTAATCAGCTAGTGAATGAGGCTATGCAAGATAGCTTATCAAGTTATCAATTTTATATGTAGCTAATATAAGCAAATAAACTAAGAGTTTGAATCATTTCTTGAAAAACGATTTTTTTATACCTATTGTTTTTTAAATGATATGAGCCATATGTGGCTCACGTGGTGACAGATCGTAATTGTGTTAAAATGTAGTTGTTGGGCCACGTGAGCCATATATGGCTCACACCTGTTATCAATCCAGATCAGTCATAACTTGATATTTTATGAAGTAACTTAGTTCTACATGATCAAAAGAAGACATCTGATGCAAAAAATCAATTTGGCCTCACAAGTAATATTCGTGATTTCAATGTGGCATAGCAATACATAGTCCAAGTTTCATCATGGCAGTCAATGTGTTAATGTAATGACTTAAGCACATATTAATTAGTTAACTACTTATTGACTTCCCTAAACATCAATGTCTCACATGCCATAATTTCTACTTAACCCTCCTAAGAAAATTTTTTACTGAGTTTTAAATACGGATGATGTTCGAGTCTAGTCGAGCGAAACACAAGGGGTGATCAAATGAAAAGGTACGAAACGAAAACGGTGGGTACAAATGTAGACTTTATTCAAAATATACACCATAGGCCTGAGCACAACAATCCCACTGATGAAAAAGCCGCAGGATTCCTTGTTCCCAGAATTCCTGTGGCTGTGACGAGACCCAGTCCTTCACAGCGTCCTTGAGTACGTCGTCCGAGTTGAAGCGCTACCCTTTCAGGTGTTTCTTCAGTGGACCAAACACATGGAAATCGCAGGGCGACATGTCCGGACTGTAGGGCGGATGGTGCAACGTCTCCCACTTGAACTTGGCCAATTCCATGTGTGTGACTCTGGAGACGTGTGGACGCGCGTTATCATGGAGCAGAACCACACCCTCCATAAGCAGCCCCGGTCGTTTGTTCTTGATGAACCTGCGTAGGCATCGGAGTGTCTCACAGTACACATCCCCCATCTGTACGCCATCCTGTCCTCATACGGACTGCCGCATCATTTGGACGCCGCTTTTGATAAGAGCCTCTGCTCTCTACTGCGCATGCGGGTGCCTGCGCTTGAGCTCCGATCACAGTCAGAGACTCCAATCGCATCCCGAGATGTCTCGCTACGTTCTCCCATGGCGGAATATGCAAATATTTAACTATTATGGTTTTCCGTCGTTTCGTACCTTTTCATTTGATCACCCCTTGTATATATCGTATTATTACAACAGCTAGTTGAATGTCTGTGACAGATGGGCGTACTGTGGGTCGACTGCATTATGTCTCCGTTATCCTGCGAAATAACATTTGCAAGAAGAAAATTGAATGTATTAATACTTGAATCCCAAGTTTTTTCAACTGATAAGGTAACATATTGGTCAATATGAGGTATAATTTCCGGATTACAGTCGTCCTCATAATGTTGTCAAACGAGAACCCGGTCTTTGTCATCATATTTGCCAGCACACCCACAATGCGCCTGATAGGAAATCCATCTTTCACGAAGGAAAGCTTAACTCATTTCATGATAAAGGTTATTAAGGACGATATAGCCTGAGAAAAGGATAGTGGAAGTTTCTATATGTCAGCAAATACTATAAGTTTTTGTGGAAATGTGTTTGTACGCTTCTGTTAATTTGACGAGTATTTCATAAGTTGGAGAATGGAAATTGTCCACTAACCGAAAAATCCTAGGGATTTAACCGGGATAGTTGTACTTTGCAGTATCCACAGTGACAGGGCCATAATAGGAGGGTTCAAAGCTGTCTAAGAGTTTATCCTAGTCTTGTATGATTTAAAAAGACAAATATAAGAACTGATTCAGTGACATTCATATACTTCCTTCGATGAATGAGTTCTGCAGAAAGAGGTTTTAGGTCATAAATACACATAATTTTTTTAATTCATTCTGTCAACAAAAATACTCATAGTACTTGTATTGTTACACAGTGCTGTTGCTGTGGTTAATATGGATATCACAGGAAATACAACACCAAATTTAAATCATTCATAATCCTGACCGTATGCGAAATAGTTTCGCCCGGCAAGTGAGACCAATGATCGAGCCCCTACGTAGCATGAACTATATTTTAGGAAGATAATATTTAGCTAAAGTAAGATATAATAAGAAGAGTACTGGGACCTTCAGACAATACAAAAGTTTATTTTTTTATTTACTTATGGCTTTACTCCTCGTCGACTACGAGGTCATTAGAGGCGGGATGGGACTGGGGACAAGGAACGGGTAAGAATTCGGCCACAGCCCAAATCTGAATGCCCGGACGGGAATTCGAACAGTCGTCTTCCCGAATGTGAGGCCAAAGGGTTAACCGCTCACCCATCACGCTCGGTCAATACAAGATAAACACTGCTTGATTTATTACGATAATTAGAGTATTTAAAAAGAAAAAAACTAATACCGATTTCCAATTGCCTGTCATGGTTTAGTGATACTTGCATTATATTAACAGATTAACAGCTTCTGCAGTATCTAAATGAAACAAAACTGATCCTTCTTTCTTTTTTAGGTCATCACGAGTTAAATGGTGAGAATTTCATTCACGTTCCTGTTGCTGAAACGAAGAGACCAGCCCTGGGTTACTTCATTCACCATTCGGCAGTGCCAACTGTAGTGGATTCAGCTGCAGTGCACGTGGCACATTCTTTGACCAACGCGATGCCGTACCAGACACCGCATATAGAACATCTGCATGCGCCAGTAAGTGTTGATAAGTGGAGAGGCGTTGCTTGGAACGATCTGGATGCCACGGGTGCGCTCCACAAAGGCAATTTCGTGCTGACACAGCATGTAGAGCATATGCATGCACCCGTAAATGTCGACAAGTGGAGAGGCGTTACATGGAAAGATGTGGATGCCACACAAGCGCTCCACAAAGGCAATTTTGTGATGACACCCCATATAGAACATCTGCATGCGCCCGTAAGTGTTGACAAGTGGAAAGATCTGGGTGCCCCGCATGCGATCCACACAGGCAATTTTGTGCTGACAAAAGTACTCGAGAGAACCCCTGGCCTCGGCAGCCACAATGCCGACGTAACGTCAGCTGCAAACATTAACGGTGCGAATCTGAACCTGCCACATCAGCACTATCAAGTGGTTTCAAATCCTCATAATGTTATAATGCATCAAGTTGGTACGAGTCATCCGACGTACGGGGAAATTTGGAAGCACTCTTTGTTGAATGCTCACAGGACGAGAGAAGAAAATGAAGCATTGGATGTGGTTCACGGTTGGAAACGATTTACCGAAACACACGCTTCACCCCACGTTATCAACATCGAGGAAACCGGTGGCTGGATGACGGGAGCGGCGAAAGGAATACATCGGTTTGTAATAAACGCAGCAGCGCCAACTGCTCATATCATGCACGGTGAGAAAGTATATTATTCTCCCTGCTGTGAAACGACTGGTGAAGGCTTGAGAAGAAACTGATTGTTATGCATACTAGCTAAACCAATCCATTGAGTGAGGATGCTCGTGTAGTAAATGTTTGGAGTTATCTTCATGGAATCAGTTGCCTGGGAACCAGAAAATCGGTAACATGATAAAGGTCACAATAATTCTTTGTAGACATAAAACTATCAAAAATGTTCTCAAAGATGATTATCTAAATCTTATTAAAATTATTTCGAATTTTTTATTCGCTAAGATTTGTGTTATTTATAATGCAGTATACTATATACTCGGTTTCCTTAAGCGTATATGTGTACGTCTCTGTGCAGTATCTGTAATAAATTACTTATAAATTTGACAAAATGTTTAATTGTTTGAATCAACCTTGCCTAGTGTAAAGAGGGCAAATTACTCTGGTAAGGCTATGTCGATCTATAAATGTAAATAAAAGTACCAGATGAATTTTATTGTGATTATTGACAAAAACTTTCCTAATCTGGAATCATTATTATTAAGCTACAGTTAAAAAGAGTTTATTTGAGTTATTGCTTTCACCTGATGATCCTCTATTAGACTGGGCTTCTTTTTTGGTTCCAGAGTTCGCTTTTGCAAATAACACAATCTATTTCGTAACTACAAATTTGACAGAGCGGAACTTCGACATTAGACGAAGGTCTACCATGCTCATATTAATCCGAACGACCTGAATTGCACATTGCTACATTTCCTCCTGGGACTTATTCAACCAACTATACATATCTACCATCACAGTACCATAGCCTGTAGGTGGTACATTCACGTTAATATCAAAAATTGAGACTCACCAACCTAACATATATAAAAGTGACATATTTTAACATATTCGTTATACAAACGAAAATATAGATTATAATTCGTTAATAAAAGAGTTGTGAAGACATCTAATGCACATCATTTTAGTTTTTTAAAACAATTTATTTTCTATCTATAATTCCTTTTGAGTCCTACTCTTGGGATTTCCTTCGTACAATCAACATTGATTCCCACTGTATTTTTGGATATCAGCCTGCATTTTTAAGTTGGGTAATTGAAGATAAACCAATAAACTTTTGAACTAATGAGCTCGTGATAAATTATTTATTTTTCGTGTAGCAGAGGCCGGTAAGAGGAAATTTAAGATTTATTATTCCTTGTACAGGGTTGTCAAATTTCCTGCAATGTTGCCAGATTGTCTGCCTGCTAGCAGTGCTGAAGAGATTTCCGTGTTCAGGGAATTATGTCTCAAACTAGTAGACGTTATCAAAAGTAAAGAAACATTACCGTTTACCTGTTGTTTGAAGTATTACACATTTATTTAATTTATTACTCCCTTTATAACATTTTCATTCTTTATACAGATTATCAATAACCATTTAATCACAAAATTTTCTGTTTTTATATATCTTTACTTCGCTTACATGATGGACTGGACGCTTCGTCCAGCAAGTCGTCGCGGCTCTGTGGTAAATCCGTGGTGTAGGCATCTAACGGTCGTGAGTTCGAAACAAGCTCCAAGTTGAATATTTTTCGTTCTGTATTTCCTTTGCGCTTGTTGCTAAATATATAACATATATGTGAAAAACATAAAGTGTCTACATATGGGTAATAATTATGTTTTAAAGGGAATGGTTTACAATAATTTCTAATATCTCTGATTTCCTATAATTCTTAAATTAAACTCTCTGTTTCTTTGATATTGGTCTCAACCCTTAAACTTTGTTACAATAATCCTCTCGCATGACAAGCTGAGTGAACAAAGAGTTTCCACTCTATATTTGGCCAATAAAAACGACACCATCTTCCGAGGAAGTTGGCAAACATTTGTCCATTCAGCTTGTCACCCAAGCGAATTGTATGTATGGCCAACGTCGAGAAATAATTCATTCTTTAATAATTGTGATTACGAACGACTTTAATTATTTATAATCTTAATTTAGTATTACTTTTTGAAAAACATGTGATGGGGAAAAAAATAAAGATCTTATCGGTAGACTGAAGAAAAGTTTCTGGGAATAATCTTCTTACAGATGAAATGAAACCAGTAAAGTTTAAAAAGTTTACATTTCTATTTTCATTTGCCGATTTCTACTAATCATTTGTAAACATAAAAAAAAATGTAATTCCTCGTTGTGTTTACGAAACTACTGATCAGTAAATTCATTCTCAAACCCTTTCTCCTTATGTTTATAGAAAAGCTTGTAACGATTCCCTTCTAGTTGATATTTTTCGCAAAATAACTAAATGAGTAATTTTAACAAATTAAATGCTTCTCCAGACAATATTTACGACAAAAATTTAAATTAATCCTTTCTTACTGAATTTCACGATTCGGAGAGTAAATATGTTGTTAAAATTCACATCAAGCTTTTCAAAATTTATCTAAGATTTACAAATCATTTCATCTGTTCGATTTGTATATACCATTTTAAAAACAATTTCGCAAAATGGGAAGCAAACTCTTTTTTAAGAAAACACTTTTTACTTGCTTGCTTTATAAATGTATATACATCCTGAATTGAAGTTGATACACTATCAACCAAACTAGCAACTATCAAGTTTTATTTTGTTTTTCTAGAAATCACAAATTGACCAATATTCGTGTCTCCTGTAATTCAACGAAAGTGTGAGCTTTCACTGCGATTACTGAAGTAGAACTTAAGCAGTTTTGAGACATAAACTCTCTGCTCTGCCTTTCACCACAATCAAACGTTTAAATGTCCGACGGTCACAAAAATTAATGGAATGAATACTGTTCCTTGCAATGTATTATGCGAAACTGACAGATATGTTTATGGCGTCGCAACAGCATTTTGTATTCTTCTGCATGGTGAGAAAAGTTTTTAAGGATATACACATCAGAATATGTTAAATAAGATGGATTTAAAAAATTAAAAAATAAAACAAACACATGAAAGAAATGGAGAAAATGAAGTGAAAAGTTGCTGTAAATATATTGCTGGAATAATGCAGGCTAAATAGAAGACAGTTGAGTTAAAACCTTGCAGAAGTTTGCTGTGTTTCGTGAGAAGCCATGTACCGTGAGATTAGTTCAATACCTACTTTCACGTTCGTAGCTACATGTTCTAAGTTTCTGTTCACAGAACTTAGTTTTAATGCGAGGAAAAACTTTTACGGAAGCAGACGGCTGTAATCAGTTTTGATATGGCCTATGTACAATGAATTCTGTTAAACTTAAGGAAATTATTAACCACGATGTGAAACATCATCATGAGAAATCTGAAATCGTAGTATACATACAACGGAATAACAATTAAATTTTAATTCTAGAAATGTTTGAAAAGAATCATTCGCAACAATTACAGAAGTCAAATAGAGATTTTCTTTCACAGAGAAAACTTTTTTAACAGGTGATAATGTAGATTTTTATTATTACTCAGCTTATAGACGTTATAATATTACTCGCAGCCAGACCCTCTGCTTTAAATGGAAAGCAAGTTCCGGGACAGGATTGTCTTGAGGTCAAATGCTCTGAGTAGGAAGATATAGCCGACTTTGTATAAACCCAACGTCCGGTCACGTGACACAAAATGGCGGCTTCCCTTCCCCTTTTCTCCCTCCCCTCCATGACGTCACTTCCGGTTGGCGTGAAATTCAGATCTAGTGCAGTGTTGCCACATTGACGGCATGACTACAGCATATTTCAAATTAAACATATATAACTGTTATTTAGTCTTTATTCTAGCTGTTATTTCACTTATATCCAACAATGTTACTCTGAAATCAGCGATATTATTTACGATTGTGTCCTATATGATGTAGATATTCCAGCTGCACAAATGTTGCAGTGTAGCATGTACACACATCCTGACACCAGGTGCCTCCACCGAACAGCGCATGACACGAGAAACGTCATCTGCGCATGCGCCGGCCAGAGATATTCCACTTCGCCACGAAATCTTCTATCCTTGTCTTGCGGGGGAAAACCCTAGCCTAAGGCGTATTTGCACAGGTGTCGGTCGACATGTACGCACTTGCTCGGCCGCCGAGACCCTGTTGCGACATGCGCGATAACTTGCATAACTCTAGCTAGAGGTCAGCACACGGTAGTAGACATTTGCCGCTAGATGGCGGGGGTTTCCCAATATGCGTGAAATATTTCGACGTTTGCTCGGGAGTCCGACAGGTTACGAAATGGCTCCATTACAGAGCGATACAGCTAGGCCATCCACCATTATGAAAGCATAGCTGGCGGACAAAGAAATTAGGGCGTCCAATACATATTGCAGAGTCTCAGGCTTCATAAAAACCGTCATAAACTCCAGATATAAATTCTATGTGTACCTGTTTTCATGAAATTATTTAGAGTTCTTGCCTCGCATTCGGGAGGACGGAGGTTCCAGGCATCCATGGTTTCCCCAAATCACTCCAAGTGAATGCCGGGATGCTACCTTCAAAAGGCCATGACCGAATTCCTTTCCCGTCTCTAAAGACCACGTTGTTAGAGAGACGTTAAAAAGTTTAAAAAATGAAATTATTGTGATAAAGTATAGCAATACCACACATACGTTATTCCTTTCAAAATTCGTAGCCTCAAAAACCCATCAATGGTGAAAGCCTTTCAATGAAACCGAGAGACATTCACCGACGAAGGTTCGGTATATCAATGTGACAAGTATTTCGAAACCATGGAGTTATTCTCGGCGTGAAGCTCTGTACACACACTATCGACAGCAAGGTGCAAATATTTCAGCACAGTAAAATATTTTCTTCGGTGTCAAGATTCATTCTCATGCAAATACTTAATAATAATGATGTGAGTAACTTCAGCACTCGGGAATTCGATCCGAGGGGGTGTGCTAGGCGAAAAGAAAACATTAAGTTCTCGCCCGTGTAAATCTACTTATATGTCATTTTCTCATTGCCACAACTATTTACCCACCCATTAAGTGTTTCAGAATAAAAGCGTCATTTGCTTCTTCTTTTTTTTTTCAACTGGCTAGGCAAGCTTTGTATATTGGGTATCAGCAAATTTTTTTACTTTTTATGTATATTAAATATGAGTGATGCAAGATCTACTAAAACTTTACTGGTTGTAATTATTCAAGATAAATTTTAAGTCGCGTTGCCATGAAATATTGAAAAAAATGTATGATACCATTAAATCAGGACACCCCCCCCCCTTTAATTAAATACTTAGGCCCCATCAGAGTAAATTTCAGGTTGAAAGAAAGACATAGATAAATATCCTAATTTCAGAGAATCATTATAAATAAATCAATACTTGCAGCTTTTTAACGAAAAAGTGGTGTAGTACTCTCTTGCCTCATGACTGGCTGAAAAACAGAACTCTCCTTACATATCATCAGCCTGGCGAGATAGAGGGTGTGTGCAAAAGATGGCATGTTTTCACCATACACCTAAGTGTTTAAATACTTAGGTCCCATCAGAGTAAATTTCAGGTTGAAAGAAAGACATAGATAAATATCCTAATTTCAGAGAATCATTATAACTAAATCAATACTTAGTGCCGAAGGTCGCCGGTTCGAGTCCGGCCGCGGTGTTTCCTTTTAACGTTCGATATGGAAAAAAACCGTCATAAACTCCAGATATAAAACCGAGGAAGAATTCTATGTGTTTTCATGAAATTATTTAGCGTTCTGGCCTCGCATTCGAGAGGACGGCGTTTCCGGGCATCCAGATTTGGGTTTTCCATGGTTTCCCCCAGGTGAATGCCGGGATGCTTCCTTCAAAAGGCCGAATTCCTTCCCATTCCTTGCTCCCCATAATATCCTAATTTCAGAGAATCATTATAATAAATCAATACTTAGTGCCGAAGGTCGCCGGTTCGAGTCCGGCCGCGGTGTTTCCTTTTAACGTTCGATATGGAAAAAAACCGTCATAAACTCCAGATATAAAACCGAGGAAGAATTCTATGTGTACCTGTTTTCATGAAATTATTTAGCGTTCTGGCCTCGCATTCGAGAGGACGGCGTTTCCGGGCATCCAGATTTGGGTTTTCCATGGTTTCCCCCAGGTGAATGCCGGGATGCTTCCTTCAAAAGGCCGAATTCCTTCCCATTCCTTGCTCCCCATCCTTTCCCCGTCTCAAAAGGCCACGTTGTTAGAGAGACGTTAAAAAGTTTAAAAAAATGAAATTATTGTGATAAAGTATAGCAATACCACACATACGTTATTCCTTTCAAAATTCGTAGCCTCAAAAACCCATCAATGGTGAAATCCTTTCATTGAAACCGAGAGACATTCACCGACGAAGGTAGGGAAAACCATAAAAAAAATTCCGTTCATCGAAGCAGGCAGACACTTACTTATAGAAGAAATCCAGTGCACTATTCCTAATTCTTTCACCAAGATCTACCCTAGCCTCATCGCCAACATACGCCCAGCACTTCCCCAAACTTCATTCTGTTTCCAATGATTCCCAATCCAACCTCTGAACAGTTACTGACAGGGTTACCTTTTGTTCGTGTGTTAAAGTAAACCAAAAATTCGCAAAGTCTTCTCCTAATCATTAACAGGGATTCCAGCTACCAAAATGTTCACTTAAGGTGGTTCTACTGCAGTTTTACAAGAAAATTCTCCAGGACAATATTTTTCAACCAATCAGGTGCCAGGAGAGTTCTCCATTCGGTTTAAATGTTCCCATCTGACGCCAAACTTCGGATTCAGGGCCAAGTGTGACATTTGACTGTAATTGCATGCTTTGTTCAAGTAACCACGATAGAGTTATCATGATGCTCTTAGCTAACTGATAGTTTCTTGGTCATCAAACAGGCATCATAACCCACATTTTAATAGAAGATCCCCACACATCGACAAGTATCCAAAGGTGCAGACACTAGTTCTATTGCGCCGAAGATAGCACCCACGCTTGAACTGTCGTAAATTGTTAGGTCAAAGTGGGTGTTTGGATATTTTATCCACTCAGGCCTCATCATCTAAAGTCTAATGACAGATTGTGGTCATGGTCAACTTAGGCTCCACACACCACTCAGAATTATTCTGCCAATATCCATTCTAACAGCATTATACACCACATACAGCCCCTGACACTCTTCCAATCTCCCAATGACATCCAGTCCAGTTCCTTTATTAAGGCACTTGTTGAATATTTTCCACTAATAAATCTAGTTGCTATATTTTGCACCTTGCATTTGATGTACAAAAAATGAGGTCTCCATACTACACTTATATATACAAGAAATGGTCTGACTGTGGGTTTGTACCCAAGTCCTTCGCTTCTCTGGTACATCCCCTCATCACCCTCTCTGTTAAATGATTTTTATGTAGTGAAAAACGTGAGAAACACAATTCGTATGGCAACACAAACGGCAGTAAACTGTAAAGAGTACAGTGAAATGGGAGATTGCCTAAGCCCTGAAGCAATGGTTAGAAGCACACGTTGATGGTGAGCATAATTCTATAACCATATATTTTAGACTCAAATTAACAGAGGAAGTAGACACACGCACACACTTGTACATGCATACAGCGAGGTCGACAGAACTAACAGCAAGCATCATGGAAACGATGAAGTGTGGCAGAATTGTCGTTACCACTCATTAAATGGGCAGAACTATCGTTAAAAAAATCACCAGACAGAAGAGTTTAATTAATGTATCACCACATTTACAGAGACGCACAAACACTCACATTTCCATGCCTACAGCGAGCTAGACACAACAGCCACCCAAATCATGACGACGAAAAAGTGGGGTAGAACCTCCATGGCTCATAACTGACCAAAAAATCATGAGTAACATATGTTCCAGGTACCATACTCTTCACATCAACATCATCTAATTTATCTCACACAACAGACCTCACTACCATCCAGTATCATGTGTGCTAGGTACAAAATTGTTCACATTAGCTCCACCACATCTATCCCACACCTAAGCCTTTACTGCGATTCAGTAACATTTACCCCAGGTACCACGAGTAGCAGTAGACATCTGGTCATCAGACAGATATCATAACTCCCATATTCATACTAGGTCTCAACCAATAATCTGTACGTCACCTCACACAAGCAAGGTATCACCACATTTACGAAAAAAACACACAGAGATAGGGACGCATACACACGTTCATTTCCAGGCCTACAGCGATCTCGACTCAACAACTAGCCCAATCATGGCAACGAAAAAGTGGAACAGAACACCCATGACTGGCCAAAAATCATAAAAAGACACACACACACTCACATGTCAAAGCATTCACGCAGTTCCATTCATCACCACACATAACTGGAGGAAAGAGACTGAACATGCTAGATCCAAACTGAAGAGTTACAGGATGTGTGAAGTTTGAAATCACAGCCACATCTCGCCCACACCGCAACCCTTTCTGTCATTTAGTAATATGTGCCCCCATGTACCACGAGTAGCAGTAGACACTTGGTCATCAGACAGATATCATAACTCCCATATTCATACTAGGTCTCACCCACAAATCCATATGTCACCTCACACAAGTATAAGTGCAGGAACAGCACATCATACATCCAGAAAAACGAGATAAAGGAAGGTATCACCACATTTACGCAAAAAAACACACAGAGATAGAGATGCATACACACGTACATTTCCATGCCTACAGCGATCTCGACTCAACAACTAGCCCAATCGTGGCAACGAAAAAGTGGAACAGAACACCCATGACTGGCCAAAAATCATAGAAAGACACACACACACTCACATGTCAATGCATTCACACAGTTCCATTCATCACCACACATAACTGGAGGAAAGAGACTGAACATGCTAGATCCAAACTGAAGAGTTACAGGATGTGTGAAGTTTGAAATCACAGTCACATCTCTCCCACACCGCAACCCTTTCGGTCATTTAATAACATGTGACCCAGGTACCATGAGTTACAATAGACACTTGTCTATCAGACGGGTATCATAACCTCCATATTCATACTAGGTCTCACCCACAAACCCATACGTCTCCACACAAGCACAAACATATGGGAGGAGCAGCAATTCATACGTCCAGATAAATGAGTTTAAGGAAGGTATCACCATACTTACGCACACAGACACATATATCCATGCCTACAGCGAGCTCAACACAACAACCAGCCCAATCATGGCAAAGAAAAAGTGGGACAGAACCCCCATGGCTCAAGACTGACAAAAAAAAATCATCATTAACATGTGTTCCAAGTAACAAACTCCTCACATCAAAATCATATCATTTAACTCACACTACAGACCTCTCTGCCATTCAGTATCGTTGGCAATATGTACAAAGCTAATTTCATAAGTTACCACATACATACAAGTAATTGCAGGAAAGGGTCCCGACACACGACATCCACACTGAGGTGTTACATGATAGGCAGATGATAGCATGTCTTTACAATACATCTCAGTGCTCACCACACATACTTGATTTTTAATGTGCCGTCAGTATAGCTGGTCGCTGGAACTAAGCTCTTGGCAATGTTTTTCCAAAAGTCATTTGTTAATAGCAGCTCATCAAAGACAAATTTTGGGTCAGCCTGCCCAGGCGGTCGCGGCGCGAGGTGGCCACCCTTCCCCACTGCGGACAGAAATACGCCGGTCCAAAAGCGCGATGGTTTACCGGAGTTTTCCGACCGCGACCTACTACCGGTAACCGCATTTTTAGGACCGCACTGAAGACCGGAATTTCATTGCGCTCGAGGCGGTAATATGCGCTGGTATACCGACCTACTAGAATACGATGTACGCGTCCGCTGCGAGGAAGGGTGGCCACCTCCCGCCGCGCCCGCCTGGGCAGGTTCACCCAAAATATGTCTTTGATGAGCTGCTATTAACAAATGACTTTTGGCCAAACATTGCCAAGAGCTTAGTTCCAGCCACCAGCTATACTGATGGCACATTAAAAATCAAGTATGTGTGGTGAGCACTGAGATGTATTGTAAAGACATGCTATCATCTGCCTATCATGTAACACCTCAGTGTGGATGTCGTGTGTCGGGACCCTTTCCTGCAATTACTTGTATGTATGTGGTAACTTATGAAATTAGCTTTGTACATATTGCCAACGATACTGAATGGCAGAGAGGTCTGTAGTGTGAGTTAAATGATATGATTTTGATGTGAGGAGTTTGTTACTTGGAACACATGTTAATGATGATTTTTTTTGTCAGTCTTGAGCCATGGGGGTTCTGTCCCACTTTTTCTTTGCCATGATTGGGCTGGTTGTTGTGTTGAGCTCGCTGTAGGCATGGATATATGTGTCTGTGTGCGTAAGTATGGTGATACCTTCCTTAAACTCATTTATCTGGACGTATGAATTGCTGCTCCTCCCATATGTTTGTGCTTGTGTGGAGACGTATGGGTTTGTGGGTGAGACCTAGTATGAATATGGAGGTTATGATACCCGTCTGATAGACAAGTGTCTATTGTAACTCATGGTACCTGGGTCACATGTTATTAAATGACCGAAAGGGTTGCGGTGTGGGAGAGATGTGACTGTGATTTCAAACTTCACACATCCTGTAACTCTTCAGTTTGGATCTAGCATGTTCAGTCTCTTTCCTCCAGTTATGTGTGGTGATGAATGGAACTGTGTGAATGCATTGACATGTGAGTGTGTGTGTGTCTTTCTATGATTTTTGGCCAGTCATGGGTGTTCTGTTCCACTTTTTCGTTGCCACGATTGGGCTAGTTGTTGAGTCGAGATCGCTGTAGGCATGGAAATGTACGTGTGTATGCATCTCTATCTCTGTGTGTTTTTTGCGTAAATGTGGTGATACCTTCCTTTATCTCGTTTTTCTGGATGTATGATGTGCTGTTCCTGCACTTATGCTTGTGTGAGGTGACATATGGATTTGTGGGTGAGACCTAGTATGAATATGGGAGTTATGATATCTGTCTGATGACCAAGTGTCTACTGCTACTCGTGGTACATGGGGGCACATATTACTAAATGACAGAAAGGGTTGCGGTGTGGGCGAGATGTGGCTGTGATTTCAAACTTCACACATCCTGTAACTCTTCAGTTTGGATCTAGCATGTTCAGTCTCTTTCCTCCAGTTATGTGTGGTGATGAATGGAACTGCGTGAATGCTTTGACATGTGAGTGTGTGTGTGTCTTTTTATGATTTTTGGCCAGTCATGGGTGTTCTGTTCCACTTTTTCGTTGCCATGATTGGGCTAGTTGTTGAGTCGAGATCGCTGTAGGCCTGGAAATGAACGTGTGTATGCGTCCCTATCTCTGTGTGTTTTTTTCGTAAATGTGGTGATACCTTGCTTGTGTGAGGTGACGTACAGATTATTGGTTGAGACCTAGTATGAATATGGGAGTTATGATATCTGTCTGATGACCAGATGTCTACTGCTACTCGTGGTACCTGGGGTAAATGTTACTGAATCGCAGTAAAGGCTTAGGTGTGGGATAGATGTGGTGGAGCTAATGTGAACAATTTTGTACCTAGCACACATGATACTGGATGGTAGTGAGGTCTGTTGTGTGAGATAAATTAGATGATGTTGATGTGAAGAGTATGGTACCTGGAACATATGTTACTCATGATTTTTTGGTCAGTTATGAGCCATGGAGGTTCTACCCCACTTTTTCGTCGTCATGATTTGGGTGGCTGTTGTGTCTAGCTCGCTGTAGGCATGGAAATGTGAGTGTTTGTGCGTCTCTGTAAATGTGGTGATACATTAATTAAACTCTTCTGTCTGGTGATTTTTTTAACGATAGTTCTGCCCATTTAATGAGTGGTAACGACAATTCTGCCACACTTCATCGTTTCCATGATGCTTGCTGTTAGTTCTGTCGACCTCGCTGTATGCATGTACAAGTGTGTGCGTGTGTCTACTTCCTCTGTTAATTTGAGTCTAAAATATATGGTTATAGAATTATGCTCACCATCAACGTGTGCTTCTAACCATTGCTTCAGGGCTTAGGCAATCTCCCATTTCACTGTACTCTTTACAGTTTACTGCCGTTTGTGTTGCCATACGAATTGTGTTTCTCACGTTTTTCACTACATAAAAATCATTTAACAGAGAGGGTGATGAGGGGATGTACCAGAGAAGCGAAGGACTTGGGTACAAACCCACAGTCAGACCATTTCTTGTATATATAAGTGTAGTATGGAGACCTCATTTTTTGTACATCAAATGCAAGGTGCAAAATATAGCAACTAGATTTATTAGTGGAAAATATTCAACAAGTGCCTTAATAAAGGAACTGGACTGGATGTCATTGGGAGATTGGAAGAGTGTCAGGGGCTGTATGTGGTGTATAATGCTGTTAGAATGGATATTGGCAGAATAATTCTGAGTGGTGTGTGGAGCCTAAGTTGACCATGACCACAATCTGTCATTAGACTTTAGATGATGAGGCCTGAGTGGATAAAATATCCAAACACCCACTTTGACCTAACAATTTACGACAGTTCAAGCGTGGGTGCTATCTTCGGCGCAATAGAACTAGTGTCTGCACCTTTGGATACTTGTCGATGTGTGGGGATCTTCTATTAAAATGTGGGTTATGATGCCTGTTTGATGACCAAGAAACTATCAGTTAGCTAAGAGCATCATGATAACTCTATCGTGGTTACTTGAACAAAGCATGCAATTACAGTCAAATGTCACACTTGGCCCTGAATCCGAAGTTTGGCGTCAGATGGGAACATTTAAACCGAATGGAGAACTCTCCTGGCACCTGATTGGTTGAAAAATATTGTCCTGGAGAATTTTCTTGTAAAACTGCAGTAGAACCACCTTAAGTGAACATTTTGGTAGCTGGAATCCCTGTTAATGATTAGGAGAAGACTTTGCGAATTTTTGGTTTACTTTAACACACGAACAAAAGGTAACCCTGTCAGTAACTGTTCAGAGGTTGGATTGGGAATCATTGGAAACAGAATGAAGTTTGGGGAAGTGCTGGGCGTATGTTGGCGATGAGGCTAGGGTAGATCTTGGTGAAAGAATTAGGAATAGTGCACTGGATTTCTTCTATAAGTAAGTGTCTGCCTGCTTCGATGAACGGAATTTTTTTTATGGTTTTCCCTACCTTCGTCGGTGAATGTCTCTCGGTTTCAATGAAAGGATTTCACCATTGATGGGTTTTTGAGGCTACGAATTTTGAAAGGAATAACGTATGTGTGGTATTGCTATACTTTATCACAATAATTTCATTTTTTTAAACTTTTTAACGTCTCTCTAACAACGTGGCCTTTTGAGACGGGGAAAGGATGGGGAGCAAGGAATGGGAAGGAATTCGGCCTTTTGAAGGAAGCATCCCGGCATTCACCTGGGGGAAACCATGGAAAACCCAAATCTGGATGCCCGGAAACGCCGTCCTCTCGAATGCGAGGCCAGAACGCTAAATAATTTCATGAAAACAGGTACACATAGAATTCTTCCTCGGTTTTATATCTGGAGTTTATGACGGTTTTTTTCCATATCGAACGTTAAAAGGAAACACCGCGGCCGGACTCGAACCGGCGACCTTCGGCACTAAGTATTGATTTATTATAATGATTCTCTGAAATTAGGATATTTATCTATGTCTTTCTTTCAACCTGAAATTTACTCTGATGGGACCTAAGTATTTAAACACTTAGGTGTATGGTGAAAACATGCCATCTTTTGCACACACCCTCTATCTCGCCAGGCTGATGATATGTAAGGAGAGTTCTGTTTTTCAGCCAGTCATGAGGCAAGAGAGTACTACACCACTTTTTCGTTAAAAAGCTGCAAGTATTGATTTATTTATAATGATTCTCTGAAATTAGGATATTTATCTATGTCTTTCTTTCAACCTGAAATTTACTCTGATGGGGCCTAAGTATTTAATTAAAGGGGGGGGGGTGTCCTGATTTAATGGTATCTTACATTTTTCTTCAATATTTCATGGCAACGCGACTTAAAATTTATCTTGAATAATTACAACCAGTAAAGTTTTAGTAGATCTTGCATCACTCATACTTAATATATAAAAAGTAAAAAAATTTGCTGATACCCAATATACAAAGCTTGCCTAGCCAGTTGAAAAAAAAAGAAGAAGCAAATGACGCTTTTATTCTGAAACACTTAATGGGTGGGTAAATAGTTGTGGCAATGAGAAAATGACATATAAGTAGATTTACACGGGCGAGAACTTAATGTTTTCTTTTCGCCTAGCACACCCCCCTCGGATCGAATTCCCGAGTGCTGAAGTTACTCACATCATTATTATTAAGTATTTGCATGAGAATGAATCTTGACACCGAAGAAAATATTTTACTGTGCTGAAATATTTGCACCTTGCTGTCGATAGTGTGTGTACAGAGCTTCACGCCGAGAATAACTCCATGGTTTCGAAATACTTGTCACATTGATATACCGAACCTTCGTCGGTGAATGTCTCTCGGTTTCATTGAAAGGCTTTCACCATTGATGGGTTTTTGAGGCTACGAATTTTGAAAGGAATAACGTATGTGTGGTATTGCTATACTTTATCACAATAATTTCATTTTTTTAAACTTTTTAACGTCTCTCTAACAACGTGGTCTTTAGAGACGGGAAAGGAATTCGGTCATGGCCTTTTGAAGGTAGCATCCCGGCATTCACTTGGAGTGATTTGGGGAAACCATGGATGCCTGGAACCTCCGTCCTCCCGAATGCGAGGCAAGAACGCTAAATAATTTCATGAAAACAGGTACACATAGAATTTATATCTGGAGTTTATGACGGTTTTTATGAAGCCTGATACTCTGCAATATGTATTGGACGCCCTAATTTCTTTGTCCGCCAGCTATGCTTTCATAATGGTGGATGGCCTAGCTGTATCGCTCTGTAATGGAGCCATTTCGTAACCTGTCGGACTCCCGAGCAAACGTCGAAATATTTCACGCATATTGGGAAACCCCCGCCATCTAGCGGCAAATGTCTACTACCGTGTGCTGACCTCTAGCGAGAGTTATGCAAGTTATCGCGCATGTCGCAACAGGGTCTCGGCGGCCGAGCAAGTGCGTACATGTCGACCGACACCTGTGCAAATACGCCTTAGGCTAGGGTTTTCCCCCGCAAGACAAGGATAGAAGATTTCGTGGCGAAGTGGAATATCTCTGGCCGGCGCATGCGCAGATGAAGTTTCTCGTGTCATGCGCTGTTCGGTGGAGACACCTGGATGTGTGTACATGCTACACTGCAACATTTGTGCAGCTGGAATATCTACATCATATAGGACACAATCGTAAATAATATCGCTGATTTCAGAGTAACATTGTTGGATATAAGTGAAATAACAGCTAGAATAAAGACTAAATAACAGTTATATATGTTTAATTTGAAATATGCTGTAGTCATGCCGTCAATGTGGCAACACTGCACTAGATCTGAATTTCACGCCAACCGGAAGTGACGTCATGGAGGGGAGGGAGAAAAGGGGAAGGGAAGCCGCCATTTTGTGTCACGTGACCGGAAGTTGGGTTTATACAAAGTCGGCTATATCTTCCTACTGCTCTGCGTAAACTTACAATTTACTCCTTCAACTATAACCGATATTCTACAAATCAACTGCAGAGAATAAAAGCGCTAAAATATAAAATTTTGGAACAATTTTCAGTGCAGTTATTGATCCCAGGGTCTCTTTTACAGCTGTCACATAATTTTCAATATTCTACATACTGTATTAAGTTATTTCAGATCCATACGTAAAATTCGTCCTTATTCATCGCTGATGTATTTTAGTGTTATGACACTATTTTTTGGCTCAACCGCTTCAGTAATTCGATAACTTACCGTAGATCATTGCCTGGAATTAATGATATCAACGTATAACCGTTTCTTCTTTTGGGAAAGTATTTTGGGGATGTTGTGTCACCGAACGTATTGGGTGAGTGGTTAACGCTCGAGTCTGGAATTCGGATCCTGATTTCGGTTTTCCATGGTTTTCCGAAATTACTCCAAGCGATACTTGGCGTTCCTTTCCCCAGCGTACGCCAAGCTCTAATGATCTTGAAATGAGCTAGTCGTAATTGCCTTACCAAATACAAACTTTGTTATGCCTTCACAGTTTTGAACTCCATCCTGCTATAGTTGTGATGACAATAAATTTGTTGATACATAGGTTAGATTGGTGAATATCAAATAATAATTTCCTTTCAGCACAAAGGAGACAGTTAAGATCGGAGTTACAAACCACCATTAACTGATTTAAGCGATCTGACGGAAATTGATAGATTTTTGTGATCAAGAAGTTTATCCGTTCTAACTGTAATTTTGCCTCTAACGTCACTTACGTAGGCCTATACAAAGAAGACAGTAGAACAATTTCTTCTGATAGGATGCCTGAATATCATTATGCATCAGTAACTGCTACACAAACTAGTGTTATCATATCGAAGCTTTGGCTTGCCTTTCTAAGTTAAAAGTAAGCATTGGAAGCTGTACTTCTTTTCATGAAATTTTTACCATTTCTGTTGGTACTGACATTTTGGATATCCACTTTCAAGTATATTTGTCAGTAACTTTGTGTATATCATGGTCAACAAAATCCATGTTTTGGTTTTCAGAGGATTAACGAAATAATTTCTGGCTAATAGGGGACTAGTTCATATTTCAATACCGTTGCCGGATTCCTTTCCAATCCTAGGTAAATAATCTTTTTAGTGACAATAAAAAAAAATATAACATACAGTTAAAGATTGACTTGGAAAAAAAACAAGAAAGCATTTGTGTTAGTTTATCGATACGTGCATCCTCTCCATTCTTTTACCTTCTCAGTTGGTGTATGATGTGTATTTAGTGATCCACAGTACATTTAATACGAGGAGAACGTAACAGTTCATGAAAATCACTTATGTCCGGTGCTGGACTCGAACCGTCTGCTTCAGGAATTACCAGAGAGCTAGACAATATACTTCCGGGTCGGCACCCGCGACGCCTAAAGTTTCAGCGGCTGGGTCCTACCATGACCGCAGCAGAGAGGGCAACAACTGTTGGAAGAGTTCACCGTAGTATTAACATCAGTATGGAATGAAAAGTTCGTCTACAAAAAGCGTATAAATCGCGAAATGAACAAACGGTTTCGTACATGCCAGCTAGCAGACGCAGGAGTTCGTTAATTACTAAATGTTTTAAGT
The DNA here is from genome assembly GCA_031002005.1 of Vandiemenella viatica. Taxonomy (NCBI): domain Eukaryota; kingdom Metazoa; phylum Arthropoda; class Insecta; order Orthoptera; family Morabidae; genus Vandiemenella; species Vandiemenella viatica. Next base: position 29,678,498 of record JARYHS010012519.1, on the reverse strand, counting down.
GCATGTCCTTGGATACTTACCAATAACGTTTTTGGTAAAAGCATCAAACCAACTTTTCACCTTTTGTTTCAGTTATAATAGCACCTACACCCACAGAATATTTCTATAGCGAAAAATTCATATTAGTTCTTAGTTGTTGTTTGCCTGCTTATAAAATGCCACTCAAACCACAAAGGTGACAACACTATGTAAAATTGTGTCTTCGAATACTGAACCCTCATTGTGTTTTTTGTTTTTTTTTCGTTTTTGTTTTAAGAAGAGTATTCATTACGCCTTAATCAGCTTTCGATATTAATGGTAGGTGAAAATAAGTTTTTTGACGCTACAACTCTGTGAACTCAAACTGCGTTGATGACATCTCATGTCACTGACAGGAGTAATTTAGTTACAAATTTTTCCGTATATTTCTAAAATAAGGTTAAATGTAGTAGTCAAATAACAACATGTCCTCATAGCACACCGCATTTGTCAACGCACTCACCTAAAACTATCTTTACATCGCAAATATTTATTTTATCATCAATATCTAGGTATTTTTAGTGACAGATGATGGGGATAACGTCTTCCTTTCTATTGACCCAATTTTTTACCAAAAATTAACTTTTTGTTTGAAAACGGTAACATTTTATGTTCTTTAGGGACACGTAATATCTCTTCATTGTTTTAAAAAACTAAAATGAAGTGCATTCAATATCTTCACAACTCTTTTATTAACGAAATATAATCTATATTTTTGTTTGTATAACGAATATATGTCACTTTTTGCTAGGTGGGTGATTCTCAATTTTGGATATTAACGTGAATGTACCACCTACAAGGTTTAATACTGTCATGGTAGATGTGTATAATTGGTAGAATAAGTCCCAGGTGGAATTGTTGCGATGTTCAATTCAAGTCGTTCGGATTAATATGAACATGGTAGTACCTGCACATTCAAATATCATACATCGTTCATTGTCGAATCTATGTGTGTCTAATAGTGAAATGAAACATTTGAATTTTCAGAGGTATTTTATTACAAGCGTGAACACAATAATACACATAGTATACTATAGTAATGGAAAACGGTGTATGATATGGCTCAAATGGGGGCCGTAAATCAAATTTATCTGAATACCCACTTTTGTGCTGTGTCATGCAGCACTTGCAACTTTTTTCAGGTGGCATTTGGCTGTATACCCCCAGACAGGGCAATAATACTCTGTTACCGGCCCAATTAAGAATCAGTTAATTTCAACTCCTAGATATTGTGCCTATAAGTTTACCGAGCGTGGTGGTGTAACGGATAGCGTTCTGGCCTCGCATTCGGGAGGACGGCGGTTCGAATCCCCGTCCGGGCATCCAGATTTGGGTTTTCCATGGTTTCCCCAAATCACTCCAGGTGAATGCCGGGATGCTTCCTTCAAAAGGCCATGGCCGAATTTCTTCCCATTCCTTGCCCCCATCCTTTCCCGTCTCTAAAGACCACGTTGTTAAAAAGGGACGTTAAACTGTTAAAAAAAAAAAAAAAAAAAAAAATCTATAAGTTTTCCTGTTTAAGTAGCGGCTAAAGAGTATGGAGCCGATCTTTCACCCTTTTCCTGATGTCCTAGATGTGATCTCGCCATGTCAGCTTACAGTAAAGTGTTACACGAAGGTAAGTAGCAGTCGGTGACCAGGGGATGTTTTTATCTCCAAGCTGAAGTTGCGGGTGTGGTAGTTTCTTTCTGCGGCATCCTAGGCATAGCGTCAACATAATCGCTTGCCTTTTGTTGAGGGTTTATACTTATCCGCCACCTCCGCGCCCTGGCTATCGTCTGCTGAAGAGCTTCCTGCATTCGTTCGTGGCGATGGCTCTGCTGCGGCTGGATGTGTAGTATACCGAATCGTCGGCGTACAGGGCCGTTTTTACATATGCTGGTGCTGGAATGTCAGCTGTGTACAGGGTATAAAGAACAGGACCCAGTACAGAGCCCTGTGGTACACCTGTCTGAATGCGCCGCCGTGTTGACATGGCATCGCCAACTCCAACGCAGAAGGTGAATCTCGGCAGGTAGCAGCGGATCAGTTTCACGTAGGGTCCAGGTAAGCCCCATTCGGATAACTTGCAGAGGAGTCTGGTATGCCACACTGAGTCGAATACCCGGGTGACGTCGAGCAACATCAAACGACAATAACTTCTCTCGATGAAGACCATCATCGCTGTCTCTACAACACGCATCACTTGCAGCGTAGTAAAGTGCCCTCTATGAAACCCAAGTTGATGATTGGGTATGACGCCTGCAACCTGGATATAGGTGTCAATACACTTCAACAGAATTCGCTCGAACACTTTGCTGAGCGCTGGTAGCAGGCTGATTGGATGGTAATGCTGGGGAACGATTGGATCTTTCACAATCTTATGAACTCCAACAACAATGTCATGCTTCCAAACTCTTAGGAAAGTCTGGTTTCGTAGAATGGTATTGCAGAGGCGCGCCAAGTAGCTTCAGGTGGTAGATTTCTGAGTGCCCAGTTGTCCATTTGATCGTCCTTAGATTCCTTTCATGGATGAAGTCCGGCGAAGCAGCTAGCTATCTCCTGCGGTCCAATCTCAGTAATTTCATGGTATTCGTTGGCAGACAAGTATATCCGCACTCGGCGAAGTACTGCGGCGATATAGCGGTCGTCAACGTCGTCATCGATAGGATAGAAATTTTTCTCAAAGCTGTCAGCGAGAGCGTTAGCTTTGTCTTCCGGTTGAAATACAATATCGCGTTCACCAAGGAATGATGGTATCAGGTTCCTCCGGCGGGTGAGTCACCTACTTTTATTCCATATGCTGCCATCATCTGGTCGCAGCATTGCAACACATGTGGACCACCCATGGTTTAGATTTTCTACCAGTGCTTCCTTCAGCTCATGATGCATTTGATTTTGGAGGTGGCGAGTGGCACAATTCCTCTTTAGTTTCCATTCTTTCGCGATCCGATTTTTGTTTCTGATCTGCGCAAGGTGGTGCAGTTGAAGCTGGCTGGAACAATCGATGCGTGGATGAACCAGTGGTGTGGCGAAATTTGTAGCTACAATTACGGTGTTGGTGAAGAATATTAGAGCCTCCTCAACATTCCGTCCACTGCACCCCTTTCCTGTTTGGTCACTATAACCGGTTCCAGTAGGTCAGTTTGTAATTAGGAATTGGTTTATTCTTTGGCTGCCACTCCCCAACGTCGATCTCAAGTAACAAAGGAGAGTGGTACGACAATAGAGTCTTAAGCGTTGTTATCGAGACAAGCCCTGTGATTCCCTTCCTTACAACAATATCAAGAACATCAGGACAACATCTATTTGCAGGATGATGGGTTGGTTCATCAGGTGCCCATACACAAAGGTTGTGGCGGTAGGCTAGTCGTCTTAGGAGGTACCCAGCTGGATTAGCAGTTCTTCTATGCCAATCCTAGTGCTTCGCATTCATATTTCCGCCTATGAGGATTTTACCAGGAAGTGTGATAACGGCGGCGATATCGGCTTAGGCAAGCAGCCTGCGTGGCTTTCGGTAGGCTGCGACGACAGTGATAGCACCTGAGGATGTTTTCACCTGAACCGCGATAGGCTCTACCTGCTGAAGAGGAGGAAGAGGGACTTCCCAGTGGGAATACCGCATTTTATGTATAGCGTAACACCCTCACCGGTCGTCAGTCTGTCTTTCCGGCAGCAGCAGTAGTTCGTTGCTGCCATCCGCAGACACGGCTTCAGGTGGGACTCGCTGACGAGGTAAATGTCTACATCTTCATCCCGCAGAAATTGTCGAAACTCGAGCAATTGTCCATGAATGCCGTTGGCATTCCACACACAGGAAGTGAGGTTATGAATGTGTGGCCTACTATTCATTATTGCGTTGTTGGTTTATGGTGGTGTTGGCAAGCACCGGCGTCACTGCAGCTGTGGTGTCCGAAGACATTCTATCCAGCCACGTTAGGAGGTTTACCATCATGCTGAGTATATCCTCACGTATAGTGACTAGTTTACCGAGATTGGTCTCGTCCTTCTTTGCTGCCTCTTCTGGCTACTAGCGTGGTAGACATTGTATTTTCCGACACTTGAGTGGTACTGTTTGGTCATTTCAGCTGGGTCTTGCTTCACCGGCTGCGTCGAAGTGTCTTGGTGCTGTGGCTGTTTGGGGGGCAAAGTATCAATCACGTCTTTGGTTACCTAAGGGAAGGATAAGCCTAGTTGCACTTTGGAAGATGACATTTTCTTGCCCTTCGGCTTCTTCGTTTTCTTCAGTTTCTGGGGATTAGATTTCGTTGAGTCAGAGTTTGATAGTTCACTGAACTCCAATATTTTTTGTTGGTTTGACTGTTGTTGTTATAGACGCTTCTGAGGAACCTCTGTCCCCACTCCTCATGACGATCGCGGTCTCGCTTATAGGCTGGACAGCCTTTCCAACTGGCAGCGCCGCCACCGTGTCAGTTTCCGCAGATTGATGGATCAAGGCCCTTCTGCGTGTGGCAGTCCTTTGCAGCGGTTGCCATACACACTTGACGGACACCGGACACATTTTACAATGGCGTGCCACATGTCGAAACAACTGACAGTTAAAAAACTGTTACGGTTCAGCTGACTATCGCAGTTTGTAAGTGGCATAGATTTTCAACCTGAAATATTTTGCGATTTCCGGGCAGGTCTGGTAACACTACTAGAAAAAGCGACATTATTTCGTTACTGCCGGGATGGCGAAGTTGAGCCATAGACCTCACGTCGTAGCCCATTTCTGTAAGCTCTTATTTCAATGTCGCTCTTGGCAGAGTCCTAGCAATGCCACGAAACACATCCTTCAAGAATTTCACTGGTCCGGTCGGGAAAGTGTAGTATGGAATATTGCATTGTTGAAGGAGAGAAGTGACGGCCACAAAGTCTTCGGCAGTTGTCGTGCTGAATTTCATTTTGTCTCCACCTGCTATTTTAGCAGCGAATAGACTCTTGACAGCTGCCACCCGGTCATGAAGAGTCTTGTAGTTTTCTGTGAAGTCCACTACTAAAGGTGGGATCTCGGCTCCATTCGCGGTGGATCGTCGACTGTCAAGGCTGTGAAACTGTTTTCCACCTCCATTGCAGCTGGGTCCAGTGAAGGTGGAGGCTTCCCTATCTTATTCGGCATTATGAAGCCTTCGTTGTCTGGCTGCCAATTCTGGGTACGGGAACGACGCCCTCGACTCCATTACGCCGAGAGGCAGAGGCTGCAGAATTGCCAAAGGCTTGCATTGACTTATTTTTTTGTATCTTAGCTTTCTTTTGTTTTTTTGCTGTACTAAGTTCCGTCACTATCAGTCTGCCTCCAGTAGATTTACGCGCCTCCTCCTTCTTGTAGTTGACGGCATGTGGCTCTTTATTGTATGTCTCTGGTGGAGTAGTGGGACGCTTTCTTGGCATTATGTCCTTACTCACCGAGAACACGTCACCATGCAAACACTGAATGTTGAACACAGCGGCTGGTGTAGTGTCTTCATCCATTTCCAAATCCTTATCCGCTTGCCGGGTCGTGGTACTTGCCACATCCGCCGGCAAAGCCGAAACCAGCAATGCGCTCGATGTACGTGGCGTGGAAGAGCAGCGCGCGCTTTCCTCTTCACCCATCTGTACGATCCCGCTGGACACGTACTGGGGTGACAGCTTAATTCGCTGCCAGCAATCGCGAATCAGTACCGAATTATTCAACGTCGACACAAGCAACAAGGAATTCCTTCAGTCACCTTTGTCAAACATATACAGGGTGGGGCATTTAATATGTTTTCTGGAAATATTTCGGAAAGAAAGCATTTTAACAAACAATAACCTATATAAAAAATAATCGTACAGTAGGGGGCTACAATTATGTGATATTGGTTTTATCACAGGTGGCGCTGTTGTCGTTACAACAAGGTCAACTTAATTCTTTTAAATGGGAACCCCTATTTTTTTTTATTTTTTTTTTTTGAAGATTCCGATTCCTCATGAAAAAATACATGTAATTATTTAAACAATAATTAAAATTATACACAAAAAATGCGAATATTCATTTTTCGCGATTACAGCGCCATCTGTGAGGCTAACAGAAAAGTGAGTTAAGCAAACTATTTTTATTTTTTCATGAGGAATCGGATTCTTCAAAAAAAAAATAGGGGTTCCCATTTAAAAGAATTAAGTTGACCTTGTTGTAACGACAACAGCGCCACCTGTGAAAAAACCAATATCACATAATTGTAGCCCCCTACTGTACGATTATTTTTTATACAGGTTATTGTTTGTTAAAATGATTTCTTTCCGAAATATTTCCAGAAAACATATTAAATGCCCCACCCTGTATATCTATAACAATCACACACACACGACTCCACTAATCTAAGCAATGATTCATACACGTGAACTCATAATGTATTTCATCGAACACACACATAATAATTATATAACTACTTATATCTACTCGAACAATTTAGTCTATCCAATGAACTGCAACCGAACTATCCCACTTGAGGAAGTCGTAATTGCTTATTATTATATATGAGCGATCTCTTGTAATTGACTGCATGATCTTAGCAACGAAATTGTATAACCAAGACTTAGAATCACGTACACTTGGAACACCAAAATTTAGAGCCAATAACGATTTCTGGTATTTTCTCAACTTATTTGGAATAACATTACCCAACCAGGCCCCACTTCTTCTTATTTCCAAGACCAATTTCTTTCCATATAATAATAGCAGTGCCTCACCTTATTTATCGAATATTTTAATTAAAATTGTAATGGAGTCCACGCTCAGTTGGCAATTTCTCTACACCCCCATTTTTCCCCTTTCCTACTCCCACTTACATTTGGCTTCTACAAATTTTTACTTTAAATTCTTTCTACGTTTTTAGGAAATTATTCATCATTTCTCTTGGTAAATTATTCCAAACCCTGACATCCTTTCCTAAAAAAGTATTTATACTCCCTTGTGCCCGAAAATCAAGTGCCAGCTTGTGGTCATGGTCGTCTTTTCCCTCCCATGCATTATTTTTCATTCTTACACCAATATTTTTCCATGCCTCATCACCAATATACGCCTTGTACACTCCCATGACCATCTTCATCCTTTTCCTGTCTTCCAATGAATCTCATTCCAGCTCTTTTATCATATCTGTTTCTGATTGCGTTCTGCGGTAATTTCCAGAAACAAATCTAGGAGCCCTTTTTTGCACCCTCCTTAACTCCTGTATTTGATTTTAAAATGTGGGTCCCATACTACATAAGTTTGGAGGCAATGATATGTTTTTGAATCTTAACAATGACGTGTTAGCCCTCGTTCATCTGAATGAAAAATTTGACCATTTTGTTATATTTTACTAACTCCAAATAGTTTCATGGCTGTTATGTGGCTATTGTTGCTAATCATATTCTGTAGTGGATATTCAAAACAAGGCAATACTACTACCAGCGCAGATTTTATTTAACAAAAATTATTCCACAGAGAAGAAGCTTCTATGCATGATTCAGATCCTATAATTACAAGATTCTGGAACTAGTAAGGTATGCATCTCAGTACATCAACCAATTTAGATCCAAAATATAAGGCTGACAATTTAAATATTTTTCAACTCGTTTTCATGTATGTTAAACATGAGATACAATGAGGTTCGGTAAATCTAATAGATACGGGACACTTCAAACTTCTCAATTTGGCAACACAGCCCGTGGCTCGTAAGAGTCCTTCGGGACCTTAAAAACTACATGCTTTTCAAAATTGTAATTTTTCACTCACTAACAGAATAAGTTGAACAATTAAGCGGGACATAATCATGAAGTTTCTATTACATGCAGGTAATTAATCATCACAATTATTTCACTGATTACGTTAGTAACTCAGTAATGATATGTTTCTGAATCCCTTAAGTATGAAAGGGCATTGGATCCTCGGAGAAGAGGGGACGACAGCTTCGCACACGTTGTCCTTCAATAATAGTGACGTCACAGACAACTCTGGGAAATGATCTGTTTCAGGGAGATTTTTGGTTCAATTGCTTCTGTTACTGGAGAAAGTCATACAAGTGCGTAGAAAAAGATTAAGAAGTAATTACATTATATACAGTCAAACGTGGGTGAGTGAGATCTGGATAAGCGAGAAAACTGTAATAGTGAGAGAAATTTCAAGGTACAATCATTTTAAACTCTAAAACCTCTACAAGTGAGAAACAGAAACCTCTAAAAAATAAAAAAAACACTAATTTTTCCCTCGTGGACCTCTATGAATGAACCTGCTACTTGTCTGTACCACTATGAGCAACAGTCAAGCTTGTTTAGCATCTGCAAATTTAGTGGAACTAACCGCTGTTTTTGTGTTCCTAAATTTCGTGGAACTAACTTACATTGTTTTTGTATCGCATTCTATTCGAATGGCCAATTGTTATTTCAGTTGATAAGTATCAATTGCGAAGAAAGCTTCGGCACGTATTCAAAATTTCAAAAAGAAAAATCAGAGTGACAAACTTAAAATAGTGAATCCGTTCGAGAGCGGAAATTCGTGAAATGAAATACAGAGTACGTTTGGTTGACCTGAATCCACCTTTTACAAAATTATAAAATCAAAAGCCTCCTGAGGGACATGGAAATATTAAGAGGAGTCGACTTTCCGCATTTCACAACATTGTAAAGTACTTATTAGAATGGATAAAACAACCCCTCGATAAAAACATTTCCATAGACCTTTGTTGACAGAAAAATTTAAAGACTTTGCTACAAAACTGGGAATTTTGAACTTCTCTGCTAGTAATGGCTGGTTAGAGGGTTTTAAAAATCTTCATAACATAGCTTTCAAAAAAACAACCGGGGAAAGTAAACCTGTGCACTAAGATGTGTGTAACCAATGGACTGAAAATCTGCCAAGTCTTTTAGATGGGTATGATCCAAACGATAATGCAGACGAAAATGCTCTGTTCTTCAAGTGTCTTCAGGATAAAACATTTACATTTAAAGGCGAAAAATGCCATGTAGGAAAACAAAGCAAGAACGGCTTACCATTTTTCAATCTGTAAACATGAATGGTACGAACAAACTTCCCTTTCTATCATCGGGAAATCAAAGTGGCCTAGATGTTTCAAACGTGTCAGGACTCTACCTGTTGATTATACCAGTAATATAAAAGTTTGGATGACAAAGATATTATTTAAAACTTGGTTGAAAAAAGTTGACATGAAAATGAAGATAAAACAAAACAAAAATGTTTTTTTATTGGTTGTTGCTGCCCACATATACTTACAAACACTAGCAAACGTAAGAGTCATTTTATTGCTTGCCAATACCACCAGTAAACTTCCACAATTAGATCAAGGTATCATACACACATTGAAACGCTTTTATCGCAGAGAAAACGTTAAATGTACTCTTACGTGCCTGAAAAAAAAAAAAAAAAAAAAAAAAAACACACAATAACCCTGAAATTAACGTACTTATAGCAATAAGTGGCAAGATAGCTGTGTTTTGGATCAGTACATATAAACAAGACTTTCTGCCAGAGAAAAATGAGGGTGATGAGGATGAAGTTGGACCTACCAATGCGGAATGGACCAAGCTTGTGTTTCGCGAAACCAGTATGTTAACGCCGATCTTCGAACACTTCGTACAGATTGACGACGACGTGTCTACCGTCAGAGAACATACCGACGATGATATCGTTGAGAATTGTGTGACCACGTGAACTATCGGAAATGACGGTGAAGATGAATCTGAACGATCGCAAATTTTGGATACAGAAGTAAAGAACATTCCAAAGAATCAATAAGCTTGAAATGAATTGGAGACGCTCCACCAGTTTTTTGAATACTCAGTGGCTGTTGGTAAAACAATATTTGATACAATTTATGAACTGGAAAAACATCTACAAAATGCAAAAGCAGAAACGCAGAAGAAATTAATTGATTTACTTAAGTAACAATTAGTGTAGGATTTTCTGTTTTCTTTTTGTAAGCATCTATGTTAAATTCTAATGAATAATATATAAACAATACATACATATTTATCACTACATATTTGCTGTATTTTTTAAACCTATGTAAGGGAGAAAAGCCACTCTAGTACTCGTATAAGCGAAAAATTTGGTTCAGTGAAAAACCTCCATACGCGAAGAAGAGATTGCAGTTACTTGAACTGTCGCTTATGCAGGTTCGACTGTACGTTAAAAACAGCATTTTTAATGAATGACAACAGCACTGGAACAATTCAGAACCATTAAGGAAAGTATTTTAAATTCTTCCCGACAACAGAGAGAGGATGCGTACGAAGCATTTCAATCCATCGCGACAGTTGACGCATTACCTCACCGGTAGTGGATTGCATGAAACATATCAGTATGCGATCTGTAAGGTAGAGGATTATCCTAATTTCCAGAAACACCTGATCACATATTTTTTGAATGTGCATTATTAAATGATCAAACCAGGGAAAAACTACCTCAGAAACATTGAAAGACAACCGCCTCTGGGAAGAACTGGACAAGTTGGTAAATGCTGTGTCAAATTCAGCTATGGAGCGGTATCGGCTTCAGCATACCCAGCTACCTCTCAGCATACAGCAATATAAGTAATTAGTAAAGATTCCCAAAATGGAACCAAAATGTTAAAAGCAATTACCTCATACGCTGATGTCAGTACTGTGGCTTCTGGAATTTACCGAAGGTTGTTCTTCAACAGATGTCAGCGATGAATTGACTTTACTGCTGAAAATTCCAATTTTTAGTTCTTAGGTATGATGGGTAATAGTTTCAGTATTAGATTTTGGTAACTTAAGTGTTTTTGTAGTAAAATAATTATATAATTTTACGTAGTATGTAAGATTTATGTTTAAAAATGTATAATTGGAAAATAATACTGTAGTAATAAGAACTAACAGTTGATTCGGGAGAACGAGCTGTTTCACTGTAAAGGAAGATAAAAAAAAAAGCAACATTCAAGGTTAGAGATTAATCACTTCATTACAATTTCTAGATTATATGAACCAACTAAAGTGATTCAATCGACCAAGAATATAAGGTATTAAGCGATTATTTCAAATATAACTTCAAAAAATTCTTCCCAAGAAAAATAAAGTATTCATGTAAACTGTGCAAACAGAATAAGGAAATACGACACTATTGAAGATGACTCATTTGTCTGATTGGGTCGCTATGCCTGGCGTCTTTCCGAAGAGTAGGCCTAAAAGGAAGGTCTCACTTCATACAATACTTAAAAAATGTATACTAAAAACAGTATCACAGTTATCCAGACTTAAAACATGACTTATGAACATTGTCAATCTCAGCAAGGCAACGGGTAAACAACTCAATTCATCTTCCCAAGAGGGTACCTCCATGGTAACAGTCTGGACTGGAAATATAAGAATAATTATAATCTCAAGAATAGTTGAATATTACCATTAAACTAGTAAAAACAATACCATAAGTAATTTAGGTGGAGGAATGATACAAATTAAGTACTGAATGGTTTCCCAACACTTCTTAACGTGAATGAAAGACTGGTTGCTGAAAAGTCGTGTTGTATAAACAGAATTATTTATAGGGAAGTAAGAAATTTGGCCGATTGCTTAGAAATTCAGCGCGATCTGGATGTTATTTTGGCTTGGTGCGCTGAGTGGCAACTTATTCTAAATTGTAAAAAGTGCATAACTAACAAAAAGAATCCGATTGTTCAGAAATACGAGGTAAACAGTTCAGTTATTGATATGGTCGATTCTATGAAATATTTGGGAGTAACAGTACAAAGGAACATGAAATGGGACATACACATTAATACGTTAGTAGATAGAGCAAATCCTAGGCTGCGATTCATAGGTCGAATATTGAAAAATTGTAATGAACAAACAAAGGAGATAGCGTACAAATCTCTTGTGCATCCACATTTGGATTATTGTTGTGCCATTTGGGACCCGTGTCGTAGGGGATTGATCGAAAGTATAGAGAAAGTACAGAGAAGAGCCGCTCGATTCGTGACCGCTTGCTACAGTCCTCATGAAAGCGTCACAGAACTGATTAGTAGATTAGGTTGGGAGTCTCTGGTAGATAGACGACACACGTTTCGTTTAAACTTATTGGAAAACATGCGTACTCCCACTTTCACTTTTGAGTGTAGTGAAATACTTCTTCCACCAACCTATTTGAGTCGGATGGACAGGAAAGATAAAATTAGAGAAATAAGGTGCCGGACTGATTCTTATATGAATTCTTTTTTCCCTCGTACCATTAGGGATTGGAATGCACAGCAAAGAGATTAGCTTTGGTGCTGAGCACCCTCTGCCACCCACAATTTTGTGAATTGCGGAGTATATATGTAGATGTAGATGTAGAATCACTCAGCCTGCTCCCCAAAAATACTTTGTTCATATTTAACGGCGAGAAAGACTTATTCTTATGCTGCTTATCGTAGAAGACTAAGATCGTTGGTAAACATGCAACATCTGGTAACTTGACCGCCAACGCACCAAGTTTCAAACTACATCTTGCTGCAGCATGTCGATTCTTAAATCACCGAGGAATGAGTTGAGAAGACTGACATTGCTCTGTGCATTCGTTTTGGACGGAAATTTACGGTTAAAAATTGATGCTCTTAGGAAGATAATAGAAATACTAATATTTCTCTGCTATTGACGTTAGACAAAGTTAACAACTTTTACTGTATAAAAGAGAAAAATTCCAAGGCTTAGTTGTGCTACATTATAATTTTAAAACTTCCTGCAGTTTTGCGACATGTTAAGATGAAAAGTAATTAGTGTCCGGCTTTATTATTCATATCACAGTTTTATCTTAAAAACGAAGTTCATTTTTTGATAACCTTAGGAGTTAATTATCTGATGATAAGAACCTCTTTTGCAATTTGACCATGGCGAATATCTCAAAAATTTTAATGAAACTTGCCTCAGTAGTAGTGATAACTTGCATAAGACTCCCGTTTCTCGTGGAATCTACCTGAGTCTTACAATCAACCTGCTGGATCATGTTGCTATCTCTGGTGCTAGTTTGCCTTGCCCTACAGGTGGGTATTTTACAGAACTCAGTACCTGCTGGTATTATACGATTTTGTCGCATGAAATGTGTGTTCACTCATCCAAAATTTTCACTTAGCTTGAATCATTGTAAACGGAAAAAATTAATTTCATTCAAAGAATATAACTACTTGGTACTTACATTTACCGACACGTAACCCAAATGACAACATCCGATCCTTCACGATGTGTTCTTTGGCCAAAAGTTTTGCAGTCATATATTGTATTTTATAAATATTAAAAACATTTAAGAGATGGCTCTTCATAAAGCCTTTCGTTAAAAATTGTGATGTGTAAGATACGTTCATAAACGTTTTAGATATTTGCTTTATTCTGTTATTAACAAACAGGCGTCACATTTCTTTCACATTTGCATCATTTGGGATGAACTTTATACGAAAATGTGTTTTATTAGCCGGAAAACCTATCTATAAACAACTACGTAAAAATATTTTTACGGTACCTATCTATACACGTATCAAAGGTGTTGAAATTGCCTTTTTTTCTATTTATGGAATGAGTAATTGTTTAAACGGTAATCAAAAATGCAGCTAAAGTTGTTGAGACATTTCCACAACTTTATTTAGTTATTGAACTCACTAGCAATGAACTTTAAAAGTCGTTAATAGTGAGTCTCCAAACACCAAAATTTAAAGTTTATTTGAGTGACAAATCTGAAAAAATGTATCATATGGATTCAATGTAATTATAACTTTCAACGTAAATTGTTTCGATTTAACAAGGTTGACAATTTTTTTCTTATATTTCCGCACTAAACAAACTTTTTGTAGTTAATAAGACAAGCCCCATGTTTAGGAAATGAAGATTAATCCTAGAAACATGCTGGCTGCCAGTAAGCGATTAAGATTAACTCATATATTCGTGGTCTTGTATTCAGTTTCACAGATACCCGGGAATTTTTATGCAGATACTACCAGAGTATTTCTTTCTACGTGCAAAGTTCCAATTCCGCCATACATCAGATGGATGGATAGAATGAATAAGTAGAAAAAAAATCATATAAATTAAGTGAACCGAATGTTATGTCCGCTCAATATACATTCATGATTTCCAAATGGTTTAATGCAATGTGTGATCCGCGAAGATGGGATAGGTGTTTCACAGACGGAATATTAAAAATCTAATTCGATATCCATTAAAGGTAACAAAATATTTGTAAAAGTTGTTCACCTAAAACGGATACGGTACTTGCACTAATGCGAGCTGCAAACAAATATAAGCTATAAGCTACTGATGTAAACCAGTGAGCGTTTTTTGCGTATTGTCACAGGTCTAGAATATTTACAGTTTTTATGGTCAAACATTATGACAAATTGACCTGATCTGACTTGAATGTGTTTCACCCTTACCATGGATAAAATCTCTTGAGCTTGAAGAACTCAGAAGTATTAATACACGTAGGTATTAAACACGGACAGAGACGGTCGTGCTATCGTACAACATTGTTTAAAAGGTCGTAGATTCGAATTGGGTGACATAAAAACTTGTATTTGACCCTTAAAGTTCACTCTGCAAAATTTGGAAAGTTCCTGTTAGCTTCGAAAGCTGTTTTTTTTTTTTTTTTTTTTTTTTTTTTTTTTTTTTTTTTTTTTTTTTTTTTTTTTTTTTTTTTTTTAATTGAGGCTGGACGAACAATCTTTGGTTATTGTGCTTGATACAGTTGACTCACGACAGCAAACATGGACAAAGATCTTTAACGGAAGTGGTCAATAAATCGTAATGAACAAACTTTGGGCAAGCATCAATATTATCGAAAGTTTTAGTTAAATTGAAATTTATCCTAGGCCGGAATGGGAACTGCTTTTGCGGTTCAGTATAGACCGTGGGTAATTTAAGTTTTTTATGTTTCTTTCATAGCAAAATGTTACTCAAAAGCAGTTCCCAGATTTTTCAGCCCTAAACATTATCGATATTTTTTTAACTATGAAATGTTACCAAAAGCAAACTTAATGAATGTATTATGCCTATTAATTCGGGAGCAGTTGCTTAGCTATTAAATTGTTGACTTAACCTCGAATTTCTTCTGATGGTATCTCCGGCCGCCGTTAATTTGCGAGCGAAGGCTGACACGTGACAGCGTTTTCCAGCCCATAGCTATCGAGGTGAGCGAGTGAGCTTAGGAAATTATATAGTAGATAGGCCACACTTTGTATATGCCATGGTAAGTCCTGGATGCGAGGATATAATTATTAACTAAATATGTTTTCATTTGGAGTTAAAAAAAGGCGATGTATTTTGAGGACCAAGTAACTGCTTTATGAGTGCTTTATTGTAGGTGTACGTTTATGGGATCGCGGTGTGTTGGTAGGTTTGCTTGGCAATATACACATAGGTTATAAAATAGGCTCATAGTTAGTGATCCGTAGAATTATTTTTAACATTTTACTCAACCTTATATAGTTAAGTCGTAGTTTGGTTCTTAACTGTGTATGATTCAGTGTCACATTGTCCTATAGACGAATCATTCTGGTTTTGGATTAAGAATAACGATAAAAATTTTAAGGATTGTGTCATAGCCTTCTGTTTGTATCGACAACGTATCTGTATATGAATATCCAAAGTTAGAGGCAGATCTGTAGACTCCGAGGCTCAACTTATGGTGCGGGCACTCCCCCGCAAATATTATGAAATTTAACCTCATGTTTTACAGCAATTCTAACTAAATACTAAAGGGAAACATTTGAAATTTAATATTAGAATATTTTACTTTTGTATAAGGAAGTTAATTTATTTATTTATTTCGTATCAGAAACATACAGTTACACAATCAAAATCATCAAATTATAATCGACCAGAACCTGGCCACTTCCAGTGCATTTTCTGAGGCATCATACAGTTCAGCTGCCGAGCAGGATGCTGGACACAGTTGACACTGGAGCATGTGCTGGACAGTCTGGCCTTCACCACAGTCGCACTTAATATCATTGATCTCGGTATAACCCCATCTTGCTAAATTCACTTTGCATCTGCCCACTCCTGATCTCAGCCTATTCAAAGATTTCCACGTCAACCATCCCTTGTCATAACAAGGTGGCAAAGATTCAGACACTCTTCCCCAGCCATGCGGAAGGGGAGCCTTAGCTTCCCATAGTTGTAACCTGGCTTCTTCAGTTGTCGTTGTAAGTTCCTGAAATATTCTTATGAAACTTTCCCTGGACTTCAGTCTTTGCCTGTGAGGGATATGCCCATACAGTGGATGAGATTTTTCATGGTTCACTATTTTTTTTTTTTTTTTTTTTGGCATTTAGCCTTAGGCTAATCTTACCAGGAGCAGAGGGTAGGGATACTATGTTTTATTTGTTAGTTTTCTTTATTTTAATGATTTTATATTAGGTTTTTGGTTTTTACAACGTACTTGTGTATTGAATTGATCGCTTTTGCGTCTGGATCTGAAAGAGTAGTCATTAAGGATATTATGTCTGTCATTTTAGGAGCGTTTCTTATTAGTTCTTTTCTGGCTTCTTTGTATTCATCACATCTGAGAAGATAATGATAAATATCTTCCATTGTCTCACATCTGGGGCAGTTCGGTGAGTCCGCGATTTTCATGATGTGCTTTTTATCATTTAATAGGGTGTGTCCTGTGCGCAGTCTGTTAATTAGGGTAATCTTGTTCCTGTTTAGTTCTTTTATTTCATACCATGGTTTCTTGTTGATCTTGTTACTTATTGCCCGATGCCAAAGTCCTTTTGTTCCTTTGTTGTTTTCCCATTTCTCTTCCCATTCTTGTCTTATCCGGATTGCTGTCCAATGTCTGAAATCTGTGAATGGAGTGGCCACATCCAATTTTTCATTGGCCGCTAGCTGTGTTTTTGCTGCCCTGTCGGCCATTTTGTTACCGTGTATTCCCACATGACTTGGCACCCACTGAAGACTTATCTCCACGTCCTGTGTTGTCAATTTCTTATCTCTCTAGCTACTTCGTATGCCAGATAATTTTTAGTTTTGCCTTTTGGGATTCCCATGATTGTCTGTAAGGCACTTCTGGAGTCTGAACAGATGACCACTTTCTTTAAATCTGATTTTCCGATGAATTGTAGCGCCTTAAGGATAGCAAATAGTTCGGCAGAGAAGCTTGAGAATTGGTTTGGCAGGCGGTATGCCTCTACGATGTTGCTCGCCGGGTACGCATAGGCGGCCGCACAGGCCTCCTCTCCCACCTTCGCTCCATCTGTGTATATCTGCGACAAGCCATTCCATCTAGTGTTTAAGATTTCCATCGTATTTTGAATCGCTTCTTCTGATGTGCAGAATTTCTTCGCTGTCATCTTTAGAGTGATGGTTGGGTGCACACGAGTGGATAAGTCCGCTTTTTGCCATGGTTCGATCTCCGAATATAGGTCGTTGATTTCGCTTTTGTGGATCTTCCATTGGTTTGTTGATTGCCAGTAGTTTATAAGTCTCGGCGTCTTGTGAAGGTTTGGTGGTTTTCTTTGCATCTCGTGAGCTAATATCTGTATTTTCTTTACCAGAATGTGGTCTTTTTTAGAGCATACTTTTAACCAAAAGTTTAGTCCTATCTTTTTCCTTCGTAGGTATAGGGGAGGAATTACTGTTTCCGCTTCCATCGCTTCTATCGGAGTAGTCTTGATAAATCCACCAATTATCCTTATAGCAGCTGCTTGAACGGTGTCCAGTTTCTTTAGTAGCGTTTTGCTAGCGTTATCATAGAGCATCCCGCCATAATCGAGTCTGCTTCTTACCATGCTGAAGTATATATTGCGGACTAGCCGCGGATCAGCTCCCCAAGTCAATGAAGCGAGAACTTTTAGCACATTTATTAGCAGTAGGGAGGACGCCCTCAGCTCTGATATATGTTTGCGCCACGTGAGCTTGGCGTCCAGCCATATACCAAGGAATTTCACCCTCTTTCACCTGATCTATAAGTAGTCCGTTAACAGTTATTCTGAAGTCATTTTCTTGGAAGTGCCTATGTGTGAATATGCATATTTTGCATTTTTTGATTGTTAGATCAAGCCCTATCTGTCTCAGATTTTCCAGGATTACTCTTATTGCCGCTTCTAGGATCGATCTGGCTTTTTCTTATCTGGATGTGAGACATATATGACAAAGTCGTCCGCGTATTGAAGGAAATTCACCATAGCTGGTAAGCCATTGCGTACCTTGGTCGAGTAGATGTTGAAGAGGGTCGGACTCATAGGATCACCCTGTGGAATGCCCTGGTAGACATGTCGGGACGATCTCTTCCCTTCTGCTGTTTCAATAATATTCACTCTACGTGAGAGATAATTGCAACACCAGTTTGTCAATTGTTGGGAAGCTCTATCTCTATCATTGTTTCTCGTAGGATGTCAATCTGGAGATTGTATAAGCATCTTTATGTCTAGGAACGCTGCTGCTATGGTAATTATTTCTGCCGTAGCTCAACTGGATGTCGGTGACCAGCGTACTAACGATGTCTATCGTACCGAAACCCTTGCGGAATCCCATAGTTCGAGGATCGAGCCTCCGATGGTGTTCTATGTGCCATTCCATCCTATTCTTGATCATCGTGCACATTAGTTTAGCTAGGCAAGGCACTAAAGATATGGGTCTGTAAGAGGAGGCGTCGCTCCTGTTCCTGTTCGGCTTTAATAGGGCACGATTACAATGTTTCTCCACTGCTCAGGGACGTATGATGTGTTTATCATGTCGTTGAAGATATTTAAGATTTTTTGCTTGGCTATTGGCGGAAGGTTGTTGATCATGGAGTATGTTATCCTATCGTCTCCTGGAGCCGTATCCTTCTTCTTTATGGCACTTTCGAGTTCGTCATGCTGAAGAATGGGTTCTTCCGTTCTGTTGCTGTTTTCACTTGGTCTCATGACCTGCGTCTCGTTCTAAATCTGTCGGTACATATGCCGGTGCAGTCAGTTCTATGAATTGTCAGGACGAGACTATCATGGAGTATAAGTTGTTAGGTGAGGCCGCTTTCCGTTAAACCATCTCATTTTCGCCCACATTTCTTGCGACGAAATGCCGTGTTTGATTGTAGAGCAGAAATCTCTCCATCCTTGTCTCTTCGTTTTCCTGATCGTATTTCTGGCTTCTGCTGTGTCTGTCTGAGTAACATGAAGTTCTGGATAGTGGATCTTTTTCTGTACATTTTGTAGCCAGGCGTGTCTTGCAATTGCTCTGGAGCATTCGGTAGTCCACCAGGGTTTTCTGATGATCTTACTTCTTTCACTTATTTTATATTCTGGGATGCTTTCTTCTGCAGATTTACTTATAATGGCTTCCAGGTCATTGTATCGTTGTTGTGGGTCATTTGTATCTGAGTATGAATGCGCCATTCGCGAGTCGATTCTTTCTTGATATTGGATCCAATTGGCTTTATTACAATTCCAGCGCCTCTTTGCTGGGATAGTCTTCTGGCCCATAGTGGAATCCAATGATAATTTTAGTACCAGATGGTCACTTCCTAATGTATCCTGTAGTATCTCCCACTTGGTCCTGGTCATCATGCATGCCGATATCAGAGAAATGTCGGGTGACGAGTTTCTTTGGTGTGGAGTTCCCGAGTCTCGTTCCGTGTTTGTTGTTCAGCACCGTAAGTGAAGACGACGTTATGGCTGACGCGAGTTCTTCGCCCTGAGGGTCCGTCTGTCCTGCCTGCCACATCGGGTGGTGTGCATTGAAGTCCCCTCCCACAAGACTTTTAGGTGGTAACTGGTTGAATATAGCATCCCAGTCTTCTTCCCTAGTGTTGATTTGAGGCGGCTTGTATATTACAGTCACATTCTCCAGGGGCGCTCTGTGTTTCAGGTCAACTGAGAGAACCTCTATGCCATTACTGGGCTCCACTATGTTTCTGATGTCGCTAGTAACATCATTTCTCACAAAGATAGCAACTCCACCGAAACCATTGCCCCTATCTCTTCTGTAGATATAGTAGTTTCTGTGCTTTACATTAGTGTCCCTACGTAACCATGTTTCGGTAATCAGTATAACGTGTGGGGCGTGCTCCTCTATTGCTCTCTGTAGGTCATTCCATTTAGGTAGGCTTCTGGCATTCCATTGTAGTGTTGTGAATTTCGACTTTCTATCCATTATCTGTTATGTTACATATCTCCATTGTAGTATCACTCGCTCCCATTTCCTTAATTTCTTGCATGATGTTGCTGGTGGCTTCTTCCTGAATTTTTTGTATAATTTCCTTGGGTAGATTTCCTTTTAACTGTTGCATGATGGTTTTGATCACAATTTTCACTATGGTGCTAATACATTCAATATTCAGTTCCTTAGGAGGTGGCTCCGCCATCTGGACCGCATTTGTTTCTATTCTTTCTGGCACTGTCCTTATTTGAGGTAATTCCCTGTTAGTAATTGTCTTTTTTCCGTTGCTGCTGCGCTGTAGGTTTTAGACTGTAAGGGGGGGAAGTCCGTTGGCTTGTGTTCGTATCCTCCTCCCATTACTATTTTGCTACCAAGCGCCTGTTTCTGCTTCAGCTCCTCTTGTTGTTTTCTAATTGGACACGCCTTGTCAGTCGCCTTGTGCTCACCCCCACAGTTGACACATTTGGTAGTCTCATTATGACAATTGGAAGCATTATGTTCCTCACCACATTTGGGGCATCTCTCTTTGCTTCTGCAATTGGTAGATATGTGCCCATATCTTTGGCACTTGAAACATTGAGTCACGGGGTAGACATATGGTGTCACCTTAAATCTTAGGTAGAAGAGCTCCACTTCATCCGGTAAAAATTGGCTTTCGAATGTAAGTAGAACCGTTTGTAGAGGTTTTGTTTCAACTTTTCCATCCAGCCATTTTTTTTGATAAATCGTCTTACCCCTACTATTGGAGCAGTTGATTTAATGTTTCTAAGTAGTTCTTCTTCGTTGAGGTCTGTGGGAACGAATTTAATAACACCTTTGCATTCGACCCTGCTGGCAGGGATATATGCTTTTAATCCCAGTGACTGTAAGAATCGATGTTTTCCACGAAGCTGTTTGCTGCTCCGCCTTTGCGAATTCCAGCATCATCCGGTTTTTACCCTGTTGGTTCATCCTCTGCAGTCCGTTAACTTTGTTATAAAATATTTTGCCTAGTTGAATTGGGTGAGGCATAGTGCCATTCATCTTTGGCTCAATTGTGACTACATAAGGTGCTTGTGATTGACGGCCATATAGTCTGATACGTTGATGTGGGGAAGTTGGCTTGTCTTTATCCCCGCCTTCGCTTGTGGTCACGGGGTTAAGTTGGTCACTTTTTGTCTTACCCGCTATTTCTGGGGTGTGGTATGGTGGCTGCTGCGATGTTGTCATCTGCTTTGTAATCTGTTCCTTATTCGAGTTAAGTAATGTTTCTGACGTCGTTGGTTCTTCTTTATTTACCTTAGGTACACCTCTTCTCTCCGAGGCTTTACGCTTCTTTCTGAGGTAATATTTCCCTTCTTCTTCACTATCCAAGGTAGATTCTTCCATCTTCTTTTTTGTAGACTCCGACATCTCTTGTTCTGATTGGTAGATAAATAAATCTTGCTTATCGCCAGTTGTTTTGGCTGTAACGCCACCACTAGATTCCGCCATTGTGACTCCTTTACACGCTGCGCCGCTGCCGACGAGCTGTAGCTGTTCTGACGTGCACTTAAATTCCTTTACACTTGTTTTAACAACTACTTTTGGGTTCGGATGTTGTGTCTCACTATAACTTGTTGTCACCGATACACTCACTTGGCGCTATGGCCACTCGCTCCGCTGTAGACTCACTTCACTACCGACACACACGTAAACAAGGAAGCACTCTCGTAGCTGCTAGACTAGATCCGTATGCGACCGTAGCTAAACGTGAACTGCATGGTTCACTTTCCTCCTTTCCTTGTTCACTGCTATTTCCCTTCGAACAGAAGGTGGCGCTATTCCAGCGAGGTGGTGGAGCCATTCGACTGGAGTTAGTTTCAAGCAGCCTGTTATGATTCTGCACGTGTCATTAGTGCAATGTCTACTTGTTTGGCATGGGTTGAACTGTGCCATACGGGACAGCCATACTCTGCAGCCGAATAACATAGTGCTAAGGCAGAAGTTCTAATTGTTTCAGGTTGGCTGCCCCACTGCGATCCAGCCAGTTTTCTTATGAGATTGTTCCTACTGGAAACTTTCAGCTTGGAGTTCATGCAATGTTTCCTGATGTAAGTGATCTGTCAAGGGTCACTCCTAGATATTTTGGAGTATCAAAGTGTTCTAGTTCGACCCCCGACCATGTTACCTTTAACCTACGATTTGATTCTTTATTCCTTAGATGAAAAGCACATACTTGTGTCTTCGTAGGATTTGGTTTAAGCTGGATCGTGCTATAATACCTTGACAAATCTTCCAGAGCGTTGGTAAGGGTGCTCTCCACTGATTCAAAGTCTTTGCTCTGTGAGACCAGAGCAAGATCATCAGCATACACAAAACTCCTGCATTTGGTTGGTATAGGCTGATCATTGGTATATATGTTAAACAATAATGGGGCTAGCACACTTCCTTGGGGTAGACCATTCTTCTGTGACCTCCAACGGCTACGCTGTCCTTGGAAGTCAACAAAGAATCTGCGGTTCTGCAGAAGAGTAGCAATGAACTTACTAAGACTGAAATTCCTGGTCAGATTGTAGAACTTGACTAGTAGTAGCTGATGGTTGACGGTGTCATACGCTGCTGACAAATCAAAATACACCCCTGTTACCTTACGTGCTTCAAATCCATCTTCTATAAACTTCGTGTTATTTAGTAGTTGTCCTGTGCAATTTTTACCCGGCGGAATCCAGCTTGTTCAGGAATAAGCAAAGGATCAACTACAGGCATAAGCCGGTTTAAGATCATTCTTTCAAGCAGTTTGTAGAGGTGAATAAAAGTGCAATAGATCTAAAATTCTTTGGACTGTTTCCTTCTTTGCCAGGTTTAAGCAAGGCGATCACTCGGCTCTTCCGCCATATCTTTGGAATTTGACATTTACTCATACAGTTGTTAAAGAGCTGGAGCATCCACTTCTTTGTTGTTAGACCAAAGTACTTAATTTGTTCCGTCTAATGTCATCCAGGCCTGCTGATTTTCCATTTATGCAATTTTATAGCCTTATCCAATTCTTCCATGCCGATTGGTATTGTGAGATCATTATTCTCCTCTTGGCCTTCTTTCCGCAGTTTGGGCATTTTGGACTGTGATTAGCTTCCCATTTAATAGCAGTTGGTGTGCTATTTGGTTGGCAGTAACATTATAATGAGTTTTGGTCTTAGTTGGATCATTGTTTAGATGCTTCAATAGTCTCCATACTTTATTGCTGTCTCTTGTGAAATCTAAGTCTTCAACAGTTTTAATCCACTGATTCCGCTTTGTCTCTTTAATAATGGAAATGAGTTTGTTTCCTGCTTCCACTTTGCTTCACCAAAAGGATCTTCTGTAAATAAATTGCTGTATTCTTTAAGTACAGCAGCTTGATCTGATGTGAGACCGGGGATGTAAGATGTCCGACAACCACGAGGGATAGACATTCTGGAACATCTCTTTACAGCCGTGGTGAAGATGCCATAGCATTCTGGTGTTGGTTCTATTGAAAGAACTTGGAATCCAATAGTTCCAAGAATTCAGACCAATTTGCCTTTTTGAAGTTGTATCTTCTACGGAAAGATACTTCCTGTGGTCTAACTGCGGCATATATTTGACACATTATGGTCTATGCTGTGAGTTGGGTATTGCGAAACAGACAGATTTAATGCACTGGTGGCTAATACTGTTACTACTGAATATGAGGTCAAGGTTGAAACCACGCCTCCACAGACCACTGTTGAATGATGCAGGTAGTTTTGCATCATGGATTAGAGAGAGGTGATTTATTTCAGCCCATTCTTGTACTGCAGTCCCATTCTCATCTTCATGGTCATAGCCCTACAATTGCTATGACTGTTTAAATCACTTTTTTTTTTTTTTTTTTTTTGTAACAGTTTAAACGTCCCTTTTTAACAACGTGGTCTTTAGAGACGGGAAAGGATGGAGGCAAGGAATGGAAGGAATTCGGCCATGGCCTTTTGAAGGAAGCATCCGGCATTCACCTGGAATGATTTGGGGAACCATGGAAAACCCAAATCTGGATGCCGGACGGGATTCGAACCGCCGTCCTCCCGAATGCGAGGCCAGAACGCTATCCGTTACACCACCACGCTCGGTGTTGAAAATCACCAATCACGATCTGTATGTCTTATTTATGGAAATTATGTGGTTTGTTGACAGTGAATACAGCACCAGGCGGTTTATAAAAAGACGAAATGGTACAGTTCATCATTTCTAGAGTGAGAATTTCAATGTCATTTTGTTCCGTGAATGCAGTGGACATTACTTGTACATCTGAACGTACAAAGATTTCACTTCCGTATTGATTATGAGGTCTTTCTATAGCGAGATGCATTCCATTTATTTTGGTCTACGCATTTCATAACCTCTGTGTGTTTCCTGTACGCACAGTATATGGCACTGATATTGACTGCATAGGTCTTGTAGCAGTTCTTCCTTGGCGGGTGACACGCCTTCTATG
>JARYHS010012519.1:29524850-29652966 GCA_031002005.1 Vandiemenella viatica | reverse complement strand
TCCCTTTTTAGTAATTAACAGTTCTCTCACAGCAGACTTATTTGGATTGGACGCTTTCCGCTTATTCGGATTTTCAATTGATGATAACATACACCTCGTATCTCAGCATGTTCCTTTTCCTGAAGTGGACGCCCTTCGCACCGAGTTTCAGGACCTGTTCTCACCAGGCGTCGGCTGTGCAAAGAACTTCGAAGCATCACTCCAACTCCGGCCGGACGTACGGCCTCGATACTTCCGGGCACGCCAGGTACCCGTAGCGCTTCAACAACCACTTCAGGAAGAACTTCAACGTCTCCAAGACGAAGGGATCCTCCAGCCGGTGCGGTTCAGCCCCTGGGCCACGCCGTTGGTCATAGTTCAGAAGCCAGGACGCCGCTTACGTCTCTGTGGTGACTTTAAGACCACCGTCAACCCGCATCTGCTGGTAGACGATTATCCACTTCCGAGACCGGACGACCTCTTCCGTAAACTAGCAGGAGGTACCTACTTTACAAAAATTGACCTGGCAGAAGCATACCTTCAAATCCCTTTGGATATCCAGTCCCGACAATACACAGTCATCAACACTCCCTCTGGCCTCTTCCAACTCAACCGGCTCATGTTCGGCTTGGCCAGTGCTCCAGCGATTTTTCAACGGTATCTCGAACAACTTCTCCAGGATATAATGGGATGCATCAACTATCTCGACGACATAGTCGTCACGGGACCCTCCGCTGCCGAACACATGACCAACCTCCGCCTACTCTTCCTCCGCCTCCGTGCAGCAGGATTGAAATGCAACCTTTCCAAGTGTCAATTTTTTCAACAATCCATTTCCTACCTGGGTCACATCATCGCTCAGGAAGGCATTTCCCCAGCATTTTCCTATGTGGACGCTATTTCCAACTTACCTCGGCCTCAGGATCTACATCAGTTGAAATCTTTTTTAGGCAAGATTTCATACTACAGAAAATTTATACCCTCAGCAGCACAAGTGGCAGCACCCCTGTACCACCTCTGTCGCAAGAATGTCCCGTTCCGTTGGACCCCAGCTTGCGAGACCGCATTCCACACCCTTAAACAGCAGCTCAAGTCCGCAGCATGCCTCATGCCATACACTCCAAACCTCCCCTTGATACTTGCCACAGATGCATCCGATTACGGTGTGGGGGCAGTTCTGTCTCATAAATTACCAGATGGCACGGAACGCCCCGTAGCTTACATCTCCAAAGCCCTATCTGCTGCTCAGCTTAAATATTCTCAAATCGAGAAAGAGGCGCTAGCTATTGTTTTTGCCTGCTCCAAATTCTATTCCCTTTTATATGGGATTTTTTTTCATCTCATTACCGACCACAAGCCACTCCTATCACTATGTGATCCGTCCACACGTCTGCCTACCAAAACATCCCACCGCATCCAGCGTTGGGCACTATTCCTGTCCCAGTTCAGATATACCATGCATTTCCGTACCACCTCCAGGCATGCCAATGCAGACGCCTTATCCAGACTACCGCAGGGACCAGACCTTGCCTTCGACAAGTCGGAACTTCTGGTGTTCCAGATCGACGATGACATACAAGAAGCACTGAAGACATTTCCAGTCACGGCCTCAAAAGTCGCGGCAGCCACAGGGGAGGACCCCCTCCTCCGTGTCATCCGACACCACATCCAACACGGGTGGCAAACACGTTCCCCTCCACGCCATCATCAAGACCTCAAGTTCTACTACTCCATCCGCCACCAGCTCTCAGTAGTAGAGGGAGTGCTCCTCCGCACAGAACCAAATTCCACCCCGAGGGTCGTCGTTCCGAGATCCCTACAACCGACAATCCTCCAAACTCTCCACCAAGGAAACTGGGGAATTGCCCGCACCAAATCCCTTGCCAGACGCCATGTATTCTGGATCGGCCTTACCACGGATGTCACGGAGATGGTGCGGCGCTGTACCATCTGTGCCCACCAACTGCCCCGCCCCCCTCAAAAGTTCCTTTCCTGGCCGGCACCGTCCGGACCCTGGGAACGCATTCACCTCGACTTCGCTGGCCCATTCCTAGGCCACCAGTGGCTCCTAGTGACGGATGCTTTTTCCCACTTCCCATATGTCGTCCGTTGCTCCACAATCATCACAGAGGTCACCATTTCAGCCCTCACGAAGATCTTTTCCATCGAAGGATTACCATACGCTATCGTCACAGATATCGGACCGCAATTTCGAAGTCGGGAATTCCTATCCTTCTGTACCGCCAACAATATCCAACACCTCCTCACCCCGCCCTTCCACCCCCAATCTAACGGGGAGGCGGAACGGCTAGTCAGAACATTCAAAACCCAAATGACCAAATACACCACAAGTCACAAACTCGAAGAGGCATTGACACTCTTCCTCAGTTCCTATCGAACCACTCCAGTGGGGGCCAAAAGCCCGGCGGAATTGCTGCATGGCCGCCAACCTCGCACTCTCCTCCATCTCCTCTTACCCCCGCCCAAAGTACAGGTACCTTCGGGCCCATTCCGTTTCACCCCGGGCTCCCTAGTCTGGGCCCGCGGGTTTGGCTCCCGGGCCGGTTGGCTTCCGGGGGTCATCCAGAGGCCCCGGGGCCGCCAACTGTTCGACGTCAGCCTGGATGGCCGGATAGTGCGACGCCATCGAAACCAACTACGTCCCCGCTACCCCACGGCACCGTCCTCTTCCACCACGGCACGGCCATCCACTTCTTCCTCTCCTTCCCTGCCACCTCCACCACTCCTGCCGTCTAACCGTTGCTCAGGGACAGTTACAGCGCCACCAACGACGCCACAACCTGTCGGTCGCTCCGACACCCTTCAGCCGCAGCCTCTCGACCACCTGCGGGGACCATCTTCAGCGCCCCCCGTACAGCCCTGGCCATCGACGCCGACGAACCGATGCCGTTAGCTCCACAAGTACCTCCACCACAACCTGCACCACGACGCAGGTCGGCATGCATCGCCAGGGGAACAGCTCCGTACTCCCCCGGAGGTAGCCTTCATAGTCTGCTCCAGGGCGCCGCGGCAGACGACCTCGCAGACGTCGCAGACATCGCTTCCACCCCCCCCCCCCCGGGAGGGAGGTATGTTCAGTCTGCCAGTAAAGGCCCCTGCCAGGCAGACCTCACACACAATGCGCCTGCACGCCGGGATACATATACGAATCCAAACAGGCGCAAAACAAACCAGGAAAACAAATAGAATCATCTAGAAGCTAAGTGGGACTATTTCTTACAGAGGTCGCCGTACTACCACACAACGGAATTCCAGCGCCAGGCCGCCTATATAAGCGTAGCCGGCCGCTCCACCGCCAGTTCCAGCCTGACCGCCGAACCAGCGTCAACTACAGAAGACCACCGGAAGTTCGCGAGAAGTAGAAGCCGTCACTCTACCCCGGATCAGGACCAGGCTGAAATTCTCGACGGTCTTCTGATAACTGTACCCACATTTGTTTATGGTTTACCTGTTGTATTGTGTACCGAGTAATAAACTTCAAGGAACCGTTAAGTGTAGTTCACTTCACTTCTTTAATCTTCCAATGATTCCAAATTCAGCAATTAGTAACAGACTTTGTTCTGCGGTTATTCCCGTAAACAAGTCTAGCTGTCCTACTTTCTCTCCCATTCGCTGCCTCTATTTCATCACCACTATGCCACATATTATCCTAGCATGTTGAGGCAAGGGCTTTACCAAAATTCCTTTAGTCAGTTCCCTGGTACTTACAAACAATATGTATTCCATATCTATTTATTATAACTGAAAAGTTAAAAAATCCTACTGAAACATTGTGTCTCCACGTTACACTTGACAATTTTTTTAAAAAGAAAATGTTGCTGATGGGATTGACTACATCCTATTAATTTAACTAGCAGATCGATATCTTCTTTTGCGATACAGACTTTTGTTGTTTAGACTCTTCAATAGCTGGTTGAGATACAAGAATTATCTTGTTTTGTAGCGATTTTTTTTTAATTTCTCAATAAGAAATTAAGTTACGTTTTTTTACATCGGTTCCATAAAAAAATAAAAATAAACTTTCAAAAGACCTTGAAAGACCAAAAGTTCTGTATGCATTAAAACTTTAATCGCAAAAGACTTACGATAAACTATTGAGAAATCAAAATAGAATCGAAATGCATTCAAACTATTTCATTTGAATATATTGTTATTAATATTATTAAACGAATGTATGATTTATAAATAATGCAATATACATAAATACAATTTAATAATGAGTAAATAATCGCAGTGTATTCATAATTATAAAATTATTAATAAATAATTAACTTTATTAATCGTACTGTGTATTGTATTCTACCGTTTACGAATCGTACAGTAACGTTATCGCCCATGCGGCTAAGCGCTCCCCTCTCTCCACGCTCTATCTCTAAAAGGGTTAAATCTATTAAATATTGGCCATAACGGAATTTGTAGAGAATTTTATGCTCTTTAACTTCTCTGATAAATCAAAATAACAGTTAGAGTAAAGGAAACAAGATATTTATTTTTAAAAAATTGTGACTTTTCAACTTGAATATCTTGACTAGGATACACGAGATTCTATGAGCCTTTTGAGCAAACGTATAGAATAGGTTTATGTAAATTTGCAGCTTGTTACCTTTCATTCCGAGGTATGCCCCTTTTTTCACATTATTTAACTCTATTATATTCGGAGGCAATAATATCGGCGGTTGTTCACCTGTCTGCACACACAAGTTGTCGAACGTGCTCAACATTCTGATCTGTCGTCGAAGTCGAAGGCAGCCCAGTCCAAATGTCATCATCGATTGTTGTGCGACCGTCGCAAAATCGCTTGTTCTGCTCATATACCGCCGTTTTCTTCATCGCATAGTTTCCGTATGCTTTCTTGAGCATGTCAAGTGTCTCCGAGTGTGATTTCTCCAGCAACACACAGAATTTGATATTGCCACGCTGCTCTAAAGACAACATTTCGCAATCCGACGAAATAAAGAAACTACGTCTAAAATATCATTCACCGCACTCAAGATACCACCTGCAACTGCCGGCTGCATGTCAGAGCACCTTCTCAATATTGTTGCCAACCTCCCAAACAAATATTTTATTTCAGGCAAACAACTGCTTGATTATACACGACAATTCCGGGAACTTTTTGATCCTACCTAGTATAATTTTGTTTTTGAGGTTTGACGTGAGGATTATTTTGTTTAGTTAATTTAAGAGCCAGAGCCATTCGGATGTGTGAGTAGGCAACAGGAAATAGCTTATAGCCATGAATATTTGGACGGTGGCTGGCCTCCTCTACCGAACAAGAAGAGATTCCACAAAAGCAATTCTTGTAAAAATAGGCCAAGTCTCTTGACGTGTAGTGACCAAAAGTTATGAGATCTTCTTCTGAGCCAAGTCTACACTTCACAGTGTGTATTCACTTTGTGACACAGAATGGTTTCTCTCGGTGTCACAGATCGTTTATTTAGATTTATAACAAAAATCTGATGACTTCCTACATTTTCAGAGAGAGGATGCATGGAAATAGCTACAACGTTTGAAGAGTTCGCCAATTTTCCATACTGTATAGGTGCCACAGATGGCAAACACATTAGAATGGTAAAGTCTCCACTTAGTGGGTCACAAAAAAAGTGTTCAATTACAGATTATGAAGGCACGGAAATATATTGAATGCTGCTTTGGGATTTTAGTCAGTAAGTGGAGAATATTCCAGAAACCCTTAAATGTTGATGTAGATCTTGCAGAAGATATAGTCAAAGCTGCCTGTATTCTGCACAACTTTGTGCGGAAACTAGATGGTGGGAGAGATGACATAAACAATGTAATTGTCTGTGATCTTTCAGAACTTAGAAACGATACTTTGAGCAGAGCTAATATAAGTGAACTATGAACAAACAAATTTGCTGATTATTTTGTTGAAATTACAACTCTGTCTTGGCAAGACTAAACTGTACGTTGAAGTAATATACCGAAAAGGACAATCAGGGACGGGAACGATCCCCCGTGGTATACGCGTGAAGTGAAAAGGTTACTTAAAAAGCAAAGGAAGATTCATGCACGCTCAAGAAGGACGATGTATAGGAGTGATTTAGAAAAACTAGCTGAGACAAGAGGACAGGTCAAGAATGCGATGCGCGAAGCCTTCAATGACTTTCGATGCAACTCACTTTCCAAGAGCCTCATTGAAAATCCAAAGAAATGTTGGTCGTATGTAAAAAAATTAGTGGTTGTGACAACAATATGCCAGTTCTACTAAAAGACGGTCGGGAAGTTGATGACAGCCGCGACAAGGCTACCGTATTTAACGCCGAATTTAAAAATTCCTTCACTGACGAAAACATTCCCGTTTTTCCACGGCGTGTTGAATTTGAAATGGATCCAGTACAAATTGATAGTGTAGGTATCATAAAGCAATTAAAGCTCCTGAAGTGGGGGAAGGCGCCGGGTCCCGATGGTGTACCAGTAAGAGTATTTTCGGAATACGCGGAAGAAATAGAACCATTTCTGTCAGATATATTTCGTAAATCTTTAGAGGAAAGAAAAGTACCTTCTGACTGGAAAATTGCGCAGGTGATTCCCGTTTTCAAGAAAGGATATCGGAGAGATCCTAGGAATTATCGTCCGATATCGCTAACATCTGTTTGCAGTAGAATTCTGGAGCATGTCATATGCTCTAACGTTATGAAGTTTCTAGATGAAAACGAGCTACTTACAGCATACCAACACGAATTTCGGAAGAACCGATCATGTGAAACGCAACTGGCTCTATTTTCGCATGATGTAATGAAAGTTATTGATGCGGGATCACAAGTTGATGCTATTTTCTTGGATTTTCAGAAAGCTTTTGACTCTGTACCACACAACCGACTCTTAGCGAAGATCCGAGCGTACGGTATATCTGATCAGATTTGCAAATGGATACGCGATTTTCTAACTGGTCGGTCACAGTATGTCGTTGTAGACGGGGAAGCCTCTTCTAAACTAGACGTTACTTCGGGCGTTCCTCAAGGAAGTGTAATAGGACCACTTCTTTTCTTAATTTTTATAAACGATCTCGGTGACTACGTTAATTGCAAGATGCTATTTTTTGCTGATGATGCACTTATTTATAGGGAAGTGAGGTGCTCCGACGATTGCTTAGAAATTCAGCGCGATCTGGATATTATTTCGGAATGGTGCCGTGAATGGCAGCTCACACTTAACTGTAAAAAGTGCAAGGCAATGCACATAAGTAATAAAAAGACCCCGCTTGCTCTGGAGTACAAAGTTAACAATTCAGTTGTTGACACTGTAGATTCCCTGAAGTATCTAGGCGTAACAGTACAAAGCAACATGAAATGGGACTTGCACATAACTTCCGTTGTAGGAAAAGCTAATTCCAAACTACGATTCATAGGACGTATTTTGAGACGTTGTAATGCTCATACAAAGGAAATAGCGTACAAAACACTAGTGCGTCCGCATTTGGAATACTGTTGTGGATTTTGGGATCCGTATCTCAAGGGATTGATTGACACATTAGAGAAAGTACAGAGAAGAGCCGCTCGATTCGTGACTGCTAGTTACAGTCCTTACGTAAGTGTCACAGAGCTAATTCGTGGGTTGGGCTGGGATTGTTTGGCGGACAGACGACGTCGTTTTCGTTTGAATTTGCTGGAGAATATGCGAAAATCTTTAAGTTACGAGTGCAACGAAATACGTCTTCCGCCAACCTATTTAGGTCGCAATGACAGGAGGGATAAGATTAGAGAAATAAGATGCCGTACTGATTCATTTATGTATTCCTTCTTTCCTCGATCTGTTCGGGATTGGAATGCGCAGAATTAGGATTGGTGCTTAGCACGCTCTGCCACCCACAGTATTTGTGATTTGCAGAGTATAGATGTAGATGTAGATGTAGATGTAGAATGTAATAATGAATAATTATAAGTGGAATGTATTTCTTATTTAATTATCAAAATAAAACATGACAAACCCATGTTGTTTTTTTCTTGTACGGTGGTTGTCTCAGTCACAAACAGAGTTTTTATTTCCTGCCATGCCTGCTGCTTCTTCTGTTGGTTTCCATATTCACTGTTCTCATGTTCTACAGAACTTTTCTTTCTTCAACTGCTAATATTAATTGTTCTGAATCGATTTCGTTCTGTTTTTCGGCGCCGCCCGGCATTGTCTATTTTGCTCAACTTAATTACATTGGACCATGCGTCGACTCGACCGCCGCGCGGCGCAAAATGCTTCGTCTGTTTTAGACGTTAATGTGCTCCGTAGCCGAGCAATGAACGTTGCCGCTGGTTTAACTGCCACCTCAAATCAATAACAAGCAACTTCCAAACTAAGCATAGGAACAAAGTAAAATTTAAGGCTTTGGTTAAACTTGCTTTCATTTATATAGTACTACCTGATCGCCCCAAACTACGTACGCATGGATTAAGAATTTTTTTGCCAGAATTGATTAGAAAAAGTTGTTGGTGGCGAAGGATTGGTCCCAAACAACACCGAGTCGGTATAATATGACCGGAAACCCATCACTATATCATTCTACCATCGAACCTTTCTCTTGAAGAGAATCAAATTCCCACATATTTAAAAAAAGAAAAACAAACGAATGTGAGGGGATGTGGGGGGGGGGGGACTTTTCTTCTTTGTTCAGCATGAGCATCCGATCCTTGGGTTCTAATAACTTTAGCTGCTCGTGCTCTGCCAGAGCTATAACTTAGGCCAGTTTACGCCGGCATGGCATGTCAAAAAAGATGGCAAAATAAATTGGTGCCAGAAAAATTTAAGCAGACACAAAGTAATAGGACAGAAAAAATCGACATCTATACTAAATAATACGATTTTTCTCTAAACGAAATTTATTAACAAATTATATACTAACATAATGCGCGAGAAGCATAGCTTGAGCAAGTGACGTAACATTACAGACTAACACACACATCCGTCTCTCCGTCACTATTCGATTAGTTCTCAAAATTTCGTGACTACGACTGTTAATCATACCAAACAAAAGAATAAAAATGTCCTGTCCCCTTCCTACAGATTTTCTCATCAAATTCCGTCAATATCGGTATAGGAATTTAGTTGTCAAAACGTAACATAAGACAGAGACTTACTTCTGCGTTTATAGTATTACTACTGCAGACCACACACACACTGACTACGAATCACCCCTGATGGATGAATATAACATAAAAAAGTTTGTAATATTTACAGTTTAACATTCAATCCGTATAACCGACGGCCCAGACGTGACTCTTACGATCAAAAATTTGTTTAAAAAATCTTGGATTCCACGGGGATTTGAACCCAAGACCACAACCCAAACATTAGGAAGCAAGCGCTTTAACCACTGAGCTACCTGACCGCTACACGGGAGAATAGTACAGAGACATCCATATCCAATGCGTCTGTCTATCACCGTTCAGTAATGCTTCGAAATTATAAGACAACGTGTATTATTTATACAGATAATTTTTCAACCAAATGTAGACAGTATTTTTCTCCTTGTTTCAAAGGATAAGTGTGCAAAGTTTCATCGAGATCGGATGAAAACTGTGGATTTGTATGAAGAACAAACAAACAAACAAACATACATACCAACAGAAAAACATTCATACATTCATCATTATATATATACAGGATGTCCAGAAAAGGACTCCCTGATTTCAAAATTAAATATCTCGAAAACAAAGATCGATAGAGGAATGCAGTAAACGGTATGTTTATCGTGACAGCTGTAAGAAGTGTATACAGCAGTGTGAAATAATAGTTACAAAAGCTGCTAACAGATGGCGCTGTAATCGCCATACGTAATGCCTAAATAGTGATCCGAAGCTCAGGGCGATCAGTTCCACCATTGAAACGTGAAAGGAGGTTAGCGTGATGTGATTTTTTGCAAAGATTGTTTTCATACGATTATTTCACTTATGTATGCTGATATGAGCTGTACAGCGTACAGCGCTATCTGTTAACAGCTTTTGTAACTATTTTTTCAAACTGCTGTATATACTTCTTACAGCTGTCACAATAAACATACCGTTTACTGCATTCCTCTATCGATCTTTGTTTTCGAGATATTTAATTTTGAAATCAGGGAGTCCTTTTCTGGACACCCTGTAGATAGAAATCTCGGGTTTATAGCTTCAACCGGAGCAAAGTAAGTAAGCCGCAAATATGTACCAGAATTTTTCATGTTTGGGATGGTAATTAAATAAATAAGGTGAAAACTCCAATATCAGATTTTTCTTACGATTTAGGGATGAAATCATATACATGTACCAAATTACTTGTTTCTAGATTTACTGAAAGTACAGTGGAATTTTGATGTCTGGGTGTAGTGCCAAAATAAAATTTTGGATATCAATAACTTCCAAATTAAGAAAAGGAAATTAATAAAATTTAACACATTAGTTAAACATAGTAAGCTCACTCCACAGTGAAAATCTGAGGTATGAAAAGTAATTAGGGTAGAAAGCGATTTCACGTTAGGGGTAGTTAAGGGGGTAGGTATAAGGAAATTTAGGAGTGTCAGACTTTTCCTATAATATGGGGGTAAAATGTTATGTGTGTACCAAATATCAGCTTTCTACGGCTACGGGGAGTGCCTTTGATGATCATCAGTCAGTGAATGAGTGAGTGACAAAATCGCGTAAGTTTGCATCCGAATAAAGAACAGTAAACATTGCTGATATCTATGCTAATAGAAATTAGAGGCATGCAGCTTGAATACGACTGAAGAAATTGAGGTTCAAATATTGCCAGAAATCGCTCGAGAAAAGTGTGTGCAGTGCCGCCGTTGACTCGACTTCCTGATTATGGAACAGTCTGCAGCAAATGGTGAAACACAGTTGCGGCCGACGCTTTCGGGTGATGTGGTCGGGAGGGACTGTTGAGTGTATCTCATACTGAATGGCTTTTGAGTCACTGCATGTGACAGTCTAATCTCTGTGGCCGCCCAATGTATTTGTGTCGAATAAGTGTGTTATGAAGTGCATGGTCTAATCAGTGATATTTACCATCAGTACCACACCCTTCAAATCAGATTCAAGCTAGTACTATTGCAAGAAAATATTAAAACTTATGTGGCTGAATTGCTTAATCGATTTATCCCACAACGTACGAAATACCAAAGTAATCGAAGGTAAACAGGAAACAAAACCCCTCACAACACGGCGAATGTTAAAAGTTAAATTCTAAAACTTTACAGACCTAGGAGATGTTAAAGGATTGGTTATTGAAATTTTAACCGTAAAAGCCAATTGAAAATTTAGTAACTTGTTTAAAACTAATATATTAATATTAGTCCTCGTAGTTAGATCAATAAACATTTTGGTAGTCAGAATTAAAAGCCATATTGCTGAAAAACTAGAATTTAAATCATTATTTGTCTGTTTTATGTGATCCCAACACGATGAAGTGCAGTTTTCATTGTATTTTGGTTTCTTTTAAATTAAGTTTTACAGCAAAGTGGCAACATTGCAGAATATCGTATTCTGGTCAGTCTATTTGAGTGCATTCACTGCTAGATTGTTGCTATATTGTGAGATTATTTATCAGCGTTAAAAAATGAGTAACTGTGACCTTGAGCATGTGCTCTAGGCAGACTACGACTACACCTGAAGATGGCGACGGAGCTTTTATCGCCGAAATA
The DNA here is from genome assembly GCA_031002005.1 of Vandiemenella viatica. NCBI lineage: Eukaryota > Metazoa > Arthropoda > Insecta > Orthoptera > Morabidae > Vandiemenella > Vandiemenella viatica. The sequence continues at coordinate 29,641,343 of JARYHS010012519.1, read as the reverse complement.
TTGATTAATAATAATAATATTATATAAATAATTTTCTCGGGTGACTAGCCGAGTTATATGAATGTCATAGTTACACGATATTTCGGCGCACTGAATCATCGACGCCATCTTCTGGTGAAGTGAGGTCAGGAACGTGCGAAGTTGCTGAGCTAGACCAGATTACCGCTGCTAACCTCTGATTGGTCGGCTGTAGAACCAGTCGTAGCAGGGGTCAAATCTCGTTGCGGCTTGAATCGATGCTAAGGTGGAGTTACGACTAGATTTGATGTCAGTTTTTACATGGCATGTAGCGGACGGGCTTAAAGTCATCGCTCCTTCGAAGATGATATCATAAAACAAAGCATTCAGCATAAATTATTTATCAAACTGATGGGTCAATATGAGGCCCGCAACGGATCCGTGTTGACCCATCAGTTTGATAAACAATTTATGCTGAATGCTTTGTTTTATGATATCATCTTCGAAGGAGCGATGACTTTAAGCCCGTCCGCTACATGCCATGTAAAAACTGACATCAAATCTAGTCGTAACTCCACCTTAGCATCGATTCAAGCCGTAACGAGATTTGACCCCTGCTACGACTGGTTCTACAGCCGACCAATCAGAGGTTAGCAGCGGTAATCTGGTCTAGCTCAGCAACTTCGCACGTTCCTGACCTCACTTCACCAGAAGATGGCGTCGATGATTCAGTGCGCCGAAATATCGTGTAACTATGACATTCATATAACTCGGCTAGTCACCCGAGAAAATTATTTATATTTGCAACGCCGAGAAAAACTACGTAATTATGTAATAATAATATTATTATCTTTGCTTCCCGAGAAACGTTCATAAATAATTTTTTTATATCTCACATTTGAATTATTGTTTATTTAAATTTAATATATTACTTTTAAAACTGAAACAATTATTTTTTTAATATTTGTAAATATAGACATGACTCTCAACTTTATATTCTTTTTCTGTTATTATTGTTTGTTGCAATAAATTAGGTTGAATACTTAAAAGATTTTTGGTTCTTTTTATTTTTATCTCATCAATTCATTAACTTCCTTATATAAAAAGTAAAATATTCTAATAATAAATTCCAAATGTTTACCTTTAGTATTTAGTTACAGTTGCTGTAAAACAGGAGGTTAAATTTCATAATATTTGCGGGGGTGTGCCCGCACCATAAGCTAATCCTCGGAGTCTACAGATCTGCCTCTAAATTTTGATATTCATATACAGATACGTTGCCGATACAAACAGAAGGCTATGGCACATTGCTTACAATTTTTATCATTAATCTCAATCCAAAACCAGAATGATTCGTCTACAAGACAATGTGACACTGAATCATACACAGTTAACAACCAAATTACGACTTAACTATATAAAGTTCAGTAAAATGTTGAAAATAATTCTACGGATCACTAACAATGAGCCTATTTTTTAACCTATGTGTATATTACCAAACAAACCTACCAACACACCGCGATCCCATAAAACGTACACCTACAATAAAGCACTCATAAAACAGTTACTTGGTCTTCAAAAAACTCCAAATGAAAACATATTTAGTTAATAATTATATCCTCGCATCCAGGACTTACCATGGCATATACAAAGTGTGGCCTATCTACTATATAATTTCCTAAGCTCACACACTCACCTCGATAGCTATGGGCTGGAAACGCTGTCACGTGTCAGCCTTCGCTCGCAAATTAACGGCGGCCGGAGATACCATCAGAAGAAATTCGAGGTTAAGTCAACAATTTAATAGCTAAGTAATTGTTCCCGAATTAATAGGTATAATACATTCATTAAGTTTGCTTTTCGTAACATTTCATAGTTAAAAAAATATCGATAAAGTTTAGGGCTGAAAAATCTGGGAACTGCTTTTGAGTAACATGTTGCTATGAAAGAAACATAAAAACCTTAATTTACCCACAGTTTCTACTGTAATCACAAAAGCCAGTTCCCATTCCGGTCTAGGCTAAATGTCAATTTAATTAAGGGGGTAGGTACACCTAACACATACAAATATTTGATAAAGTTGAGATGTCATTTTCTCCAAATCTATTTAAATTTGAGGGTTCAAATTTCATAGCTCCATAGAACTGTTATAGCTAGATATAAAAATTGATTTTTAAAATAAAAATATTTTTTTAACAATAGGATAATGTACCATCCAAATTGACAGTGAAAAATACGTTGTTGTGGAGGGTTTTAAAGACAGAAGGCATAGTATTTGAAATTTTTCAGAAATGTTATTTTAATATTGTAAACTAATATCAAGGCAACAAGTTGAACCTATAATATAACATATTTAACTTGAAATTTTTTATTAATATTTTTTTTTGTCAAGAAATTAAAATTTTTGCTTTTTTTTGCTTAAATATAAAGGCATATTTTTCATTTGGGAAAAGCTGCATAAACAATAATGGTTCAGACTGTAGTACTTAGTATGTAGAACATGTCCTGCAAATTTGAAAAAGATCTATGTATTTGGAAAAAAGTTGTCTTTAAAACCGTTTGATAAAATGCTGTTTTGAGATATTCAAGGTTAAAGTGGGCTTGGCAATGAGATTTAAATGGCTGTCACCGTGCAGAGCATTGCTTAATCACACATAATTCCCACACTGTTAAAGATATTGAAATAATTTTTTCACTAAAATGAAGCCAAAACTATAAACTAATTTTGTGAATAATAAAAAAAAATCATTGTTTTGAAACCTGATAAGTGTACCTACCCCCTTAAAACTTTCGATTTTATTGACGCTTGCCCAAAGTTTGTTCATTACGATTTATTTGCTTTTTACGTATTTTACTGACCACTTTCGTTAATGATCTTTGTTCATGTTCGCTGTCGTGAGTCAACTGTATTAAGCACAATAACCAAAGTTTATATATTATGATTGTTCATCGAGCCTCAATTAAAAAAAAACAATAATAAAAATAAAAATAAATAATAATAATAATAATAAACAGTGTGATGCTTTCGAAGCAAACAGGAACTCTCCAAATTTTGCAGAGTGAACTTTAAGGGTTAAATACAAGTTTGTATGTCATCCAGTTCGAGTCTACGATCGAGTTGTACGATAGCACGATCGTCCGTGTCCGTGTTTAATACCTACGTCTATTAATACTTCTGAGTTCTTCAAGCTCAAGAGATTTTATTCAACCTAAGGGTGAAACACATTCAAGTCAGATCAGGTCAATCTGTCATAATGTTTGACTATAAAAACTGTAAATATTCTAGACCTGTGACAATACGCAAAAAACGGTCACTGCTTTACATCAGTAGCTTATATTTGTTTGCAGCTCGCATTAGTGCAAGTACCGTATCCGTTTTATGTGAACAACTTTTACAAATATTTTGTTACCTTTAATGGATATCGAATTAGATTTTTAATATTCCGTCTGCGAAACACCTATCCCATCTTCGCGGATCACACATTGCATTAAACCATTTCGAAATCATGAATGTATATTGAGCGGACATAACATTCGGTTCACTTCATTTATATGATTTTTGTTCTACTTATTCATTCTACCCATCCATCTATTGTATCCGAGTCTCCATTTTATGGCGGAATTGGAACTTTGCACGTAGAAGGAAATACTGTGGTAGTATCTGCATAAAAATTCCCGGGTATCTGGGAAACTGAGTACAAGACCACGAATATATGAGTTAATCTTAATCGCTTACTGGCAGCCAGCATGTTTCTTGGAATAATCTTCATTCCCTAAACATGCGGCTTGTCTTATTAACTACAAAAAAGTTTGTTTAGTGCTGAAAATTAAAGAAAAAACTTGTCAACCTTGTTAAATCGAAACAATTTACGTTGAAAGTTATAATTACTTTGAATCGATATGAAACATTTTTTTCAGATTTGTCAGTCAAATATATTTTTAATTTTGGTGTGGGGAGACTCAGTATTAATGACTTTAAAAGCTCATAACTAGTGAATTCAATAACTAAATAAAGTTGTGGAAATGTCTCAACAACTTTAGCTACATTTTTTATTACCTTTTAAACAATTACTCATTCCATAAATAGTAAGAAAGGTAATTTCAACACCTTTGATACGTGTATAGATAGGTACAGTAAAAATATTTTTACGTAGTTGTTTATGGATAGGTTTTCGTATAAAGTTCATCCCAAATGATGCAAATGTGAAAGAAATGTGACGCCTGTTTGTTAATAACAGAATAATGCAAATATCTAAAACGTTTATGAACGTATCATATACATCACAATTTTCAACGAAAGGCTTTATGAAGAGCCATCTCTTAAATGTTTTTCGTATTTGTAAAATACAATATATGACTGCAAAACTTTTGGTCAAAGAACATATCGTGAAGGTTCGGTTGTTGTCATTTGTGTTACGTGTCCGTAAATGTAAGAACCAAATTGTTATATTCTTTGAATGAAATTAATTTTTTCCGTTTACAATGATTCAAGCTAACTGAAAATTTTGGATGAGTGAACACACATTTCAAGCAACAAAATCGTATAATACCAGCAGGTACTGAGTTCTGTAAAATACCCACCTGTAGGGCAAGGCAAACTACCACCAGAGCTAGCAACATGATCTAGCAGGTTGATTGTAAGACTCAGGTAGATTCCACGAGAACCGGGAGTCTTATGCAAGTTATTACTACTACTAAAGTAAGTTTCATTAAAATTTTTGAGATATTCGCCATGGTCAAATTGCAAAAGAGGTTCTTATCATCAGATAATTAACTCCTAAGGTTATCAAAAAAAATGAACTTCGTTTTTAAGATAAAACTGTGATATGAATAATAAAGCCGGACACTAATTACTTTTCATCTTAACGTTTCGCAAATCTGCAGGAAGTTTTAAAATTGAATCGATCATTTCAAAAACCACTTAAGTCACATTTTTTCCAACATGCTTTTTTTGCTGAAAATGGTTCCTCAAAGGTAGATGCGTATTCTGGATAAAAATAACTTAAGTCAATACATTCCTTCCTCTTTTAATAATACCGCGTGAAAGACGTTCATTACATAAACAACATTAGTCAGTGACTTAAGAGGTTTTTACATGCACCACTAGATGGCAGGAGTAGTTTATGACTGAGTTTGACATTTTAAATTTGCTTTGATTTGATTGGATCAACTATATTTCAATTTTTGTAAACCATCGCCATTAATGTCATTTGAACTTCACTTGTCTTTTTCTATTGTGTGCGAAAAGTAATTTCAGCTTTAAAAAATGTCTTCAAGTGAAACTGAGAGTGATTGTGAGCCGAAAAAGAAGAGAACGTCTAATTCTGCAAAATATAAAAGGAATGTTATAAAAAAAATTCTAAAGTTAAAGGACAGGTACATACTAATTATCGAGGAAAACAAATAGCTCCAAGATCTACTGGTGAAAATTGCAGGCGAGTTTACCATAAACCTTTATTCAGTTTACGTTTTTTATCGGGGGGGTGGCCTATATAAACCTAATATAAAGCTTCATTATTGCAGATGTAAGAAGGAATGTTTTGCGAATTTCAACTAAGGTGACATGGACATTTGCATTTCAAAAATTAACATCTTTTCAACAAAAATGAGCAGGATATATTTCTTCAAACACTTATTGATAAGTTAGATATAAAACAGAGGCGTCCTCGAAAAGAAAATGCTACACAGAGGCAAAATACTTTTCAATTCTATGTTTTAAAACAAACTGATAAAGTTAAAGTCTGCAAGAAAGCATTTATCAGCCTATATGGAATTACTGAAGCCAGAGTTCGCAGACTTTGCGATTTGCTTAATGAAGGGAAGAGTCCTATAGATAAGAGAGGATGTCACCCGAAAGCAAATACAGTGCCTCCTGAAATATGCCAAAAAATACATGAACACATCCTCTGCTTTCCTAGGAAAAAGACACATTATGCAGGAAAAGACATTGATTATCTTGATGCACGATTGGATGTCAAAACAATTCAATGTTTAATGAAAAATATCCAGATCTTGATGTAAAGTACAAATTTTACTTACAATACTTTAATGAAAATTTTTCTCTCAGATTTGGTCGACCACAAGTCGACACATGTATAACTTGCGAAGAACTATCAACAAAAATAATACAATCAAACTTATCAGAAAATGCAAAACGTTCAGTAGAAGCTCAGTTAATGATCCATAAAAGACGTGCCAAGAAGTTTTACAACAAAATTTCATCAGTTCAAGATCCTTGTAAGGAACGAGATGATGTTGCAGCGATAACATTCGATTTTATGCAAAATCTACCATTGCCCCACATACCTATACAAAACATTTTTTATTTACGGCAATTATGGGTTCACTGTTTTGGTATTAAGGATTTAAAAACAGGCAAATCGACATTTTACATGTATCACGAAGGCATTGCTAACAAAGGAGCCAATGAGGTTTGTTCAATGTTGATGCATTATATGAAAGATAATATTGGGGCAAATATTAAGTATTTATATCTTTTTCCCGATGGCTGCCCTGGTCAAAATAATACATTGTTGAGATTTATGTTGGCTTTGACTGTCTCTAAAAGATTTGAAAAAGTTTATCAGTATTTTCCCATACGTGGTCATTCCTTTTTACCAAATGACCGTGATTTTGGAGTCATAAAAAAATGTTCGAAAGCATAATCGTATTTACGTCCCAGGAGAATACATTAATTTGGTTTCGAACTCCAGCTCAACATTTACAGTCATAGAGCTAAAAACTGAAGATTTTTTAGAAATGGTGGCCAAATTTGTACAAAAAACATGTTTGACAACTGAATCTTAAAAAAAAAAAAAGGCCCAAAGGACCAGCAAAGTCATTTGCACCTTCGACATATATGAGTTTTCAGTATGATTCAGATCGAAAAGGAACTATCATAGCCAAGGAATATATTGATGGATTGATTAAACAATCATTCTCATTAATAAAGAAAATAACAACTTCTGTTTCACTTCCATCAACCAAAGCCTATGATTTGAAAGTGCCCATCAATGAAAAAAAAAATAGACGATTTAAAACAAGTTCAAGATAGCATTCTGGAAGAGCATATGCCATTTTATAACAACATTTTTAGCTGGCCAACTGCAAATGTTGAAAATAATCCAGATGAGAACGATGGAGAATATGATTATGTACCACAAATATATTAAAACATGACAAATTAATGTATGTAAAATGTTCATAAGATTATTTTTAAGTGCAATTCTTAATTATAAGCAATAAAAAATATGATTACTACGATTGTTTTGGTTAAATTATACACCACTAAACCTATTTCTCGCTAAAAACAACATAAGTCAAGAACTGTTTTTCAGGTTTTTTCATTATTTCTATTAATAAACTGTAAAGGTTATACGCTATTTTAATTTTTTACCAGTCAAATACTAAATTAAACAGAAAAAAGTCCTTTAAAACTCATTTGTTTGTGTATGAAACAGTTTTTATTGATTTCTGAAAAATTATAATTTTGTGACTTACGAGGTTTTCGAAATGACCGATTCAATTATAATGTAGCAGAACTAAGCGTTGGAATTTTTCTCTTTTATACAGGAAAAGTTGTTAACTTTGTCTAACGTCAATAGCAGAGAAATATTAGTATTTCTGTTATCTTCCTAAGAGCATCAATTTTTAACCGTAAATTTCCGTCCGTAACGAATGCACAGAGCAATGTCAGTCTTCTCAACTCATTCGTCGGTGATTTAAGAATCGACATGCTACAGCAAGATGTAGTTTGAAACTTGGTGCGTTGGCGATCAAGTTACCGGATGTGGCATGTTTACCAACGATCTTAGTCTTCTACGATAAGCAGCATAAGAATAAGTCTTTCTCGCCGTTAAATATGAACAAAGTATTTTTGGGGGAGCAGGCTGAGTGATTCTGTTTATAAAACACGACTTTCCAGCAACCAGTCTTTCATTCACATTAAGAAGTGTTGGGAAACAATTGAGCAGTTAATTTGTCTCATCCCTCCACCTAAATTACTTATGGTATTGTTTTTACTAGTTTAATGGTAATATTCAATTATTCTTCAGATTATAATTATTCTTATATTCCCATTCCAGACTGTTACCATGGAGGTACCCTCTTGGGAAGATGAATTGAGTTGGTTACCCGTTGCCTTGCTGAGATTGACAATGTTCATAAGTGATGTTTTAAGTCTGGATAACTGTGATACTGTTTTTAGTATAAATTTTTGTAGTTTTGCATAAAGTGAGACATTCCCTTTAGGCCTACTTCTCGGAAAGACGCCAAGCATAGCGACCCAATCAGACAAATGAGTCATCTTCAAAAGTGCCGTATTTCCTTATTCTGTTTGCACAGTTTACATGAATACTTTATTTTTCTTGGGAAGAATTTTTTGAAGTTATATCTGAAATAATCGCTTAATACCTTATATTCTTGGTCGTTGAATCACTTTAGTTGGTTCATATAATCTAGAAATTGTAATGAAGTGATTAATCTCTAACCTTGAATGTTGTTTATTTTTTTATCTTCCTTTACAGTCAAACAGTTCGTTCTCCAGAATCAATAACGAACTGTTAGTTCTTATTACTACGGTATTATTTTCCAATTATACATTTTTAAACATAAATTTTACATACTACGTAAAATGGTATAATTATTTTACAACAAAAACACTTAAGTTACAAAAATCTAATACTGAAACTATTACCCATCATACCTAAGAACTAAAAATTTGAATTTTCAGCAGTAAAGTCAATTCATCGCTGACATCCGTTGAAGAACAACCTTCGGTAAATTCCAGAAGCCACAGTACTGACATCAGCGTATGAGGTAATTGCTTTTAACATTTTGGTTCCGTTTTGGGAATCTTCACTAATTACTTATATTGCTGTATGCTGAAAGGTTGCTGGGTAAGCTGAAGCCGATACCGCTCCATAGCTGAATTTGACACAGCATTTACCAACTTGTCCAGTTCTTCCCATAGGCGGTTGTCTTTCAATGTTTCTGAGGTAGTTTTTCCCTGATTTGATCATTTAATAATGCACATTCAAAAAATATATGTCAGGTGTTTCGGGAAATTAGCATTTACGTAGATAATTCTCTACCTTACAGATCGCATACTGATATGTTTCATACAGTCCAAGACCGGTGAGGTAATGCGTCAACTGTCGCGATGGATTGAAATGCTTTGTGCGCATCCTCTATCTGTTGTCGGAAAGTATTTAAAATACTTTCCTAACTGTTTCCGAATTGTTCCAGTGCTGTTGTCATTCATTAAAAATACAGTTTTTAACGTACAGTCGAACCTGCATAAGCGACAGTTCAAGTAACTGCAATCTCTTCTTCGCGGATGGAGGTTTTTCACTGAACCAAATTTTTCGCTTATACGGGTACTGGAGTGGCTTTTCTCCCTTACATAGGTTTAAAAAATACAGAAAATATGTAGTGATAAATATGTATGTATTGTTTATATATTATTCATTAGAATTTAACATAGATGCTTACAAAAAGAAAACAGAAAATCTTACACTAGTAGTTACTTAAATAAATCAATTAATTTCATCTGCTTTTGAATTTTGTAGATGTTGTAGTTCAGAAATTGTATCAAATATTGTTTTACCAACAACCAAAGAGTATTCAAAAAACGATGGAGCGTCTCCAATGCATTTCAAGCTAATTGATTCTTTGGAATGTTCTTTACTTCTGTATCCAAAATTTGCGATCGGTCAGATTAATCTTCACTGTCATTTCCGATAGTTCACGTGCTCAAACAATTCTCAACGATATCATTGTCGGTATGTTCTCCGCCGATAGACACGTCTTCATCAATCTGTACGAAGTGTTCGAAGATCAGCGTTAACATACTGGTTTCGCGAAACACAAGCTTGGTCCATTCCTCATTGGTAGGTCCAACTTCAGCCTCATCAACCTCATTTTTCTCTGGCAGAAAGTCTTGTTTATCTGTACTGATCCAAAACACAGCTATCTTGCCACTTATTGTGTACCATGCACTCCTTGCGAATTTCATTGCTATAAGTACGTTAATTTCAGGGTTATTGTTTTTTTACAGGCATGTAAGAGTACATTTAACGTCTTCTCTGCGATAAAAGCTTTTCAATGTGTGTATGATACCTTGATCTAATTGTGTAAGTTTACTAGTGGCATTGGCAGGCAATAAAATGACTCTTACGTTGCAAGTGTTGGTAAGTAAATGTGGGCAACAACAACCAATAAAAAAAAAAATAAAAAAACATTTTTGTTTTGTTTCAACTTCATTTTCATGTCAACTTTTTCAACCAAGTTTTAAATAATATCTTTGTCATCCAAGCTTTTGTATTACTGGTATAATCAACAGGTAGAGTCTTGACACGTTTGAAACATCTAGGCCACTTTGATTTCCCGATGATAAAAACGGATGTTTATCCGTAACATTCATGTTTACAGATTGAAAAATGGTAAGCCGTTCTTGCTTTGTTTCCCTCCATGGCATTTTTCGCCTTTAAATGTAAATGTTTATCCGGAAGACACTTGAAGAACAGAGCATTTTCGTCTGCATTATCGTTTGGATCATACTCATCTAAAAGACTTGGCAGATTTCAGTCCATTGGTTACACACATCTTGGTGCACAGGTTTACTTTCCCCGGTTGCTTTTTTGAAAGCTATGTTATGAAGATTTTTAAAACCCTCAAACCAGCCATTACTAGCTGAGAAGTTCAAAATTCCCAGTTTTGTAGCAAAGTCTTTAAATTTTTCTGTCAACAAGGGTCTATGCAAATGTTTTTATCGAGGGTTTGTTTTATCCATTCTAATAAGTACTTTTCAATGTTGTGAAATTCGGAATGTCGACTCCTCTTAATATTTCAATGTCCCTCAGGAGACTTTTGATTTTATAATTTTATAAAAGGTGGATTCTGGTCAACCAAACGTACTCTGTATTTCATTTCGCGAAATTCCGCTCTCGAACGGATTCACTATTTTAAGTTTGTCACTCTGATTATTCGTTTTGACATTTTGAATACGTGCCGAAGCTTTCTTCGCGATCGATACTTATCAACTGAAATAACAATTGGCCATTCGAATAGAATACGATACAAAAACAATGTAAGTTAGTTCCATGAAATTTAAGAACACAAAAACAGCGGTTAGTTCCACTAAATTTGCAGATGCTAAACAAGCTTGACTGTTGCTCATAGTGGTACAGACAAGTAGCAGGTTCATTTATGGAGGTCCACGAGGGAAAAATCTTTTTTTTAGAGGTTTCTGTTTCTCACTTGTAGAGGTTTTAGGGTTTAAAATGACGGTTCCTGGAAATTTCTCTCACTTTTACAGTTTTCTCGCTTATCCAGATCTCACTCACCCACGTTTGACTGTATATAATGTAATTACTTCTTGATCTTTTTCTACGCACTTGTATGACTTTCTCCAGTAACAGAAGCAATTGAACCAAAAATCTCCCTTGTGTTTTCATGAAACAGATCTCCATTCCCCAGAGTTGTCTGTGACGTCACTATTATTGAAGGACAACGTGTGCAAAGCTGTCATCCCCTCTTCTCCGAGGATCCAATGCCCTTTCATACTTAAGGTATTCAGAAACATATCCTTGCTGAGTTACTAATGTAATCAGTGAAATAATTCTGATGATTAATTACCTGCATGTAATAGAAACTACATGATTATGTCCCGCTTAATTGTTCAACTTATTCTGTTAGTGAGTGAAAAATTGCAATTTTGAAAAGCATGTAGTTTTTAAGGTCCCGAAGGACTCTTACAAACCACGGGCTGAGTTGCCAAATGAGAAGCTTGAAGTATCCCGTGTCTATTAGATTTACCGAACCTCATTGTATCTCATGTTTAACATACATGACAACGAGTTGAAAAATATTTAAATTGTCAGCCTTATATTTTTGATCTAAATTGGTTGATGTACTGAGATGCATACCTTACTCGTTCCAGAATCTTGTAATTATAGGATCTGAATCATGCTTAGAAGCTTCTTCTCTGTGAAATAATTTTTGTTAATTAAAATCTGCGCTGGTAGTATTGCCTTGTTTTGAATATCCACTACAGAATATGATTAGCAACATTAGCCACATAACAGCCATGAAGCTATTTGGAGTTAGTAAAATATAACAAAATGGCCAAATTTTTCATTTAGATGAACGAGGGCTAACACGTCATTGTTAAGATTCAAAAACATATCATTGCCTTCAAACTTATGTAGTATGGAACCCCAATTTTTAAAATCAAATACAGGAGTTAGGGAGGGTGCAAAAAAAGGGCTCCTAGATTTGTTTATGGAAATTACCGCAGAACGCTATCAGAAACAGATATGATAAAAGAGCTGGAATGGGATTCATAGGAACACAGGAGGAGGGTGAAGATGGTCATGGGAGTGTACAAGGCGTATATTGGTGATGAAGTATGAAAAAATATTGGTGTAAGAATGAAAAATAATGCATGGGAGGGAAAGTTGACCATTACCACAAGCTGGCACTTGATTTTCGGGCACTAGGGAGTAGAAATATTGTCTTTTTTAGGAAAGGATGTCAGGGTTTGGAATAATTTACCAAGAGAAATGATGAATAATTTCCTAAAAACGTTGAAAGAAATTTAAATTAAAAATTTGTAGAAGCCAAATGTAAGAGGGTGCAGGAAAGGGGAAAATAGGGGTGTAGGGAAATTGCCAACGGAGCGTGGACTCCATTACAATTTCAATTAAAATATTCGATAAATAAGGTGAGGCACTGTCAGTCTTGCATGGAAAGAAATTGGTCTTGCAAATAAGAGGAAGTGGGGTCCGGTTGGGTAATGTTATTCCAAATAAGTTGAGAAGATACCAGAAATCGTTATTGGCTCTAAATTTTGGTGTTCCAGGTGTACTTGATTCTTACTCTTGGATATACAATTTCGCTGCTAATATATTGCAGTCAATTACAAGAGATCGCTCATTTATAATAATAAGCAATTACGACTTACTTATGTGGGATGGTTAGGTTGCAGTTCATTCTATAGATTAAATTGTTCGAGTAGATATAAGTAGTTATATATTATGTGTGTGTTCAATGAGATACATTATGAGTTTACGTGTATGAATCATTGTTTAGATTAGTGGAGTCGTGTGTGTCTGATTGTTGTAGATAGATACGTTTGACAGAGGTGACTGAAGGAACTCCGTGGTGCGTGTGTCGACGTTGAATAATTCGGTACTGATTCGAGATTGCTGGCAGCGATTTAAGCTGTCACCCCAGTACGTGCCCAGCGGGATCGTACAGATGGGTGAAGAGGAAAGTGCGCGCTGCTCTTCCGCGCCACGTACATCGAGCGCATTGCTGGTTTCGGCATTGCCGGCGAATGTGGCAAGTACCACGACCCGGCAAGCGGATAAGGATTTGGAAATAGATGAAGACACTACACCAGCTGCTGTGTTAAACATTCAGTGTTTGCATGGTGACGTGTACTCGGTGAGTAAAGACATAATGCCAAGAAAGCGTCCCACTACTCCCCAGAGAGGACATACAATAAAGAGCCACATGCCGTCAACTACAAGAAGGAGGGGGCGCGTAAATCTACTGGAGGCAGACTGATAGTGACGAAACTTAGTACAGCAAAAAAACAAAAGAAAGCTAAGATACAAAAAAATAAGTCAATTGGCAATTCTGCAGCTCGGCCTCTCGGCGTAATGGAGTCAGAGGGCGTCGTTCCCGTACCCAGAATTGGCAGCCAGACAACGAAGGCTTCATAATGCCGAATAATATAAGGAAGCCTCCACCTTCACTGGACCCAGCTGCAATGGAGGTGGAAAACAGTTTCACAGCCTTGACAGTCGACGAACCACCGCAAATGGAGCCGAGATCCCACCTTTAGTAGTGGACTTCACAGAAAACTACAAGACTCTTCATGACCGGGTGGCAGCTGTCAAGAGTCTATTCGCTGCTAAAATAGCAGGTGGAGACAAAATGAAATTCAGCACGACAACTGCCGAAGACTTTGTGGCTGTCACTTCTCTCCTTCAACAATGCAATATTCCATACTACACTTACCCGACCGGACCAGTGAAATTCTTGAAGGATGTGTTTCGTGGCATTCCTAGGACTCTGCCAAGAGATACATTGAAATAAGAGCTTACAGAAATGGGCTACGACGTGAGGTCCATGGCTCAACTTCGCCATCCCGGCAGTAACGAAATAATGTCGCTTTTTCTTGTAGTGTTACCAGACATGCCCGGAAATCGCAAAATATTTCAGGTTGAAAATCTGTGCCACTTACAAACTGCGATAGTCAGCTGAACCGTAACAGTCTTTTAACTGTCAGTTGTTTCGACATGTGGCACGCCATTGTAAAATGTGTCCGGTGTCCGTCAAGTGTGTATGGCAACCGCTGCAAAGGACTGCCACACGCAGAAGGGCCTTGATCCATCAATCTGCGGAAACTGACACGGTGGCGGCGCTGCCAGTTGGAAAGGCTGTCCAGCCTATAAGCGAGCCCGCGATCGTCAAAGAGGAGTGGGGACAGAGGTTCCTCAGAGGCGGAGTTCCGTGTTGACATCCGTCGAGCGAAGATGAGCAACAAGGAAAGTTCTCACCGCACTGCCGTGCCAGGCGGGTCGAGTGCCCCAGGGTACCCGGCTTTGCCGGCGGCAGCAGCGGCCCCGTTGACGACCCGGCTTACGGACTTGGACCACGAATCGGCTTCACAAGATACTCAAGGACTGGACCAGCAAATCAATGCGAATACTATCGCTGAATCTAATATGGACTGGTATAGCGATACTTCTTCAGATGAGGACGCAGACATGGCCGCAGCGGACCAGTTTACCACATCAAGGAAAAGAACGGCAGTGACAAACGACAAGGAGGGGCGGAGAAAGAAGAGAGCCACTTCCACCTCCTGCAAGGCTATGAAGAACATCTACATGAAGACTGCACGAACGAAAAGAGTAGTGGATGCGGATGGCTTTGTTGAACCGCGACGCACCGCTCCCGCAGCAAGACTGAGCACTACTGCCCCCGCAGTTCCAACCTGCAACCAATTTGCCTCTCTTCAAACAGAGGAACAACCAGAAAGCAGTAGCGTCAAAACATACAGGCCTCCACCACTGATACTGAATTATAAGGACAGCTACATGAAACTGTACCAGCAATTGAAGACCCTATGTGGTGGTGGGTTCACAGTCAAAACAGCAGGTAAAGACCTGTACAAGATCCAGACAAAGACAGCAGCTGAACATAATGCGGTCACAGGATACGCATCCTTGAACCAGATTTCCTTCTACACCTTTCCCTCAGCGGAGGAAAAGTTTCTAAAAGTTGTCATCAGGGGGATGCCCTTTAGCATCTCAGCAGAAGAAGTTAAAGAGGAACTAGCAGAACAAGGCTATGCCGCAAGAACCGTGGTGAGGCTCCGTTCCCCCAAGACCAACCAAGAGGTCCCACTGGTCCTGGTTGTACTCACCGACTCCGTGGAAAACAGGGGTATTTTCAAAATGACTGCACTCTGTGCCCTCAGAGTTACAGTTGAAAAGCTGCGTAGCAAGAGGGGCCCTCCCCAATGTTTTAATTGCCAGGGAGTAGGGCATGTCGCCAGGCACTGCTCAATGCCTGCCAAGTGTGTGAAGTGTGCTGGGGAACACTCCTCAAAAGACTGCTGTATTAAGAAAGGTGATACTCCACCTAAGTGCGTGAACTGTGGCGGGCAGCACGTAGCAAGTTACAGGAAATGTTCTGCCTTCGGTAGATTTGAGGAAAGGCAAAAAGCCAATAACTCCTTGTACCTCGCTGCCATTAGGAAACAACAGAGGCAGAAGATGAAACAAGATAAGGTATCAAATGCCAGCCAAGCTACTAAGGACTCAACGAGTGTCACCTATGCGGAAATAGCCATCAATCCGCCTGCAGGAGACACACAGAATGATACAAACAACTCATGTAACCTCCCGCCTGGTAACGCACCTCCTGTAAACGACAGGAGGAAAACTGATTGGCGTGGAAAACGACCACCGGACCAAACAAGCAAGGGCGAATCTAAAAACCACCCGCAGAACACAGAAAGTCAGAATGACGATTCAATGCTTAGTATGGTGCAATCATTACTGCAAGCTGTCATCACCATGATCCAAGACATTCCGCGGCAAATTTCTGCTGCAGTTCAGTCAGCGCTTGAGGCTGTCCACAAGGATACAAAAAACTTGCACGATGGCCAGAATTGAAGACATTTCAATCTGCTCGTGGAATGCCAACGGCCTGTGGCGGCAGTTGGGAGAATTTAGAGACTTTCTAAAAGAGGAGGGCATTGATGCCTGCTTAGTCAATGAAACCCACCTAAAGCCAGGCATTAAGGCAGCTGTACCAAATTATTCATGCTACAGGAATGACCGCCTGACTGCAGGGGGTGGCACAGCCGTCTACATAAGGAACACGATCAGACACCACCCGATAGTCCTACCAGAGCTAGCAACTATTGAAGCAACGGGAGTTGCCATCGAGACCTCTCGTGGCAAACTGGTACTCATTGCCATCTACAGACCTCCCAGGGGACTCTTAGCGGAGGATGATGTAGCTGCGCTCCTTCGGCTGCGAGGAAACATCTTTATGGCAGGGGATTTCAACGCCAAGCACACGGCTTGGAATTCCAGAGCTACGAACACCAGTGGACGTCGGCTCCTCCGCGTAAGCGAAGCTCATGATGCAGTAGTGTGGGGTCCAACTGAACCTACCATCTTCAATCATGGCTTGCCAGATGTGCTGGACATAGCCATCACAAAAGGACTCCACCACAATATTGGTGTAACAACCAAAACTGCGTTGTCTTCTGACCACGTCCCTGTCATATTCTACCTGGCCACAGACATCTTGGCACGTGGAGAGCGACGACACCACAACCTGAGACGCACTGACTGGGACATGTTCAAGGAACAACTTACCAGACGTGTCCAAGAGGCACTGACGCCGACAACTTCAGGACCGGATGTCGCCATGGCTAACCTAGCCACGTGGATTAACGAGGCTGTTGAAGCAGCTACACCTGCTTCCAGAATGCCGCCAGCCTGCTCTAAACAACTTCCACCTGACATCAAGGAGGCAATCACTCTTAAGAACAGAGCTACAAGGGAGTGGCAGGTCACCAGGGACCCCGCAGCGAAAAGAACTATAAACAGGATGCGGCGAGAAATAAAAGCAGCCCTCGAGCAACACCGTATACGTGAATGGCCCGCCAGGGTTGCGTCCCTCAATACAGAAGACGGTTCTGCGTGGAAGGCAACCAAGGGGCTGATGCGCAGAAAGGACAGGATTCCGCCTCTAATGATAGGGAATCAAGTAGTCTGCGAGCCTGTGGCTAAAGCAGATGCACTGGCAGATGTTTTCGAAGCCAACTTCCGGCCCATCGAAGCACCCCAAGATGCTGTACATATACAATTTGTAGAAGACCGACTGCAGCGATTCCTAGTAGCCGAACAGCAGGCAGACGACGCAATAGACGTAATCACGGAAGAAGAAGTGCTAACAGCACTCTCACACGTCAATGTTAAGAAAGCGGCTGGGCACGATGGGATCGGGGGTGCCATACTGAGACACATGCCTCCTGCTGCTGTAACTTTCATCACAGTGGCCTTCAACGAAATCATGGCGAGAGGCCAATTCCCACAAGTTTGGAAACACGCTGAGATAGTGCCGGTCCCTAAATCAGGCAAGGACAAGAGGTCTCCCAGATCCTACAGACCTATTAGCCTACTGCCCACAATTTCCAAGATCTTTGAGAGACTTTACCTCAAAAGGTTTCGTAGAGTATTGGAAAATGAACAAATCCTGCCCGACGAACAATTTGGCTTTAGAAGGAACCACTCAGCACCGCAACAACTTCTTAGAGTGGTGGAATCTGCCATGGGAGCCATGGACAAAAGGGAGTATTTTGGTGCGGCGCTCTTTGATGTGTCACGTGCCTTTGATTCAGTCTGGCACGCTGGCCTTCTATACAAGCTGTTGGTACAAGGGGTACCCATGACACACGTGAGACTCCTCAAGAGCTACCTCTCTGAAAGGACCTTCCGTGTGATACTAGACGACGCAGTCTCCTCCGTGAAGACCATCAGAGCTGGGGTGCCACAGGGATCAGTGCTGGGCCCTGTCTTATACAACATCTATACCTCGGACCTCCCGAGGACAGAACAAGTCGATTCTGCCCAATACGCTGACGACACTGCTGTTTTCACCAGAAGCATCAGGGCCACACATGTGAGGACCAAGCTTCAGCGGGCGTGCAACAACATAGAACACTGGGCGACCAAATGGCGACTAGCATTCAATGCCACAAAGAGCCAAGCTCTCATAGTCAGCAGAAGGACCATTCCTCACCTGCAACCCCTCAACCTGTTCGGAGAAAACATCGAGTGGACTCCTACTGCCAAATACTTAGGCGTCACTATGGACAGGAGACTGACGTGGAAAACACACGTCAGGAACCTCCGCAACAAGGCTATGGGTAGAATGACAGTTTTATACCCCATTCTGAACCCCTCATCATCACTGCCATCGCATCTAGGGATTCGCCTCTACATCGCATTAATAAGGCCAATAATAGATTATGCTGCAGTAGTTTGGGGTAGTGCTGCTGACACACACCTCAATCTACTGCAAACTATACAAAATCGAGCCATTAGATATGCTTACAAAATGCCGCGGGAAACTCCAACAGTCCACCTACACGAAATCAGTGGACTACCGCGCCTCAAAGACAGATTCCGCAAATTAGCTGCAAAATTCTACAAGGAATGCAGAAAATCAGACAACCCGCTTATTGCCAACCTGGGTAACACAGTCCATCTAAACAACAACTTAAGATGGCCTGACAAACTGCTCCGTGAGTTATAAGCTCCCGCAAAGACACGCCAGGATAAGACTAATCCGCCAATGACAATACCAATGAGGACACAATATTAAAATGGAAGGAGATGCATTTTTCATGTAAAAACTTCCCCAAACTCTGGGATAAAGGCACCCAGGAAATTTAGTCCATGCTGATGCCTCAGAGGCGTCTATAACAACAACAGTCAAACCAGCAAAAAATATTGGAGTTCAGTGAACTATCAAACTCTGACTCAATTAAATCTAATCCCGAGAAACTGAAGAAAACGAAGAAGCGGAAGGGCAAGAAACGGTTATCTTCAAAGTGCAACCAGGCTTATACTTCCCTTAGGTAACCAAAGACGTGATTGATACTTTGCCCCTCAAAAAGCCACAGCCCTAAGACATTTCGACGCATCAGGTGAAGCAAGACCCAGCTGCAATGACCAAACAACCGATGGCGTTGCTGACTGTACCATTCAAGCGTCGGAAAATACAAGGTCTACCACGCCAGTAGCCAGAATTGGCAGCAGAGAAGGACGGGACCAATTTCGGGAGACTAGTCACTATGTGTGAGGATATACTCAGCATGATGGTAAGCCTCCTAACGTGGCTGGATAGAATGTCTTTGGACATCACAGCTGCAGTGACGTCGGTGCTTGCCAACACCACCAAAAACCAACAACGCAACCATGAATAGGAGGCCACAAATTCATAACCTCACTTCCTGCGTTTGAAATGTCAACGGCATTCATGGGCAATTGCTCGAGTTTCGACAATTTCTGCGGGATGAAGATGTGGACATTTGCCTCGTCAGCGAGTCCCACCTGAAGCCGTGCCTGCACAAACTACTGCTGCTACCGGAAAGACAGACTGACGACCGGTGGGGGTGTTACGCTATACATAATATGCGGTTGTGCTTCCCACTGGGAAGTCCCTCTTCCTCCCCTTAAGCAGGTAGAGCCTGTCGCGGTTCAGGTGAAAAAAATTTCAGGCGCTATCACTGTCGTCGCAGCCTACCGACCACAACGCAGGCTGCTTGCCGAAGCCGACATCGCCGCCGTTATCACACTTCCTGGTAAAATCCTCATTGATGGAGATATGAACGTGAAGCACTAGGATTGGTATAGAAGAACTGCTAATCCGGCTGGAAACCTCCTAAGACGACTAGCCTACCGCCACAACCTATGTATATGGGCACCTGATGAACGAAGGCATCATCCTGCAAATAGAAGACGGCCAGATGTTCTTGAAATTGTTGTAACAAAGGGAATCTCAGGATTTGTCTCGGTAACAACGATTAACAGACTATTGTCGGACCACTCTCCTTTGTTACTTGAGATCGACGTTGGAGAGTCGCAGCCAAAGAATAAACCAATTCCTGATTCAAACTGACCTGCTGGAACCGGTTATAGCGACCAAATTGGAAAGGGGTGCAGTGGACGGAATATTGAGGAGGTTCTAATATTCTTCACCAACACCGTAATTGAAGCTACAAAAGTCGCCACACCACTGATTCATCCACGCATCGATTGTTCCAGCCAGCTTCAACTGCACCACTTTGCGCAGATCAGAAATAAAAATCAAATCGCGAAAGAATGGAAACTAAAGAGGAATTGTGCCACTCGCCACCTCCAAAATCAAATGTATCATGAGCTGAAGGCAGCACTGGTAGAAAATCGAAACCATGGGTCGTCCGCATGTGTTGCAATGCTGCGGCCAGATGATGGCAGCATATGGAATGAAACTAGGTGACTCACCCGTCGGAGGCACCTGATGACGACATTTACGACCGCTATATCGCCGACTGCGGATATACTTGTCTGCCAAATTACCGAGATTGGACCGCAGGAGATAGCTAGCTGCTACGCCGGTCTTCATCCATGAAAGGAATCTATGGACGACCAAGTGGACAATTGGGCACTAAGAAATCTACCACCTGAAGATACTTGGCGCGCCTCTTCAATACCAATCTACGAAACCAGACTTTCCTGAGAGTTTGGAAGCATGTCATTGTTGTTGGAGTTCATAAGACTGTGAAAGATCCAATCTTTCCCCAGCATTACCGTCCAATAAGCCTGCTACCCGCGCTCAGCAATGTGTTCGAGTGAATTCTGCTGATGTGTATTACACCTATATTCAGGTTGCAGGCGTCATAACCGATCATCAACTTGGGTTCCATAGAGGGCACTTTACTACGCAGCAAGTGATGCGTGTTGTAGAGACTGCGATGATGGCCTTCATCAAGAGAAGCTATTGTCGTTTGGTGCTGCTCGACGTCACCCGGGCATTCGACTCAGTGTGGCATACCAGACTGCTCTGCAAGTTATCCGAATGGGGCTTGCCTGGACCCTACGTGAAACTGATCTGCAGCTACCTGTCGAGATTCACCTTCTGCGTCGGAGTTGGCGATGCCATGTCAACATGAAGGCGCATTCATGCAGGTGTACCACAGGGCTCTGTACTGGGTCCTGTTCTTTATACCCTGTACACAGCTGATATTCCATCACCTGCGTTTGTGAAAACGGCCCTGTACGCCGACGATTCGGTATACTTCACATCCAGCCGCAGCAGAGCCATCGCCACGAACCACTGCAGGAGGCTCTTCAGCAGACGATAGCCAGGGCGCGGAGGTCGCGGATAAGTATAAACCCTCAACGAAACGCAAGCGATTATGTTGACGCTACGCAAAGGATGCCGCAGAAAGAAACTACCACACCCGTAACTTAAGGTTGGAGATAAAACCATCCCCTGGTCGCCGACTGCTCCTTACCTTGGTGTAACTGTAAGCTGACATGGAAAGCTCACATGTAGGACATCAGGCAAAGGGTGAAAGATCGGCTCAGTACTCTTTAGCCGCTACTTAAACGGGAAAACACATTGGCACAATATCTGGGAGTTGCCATTTACTGATCCTTAATTAGGCCAGTAATTGAGTATGATTGCCCTGTCTGCCACCTCAAAAAGTTACAAGTGCTGCAGGACAGATCACAAAAGTGGGTATTCAGATTAATTTGATTTACGGCCCCCATTTGAGCCATATCGTACACCATTTTCCATTACCACAGTATACTACGTGTATTATTGTGTTCACGCTTGTAATAACACACCTCTGAATATTTCAAATGTTTCATTTCAACATTAGACACACATAGATTCGACAATGAACGATGTATGATATTTGAATAGGCAGGTACTACCATGTTCATATTAATGCAAACGACCTTAATTGAAAATCGATACAATTCCTCCTGGGACTTATTCTACCAATTATATACATTTACCATGACAGTACTATACCCTGTTGGTGGTACATTCACGTTCATATCAAAAATTGAGACTCACCCACCTAACAAATGTGACATATTTTAACATATTCGTTATACAAACGAAATTATAGATAATATTTGGTTAATAAAAGAGTTGTGAAGATACTGAATGCACTTCATTTTAGTTTTATAAAACAGTGAAGAGAAATTACGTGTCCATAAAGAACATAAAGTGTTACCGTTTTCAAACAAAAGATTAATTTTTAATCAAAAATTGGGTCAAAAGAAAGGAAGACGTTATTCCGATCATCTGTTACTAAAAATAACTAGAAATTAATGATAAAATAAGTATTTGCGATGTAAAGATAGTTTTAAGTGAGTGCGTTCAAAAATGCGGTGTGCTATGAGGACATGTTGATCTTTTACTACTACATTTAAACTTATTTTAGAAACATACGGGAAATTTGTAACTATATTACTGTTGTCAGTGACATGAGATGTCGTCAACGCAGACTGAGTTGACAGCATTTTAGCATAAAAAAACTTATTTTCACTCAACATTAATATCAGAGTCTGCTAAAGACGCAATGAACACTCTTCTTAAAACAAAAACAAAACACAATGAGGGTTCAGTATTTGAAGACACAATTTTACATAGTTTTGTCACCTTTGTGGTTTGAGTGGTTTTTTATAAGCAGGCAAAGAACAACTAAGAGCTAATTTGGATTTTTCGCTATAGCAATATTCTGTGGGTGGTGGTGCTGTTATAACTGAAACGAAAGATGAAACGTTGGTTTGATGCTTTTACCAAAAACGTTATTGGTAAGTATCCAAGGACATGCACTTTAAACAAATAGTAATTAACGAACTCCTGCGTCTGCTAGCTGGCATGTACGAAATCGTTTGTTCATTTCGCGATTTATACGCTTGTTGCTACTTGAAGTTATGACTGTAGACCAACTTTTCACTCCATACTGATGTTAATACTACGGTGAACTCTTCCAACAGTTGTTGAACCCTCTGATGCGGTCTTGGTAGGACCCAGCCACTGAAACTGTAGGCGTCGCGGGTGCCGATCCGGATGCATAGTGGCTAGCGCTCAGGTATTTCCTGGAGCAGACGGTTCTAGTCCAGCTCCGGACATAAGAAATTTTCATGAACTGTTACGTTCTCCTCGTGTTTAATGTACTGTGGATTACCAAATTCACATCATATACCAACTGAGAAGGTAAAAGAATGGAGACGATGCACGTATCGATAAACTAACACAAATGCTTTCTTGGTTTATTTTTTACCAATTCATTCTTTAAATGTATGTTATATTTTTTAAATGTCACTGAAAAGATTATTTGCCATGGATTGGAAAGGAATCCGGCAACGATATTCAAGTATGACCTAGTCCCTTGTTGGCCAGAAATTATTTGGTTAATCCTCTGAAAACCAAAACATCGATTTTGTTGACCGTGACATACACAAAGTTACTGACAAATATACTTGAAAGTGGATATCAAAAATGTCAGTGCCAACAGAAATTGTAAAATTTTCATGAAAAGAAGTACAGCTTCCAAGGCTTACTTTTAACTTAGAAATGCAAGCCAAAGCTTCGATATGACAAAACTAGTTTGCGTAGCAGTTACTGATTCAAAATTATATTCAGGCATCCTATCAGAAAAAATTGTTCTACTGTCTTCTTTGTATAGGCCTACGTAAGTGACGTTAGACGTAAAATTATAGTCATAACGGATAAACTTCTTGATCATAAAAATCTAACAATTTCCGTCAGATCGCTTAAATCAGTTAATGGTGGTTTGTTACTGCGATCTTAACTGTCACCTGTAGCATGCTTAGTACTGAAAAGAAATTATCGATTGATATTCCCCAATCTAATCTATGTATCAACAAATCTGTTGTCATCACAACTATAGATGGAGTTCAAAACTGTAAGGCATAACAAAGTTTTTATTTGGTTAGGCTTTTACGACTAGCCCATTTCAAGATCATTAGAGCCTGGAAAACGCTAGGGAAAGGAACGCCAAGTATCGCAACCATGGTAATTCGGGAAATTCGTCACGGCATTCGCATGGTGTAATTTCGGAAAACCATGGGAAACCGAAATCAGGATAACTAGACCGGTGATCTAACATGCTACTTTCCGAATTCCAGACTCGAGCGTTAACCACTCACCCAAGTGCGGAGACACAACATCCCCAAAATACCTTCCCAAAGAAAAAACGGTTATACGTGGATCTCATTAAGTCCAGACAAAGATCTCCGGTAAGTTATCGAATTACTGAAGCTGTTGAGCCAAAAATATAGTGTCATAACACTAAAATACATCAGCGATGAATGAGGACGAATTTTACGTATGGATCTAAAATAACTTAATATGTCGAATATTGAAATTATGTGACAGCTGTAAAGGAGACCCAGCGATCAAAGACTACACTGAAAACTGTTCCAAAATATTATAGTTTAGCGCTGTTATTCTCTGGTTTGTAGAACAGTAGTCATAGTTAAAGGAGGAAAGTGTAAGTTTACGCAAAACATTTGACCTCAAGACAATCCTGTCTCCGAACTTTCTATCCATTTAAAGCGGAGGGTTGGGCTGCGAGTCTATAAGCTGAGTAATGATAAAAATATACAATATCACCTGTTAAAAAACGTTTTCTCACTGAAAGAAAACTATTATTTGACTTCTGTAAATGTTGCGGATGATTCTTTTCAAACATTTCTAGAATTAAAATTTAGTTTCATTCCATTGTATATGTACTAGGATTTCAGATTTATCATGATGATGTTTCACATTGTGGTTAATAACATCCGTAAATTGAACAGAATTCATTTTACATAGGTCATATCAAAACTGATTACAGCCGTCTGCTTCTGTAAAAGTTTTTCCTCGCAATAAAACTAACTTCTGTGAATATAAACCTAGAACATGTAGCTACGAACGTGAAAGTTGGTACTTAGCTAATCTCGCGGTACATGGCTCCTCACGAAACGCAGCGAAACTTCTGTAAGATTTTAACTCAACTGTTTTGTGTTTATACAGCATTATTCAAACAAAGTATTTACTACAACTTGTCAGTTCTTTTCTTCCATTTCTTCCATGTGTTTGTTTATTTTTATTTTTTAAATCCATCTTATTTAACATATGCCGATGTGTATATCTGTAAAAACTTTTCTCACCAAGCAGAAGAATACAAAATGCTGTTCCGACGCCTTAAGCATATCTGTCGGTTTCGCGTAATACATTGCAAAGAACAGTATTCATTCCACTAATTTTTGTGACCGTCGGGCATTTAAACGTATGATGGTGGTGAAAGGCAGGGCAGAGAGTTTTTGTCTCAAAGCTGCTTGTGTTCTACCTGAGTAATCGCAGTGAAAGCTCACACTTTCGTTAAATTACAGGAGACACGAATATTGTTAAATTTTTAATTTCTAGAAAATATAAAATAAAACCTGTCAGTAGCTAGTTTGGTTGATAGTGTATCTACTTCAATTCAGAATGTGTATACATTCATAAAGCAAGCATGTAAAAAGTGTAATCGTAAAAAGTGTTTTTTAAAAAGAGTTTGCTTCCTATTTTGCTAAATTGTTTTTCAAATGGTATATACAAATCAAACTGAAGAAATGATTTGTAATTCTTAGATAAATTTTGAAAAGCTTTATGTCAATTTCAACAACGTATTTATTCTCCGAATCGTAAAATTCAGTAAGAAAGGATTAATTTAAATTTTTGTCGTAAAAATTGTCTGGAGTAGCATTTAATTTGTTATTTTGCGAAAAATATCAACTGGACGGAAATCGTTATAAGCTCTTCTATAAGCATAAGGAGAATGGGTTTGAGAATGAATTTACTGATCAGTAGTTACGTAAATACAGCGAGGAATTAGATGTTTTTCTGATGTTTACAAAAGCTTAGTAGAAATCGGCAAATGAAAATATAAATGTAAACATTTTAAACGTCACTGGTTTCATTTCATCTGTAAGAAGATTATTCCAAGAAAATTTTCTTCAGTCTACCGATAAGATCTTTATTATTTTTCCCATCCCAGGTTTTTCAAAATTAAAACTAAATTAACATTTAAAATAATTAAATTTTGTAATCACAAATATTAAAGAATGAATTATTTCCCAACTTTGTCTATACATACAATTCTCTTGGGTGACAAGCTGAGTGGACAAGTATTTCCCAACTTCCTCGGAAGATGGTGGCGTTTTTATTGCCCAAATATGGAGTTGAAACTCTTTGTTCACTCAGCTTGTCATGCGAGAGGATTATTGTAACAAAGTTTAAGGGTTGAGTCCGATATGAAAGAAACAGACAGTGTAATTCAAGAATTATGGGAAATCAGAGGTATTAGAAATTATTTTAAACCATGCTCTTTAAAATATAATTATTATCCATATTTAGACACTTTATGTTTTTCACATATATGTTATATATTTAGCAACTAGTGAAAAGGAAATAAAGAACGAAAAATATTCAACTTGGAGCTGGTTTGAACTCGCGACCGTTAGATGCCTACACCACGGATTTACCACAGAGCCGCGACGACTTGCTGGACAATGCGTCCAGTCCACCATGTAAGCGAAGTAAAGAAATGTAAAGACAGAAAATTTTGTGATCATATGGTTATTGATAATCTGTATAAAGAATCAAACTGTTATAAATGGTATAATCAATAAAAGAAATGTATAATACTTCAAACAAGAGGTAAACGGAAATGTGTCTTTACTTTTGATAACGTCTACTAGCTATGAGACATTATGCCCTGAACACGGAAATCTCTTCAGAACTGCTAGAAGGCAGACAATCCGACAACATTGCAGGAAATTTGTCAACCCTGTACGAGGAATAATAAATCTTAAATTTCCTCTTCTCAGCCTCTGTTACACGAAAAATAAATAATTTATCACGAGCTCATTAGATCAAAAGTTTATTGGGTTACCTTCAATTACCCAACTTAAAAATTCAGGCTGATATCCTAAAATACAGTGGGAATCAATGTTGATTGTACGAAGGAAATCCCAAAAGTAGGATTCCAAAGGAATTATAGATAGAAAATAAATTTATTTTCTGTAATATACACATCATTTTAAATGTTAAAAATTATATATTTTTACAGATTAGGACATATTTTAATGACAGAGCGTAATCGGATGAGCAGTGACGGTCCTGCCTCGCATTCGGGAGGTTACAGATTCGACTCCCTGTCCGGCCATCCAGATTTGGGTTTTCCATTGTTTCCCCAAATCACTCTAGATGAATGCTGGGATGGATGTTTTAAAATGCCATGGCCGAATTCCTTCCATTCCTTGTCCCTAGGCCGTCCCCTGTCCGTGACCTCAACGTCGACGAGGTATAAATCCATAAGCAAAAAAAGCTATATCATGTATGTTCTTTGAAAATAGTCGCTCCTTCAATAATTACAGAGATGAGTGTGCTCGAAATCGTTAGTTTTGAGGAGTGAATTTAAGAAATGATTCTTTTATATCTCAGTGCTTTAGATTAAAGAAGATTTTATTCAGCAAGATTTAATAGAAATAGTTTTTTGTCTAATGAGTTAATTATTATCTATTGTTTATTACAGAAATTACATATTTTATATATAAGCAGTGATTATGTTGGTATGGTTTGAAATCAAAAGGGAAAAAAAATATCACCCAGCACATTTTCAAACCGGCGACCTCACCGCTAGACCATATAGTCTGCTATGCGGGGTTTCTCTTTGAGTCGGTAAACAAACCAACCTATATGGTACTTCCTGGCGTCAGAATACTGCAGAGCCGGCCTCGGTAGCGTTGGAGCTAGAGCACTAGCTCCGCGTGCCAAAGGTCGCCGGTTCGAATCCGGCCGCGGGAATGGATGTTTAAGTGTTGTGTGTCTGTGTGAATGTCCTGTCCGTCCTGTGGTGTCTATACTTAGAAATCGTAAACGTACTTGAGTAACTAATTCGCATGAAGAGATCATAAACACATTGAGCTGGCTGAATGGCTTAGTCACCGAAAGCCATTAAAAAAAAAAGAAAAAAAAGAATACTCGAGAAGGAAATCGTTGTTTCAGATGTACGGTCGAACTTGATGGAGGAAGGAAAGTCCTATTTTTTAATTTCTTTATTTGCCTTTCAGCCCTAGCAGGCCATTTAGCCATTTTCTATTTACATGGTTAAATACTGTCATGTGGCCGGTTACATGATTAATTGTACACGTTATAATTAAAAATTACATACAGCATTCTGTACATTAAAATATCTCTAGTTAGCAAAATTTACATTAGTTTTAATTACATGATTCATGGCAAATTGTATACTATATTCGATGCATAAAAAAAATTAAAAATACTGGTTTACAGGGTAAAAAAATTACATTAAAAACTTTATAATGCATTACGAGCCTTGTAGTGATGAATTTGTCTGTTACAATTATTAATACAGCTGTTTTTATAATTCTAGTTTGATTTGCCGTAAGAAAGCGTACATGAGGGAAAAGATTTTGTATTTGCCAGTGGCTAAGAGAGTAGAAACATTTGTTGGCAGTTGCTGCTCCAGCTGCACCAGTTTATTAGTAAGGTTGTCGGATATGTCCTCTTTTTTTTTTTTAAGTGGATATCCAAAGAATATATGGTTTACCTTCCTGACCACATTCACAGTATAGATCGTGGTGGTGTAACGGCTAGCGTTCTGGCCTCGTATTCGGGAGGACGGTGGTTCGAATCCCCGTCCGGGCATCCAGATTTGGGTTTTCCCTGGTTTCCGAAATCACTCCAGGCAAATGCCGGGATGCTTCCTTCAAAAAAGGCAATAGCCGAATTCCTTCCCATTCGTTGCCCCCCATCCTTTCCCGTCTCTAAAGACCTCGCTGTTAGAGAGACGTTAAGCAGTACAAAAAAAAAAAAAAAAACAAAAAAAAAAAAAAATGGTGCATGACCAAATTTTAGTCTAGATATATATGCTGGTGTATAGTTTCCTGGGGCATCGAACATTTTGGAATCATGGTCGTTTTAAAATTACCGGGTGTAAGCTTGCATAATATTTGCCCTTCTTGACTAATGTGTGTTCTCATTCTTTGTCCCAGTCTTTGTATAGTTTGTCTTTTAATGTCACGATTAAGTCCGACATGGGAATCTTTACGTGGGTAGCTTCGCCAGTAACGGTTGCTTCCTTTGCCATTTGGTCTCCTAATTCATTGGCTTTACACCCACAATGTCCTTTCACCCAGGACAGCACTACACGTTTATTACTGTTTTGCTAATCTAAGACTATTTTAATGATTTCATACATAATTGGGTTGTTACTGTGATTTAAATTATGGTTCTTTAGTGCCGTTAGCGCAGAGAGCGAGACAGATAGCACAATGATGTAATCCTGTAAGATGTTGGCATATTTAAGGGCTTTTAGAATTGCAATTAGTTCTGCTGTCATAATAGAGGTTTCACTCGGCAGTTTGAACATGCGGTGTTCCATATTGTCAGGGTTGGCCTGATTATTGCTCAGGATGCATGGAAGCCATTTCTTCAAGTTTTCTAAGTATATCTGTATATTGGGATTTTCATGGATTCTTTTAGTATTTACTGTTATCTCTTTAAGTGTGTGCCATAGCAGTAATTTGTAGCAATATAATTATTTACTTTTGCAGGCTTTGTCGCTTAGTGTTTTGGTTTCAAGTTAGGCCGAAACCAAAGGGGGCATTCGTTTATGTCTCCAGTATCTTTTTGTTAGACAGTCCATTGATAGTTTGTGGATAGCATTTACTAGTTTATTATCTGACAGCTGTTCCTGATTCAGTACGAACTTTGAGTATAAGTAGGACCTGCGTATGTGTAGTGGTGATTCGCCTGCTTCTGCGCATAACGCATTCGTGGGTGTCGATTGCATTGCCCCCAAGCAGATGCGTAGTACTCTATACTGCAGAACATTTAACCTGGCTACTGTACTTTCGGAAGCTGACCCGTAACAGATACACCCATAATCAAAGTGTGGCCGTACTAAGGATATATACAACATCAGTGCGATTTATGGGCCTGCTCCCCACTTTTGTCCTGTTACCGCTCGAATCAGGTTATTAGCTGAAGCGACTTTTTTTCTATTTGTATGATGTGTTAAACCGATTTAGGTTTGTTATCTATTGTTAGTCCTAGGTATTTCACACTATTCTTTACTGCAAGATTGTAAGGTCTAAGGTTCATGCTGGACATTGGGGTTATTCTATGGCGAGTAAATATATAGACTGAGCTTTTATTGATTGATATCTCTTGTCGATTAGCAAACAACCACTTTATCAGTATTCGTATCGCTTCATCTAATACAGTCTGACGTCTTTCAATGCTTGTGCCTATTGTATAAATATAAATGTCGTCGGCGTATTGTAGGACTATGACCGACTGTGACAATAACTTGTGCAGGTCAGCTGTGTAGATATTAAAAAGTAATGGAGACAAGACTGATCCCTGTGGTACCCCTTGGCTACATTTTCTTGGTCCCAATCTGCTAGTTTTCTACTGAGCTATTAGCCATCTATTGGTAATAATAGATACCAGCCTGGCTGTGAAGGGGCCTGGCACACCGTTCTCCAATAATTATTTTCCGAGAATCGGTGGCAGATCTCAGACCAAATGCGATGGATGAGTTCGAGAAGGTATGTTTTCCCATTAACAGGGAGTAGGCGGAGCATGGGGTAGTGTATGTTATCTGGCCCGGGTGCTGTAGATTTACCAAAGCCAAGTGCTCTGCTGAGCTCTTCACTCTTGAAAGGTTGACATTTGATATGCTGTGTATTAACCTGTAAGTTTAGGGGTTGGGGATCCACATAAGGTGATGTTATGTTTTCTAACATATCAGTCAGAATATTCAGCGGTGGAGTCCGCTCGTAGGTCCTTGCATCTCTTATATTTTTCAGTTTACGTGTTTTACTCCACACTTCTTTGATCGGTGTGTTGAAATTTAGCCTTGAGCAGTACTCTTCCCAGTTTTT
The DNA here is from genome assembly GCA_031002005.1 of Vandiemenella viatica. Classification (NCBI taxonomy): domain Eukaryota; kingdom Metazoa; phylum Arthropoda; class Insecta; order Orthoptera; family Morabidae; genus Vandiemenella; species Vandiemenella viatica. The sequence continues at coordinate 29,610,315 of JARYHS010012519.1, read as the reverse complement.
CCTTTTCTTCTTCCCTCAAGATTTTTTTTTTTTTTTTTTTTTTTTTTTTTTTTTTTTTTTTTTTTTTTACGCACATACCCTTTTACATTCAATGTAGTTCGTCATTGTGAGGTGTTTCCTGTAAGTTTTTATGGATTGCTTTCTTTCTTTATTGCTTCTTCGCATTCTTGGTCCCACCACTCCCCTGGGGTTGTGCTGATCACATAGCTTTGCTTTTGTTTTGGAATATTGAAACCTGCAGCTTTCTCTATGTAGTTTATGAAGGCTTTGTAATCCTTTTGTATGTCATCTGTAGTAGAGATGGTCAGGTCCGAGTTTTTAAATGAGACGGGTCCGGATGTACATCCAGCGCTGCGGACCTGCATCCAGGTCCCGTGTCCGGTGGACCTGTATGGGTCTGGCTCTACAATCGGGAGGGCGGAGTGTACGGCGGAACTGGATGTGTGCGGACCTACATCCAAATACGTGTCCGGCGGACCTGTATGGGCTCGAACCTACAATCAAGCGTATGGTGGATACAAATCCGACCAAGGAGAACTGCAGTATGAGTTATATTGTGTTCATCCAATAATTTATGAAATGAAAGAATATTAATTCTGATAATTTTGTTTTATTTTTTTTTCTGAAATTCACAATTGTACGTAATATTATAAAATCACAGAATAATCAGACTTGATAATGATAAAAGTAAAAGGAAAATTTCTGTGGGCTTCCTTAAGAATAAAATGTAATCATTTCTTAATAATTTTTAAGTACTACTAAAAAAATCAACAAAAAAATCGAAATTCTTTGTTAACTGTTAGTTTTTTTGTTTTTAACTAAATTGGAAATAATATTAAATAAAATTACAAAGAAATTAATCTTAGTAATAATGACCGATTGTTTGAGCCATTGTTAGACGTTCTAGAAACGGCTGGATGTGAGGCTTTTTTTTTTTTTTTTAATGTCGGATTATAAAATATTGCTGTAAAAGCGGCCCGCGGAGTAGCTCGCAATATGACACATAATCATATTTATATATATATTACTAGCTATTACCCGCGACTTCGTACTCGTGGATTTAGAATTTGATTGCTAGAATTGGATATAGAAAGCTGAAAATTATCTAAGATGTCCCAAACAACACTGAGTCGGCATAATATGACGGGAACGGCATTGATATACCATTTACCTTCGTACCTATCTCATGACTAAAACTGTTATTCATATCGGAAAAAAGTATCCTATTTCGTTCCTAAATTTACAAATTATTTCTTTGTCATCGGTATACACATAAAGTAGTAAAAACAAAAAAAAAGGCTTACAATATATAAGATTATTAGTTTAGATCACACAAAAAACTACCTGTAGAACCAGTATACCGTGAATAAAGTAAACGCTTAGGGCACTATTTACCGACAAAGATTTGCGAGAACATGGTATCCTTACCACAAATTCCTAGACTTGGCTCAAACTATGAAAAACAATCCATAAAAATATTTGCACCCACTAGGATTGGAACCCGGAGCCACACTAGAGCTTAAATAAGAAGCATTCCCGTTACCACTACGATATACTACCATAGCTATAAATAGTTGCTCATTACAAAGACAGATAGATATTATGCTTTTGTCTTTCACAGTTCACATAGTTTTCATAATTGAATGACAATATGTTCTTATCTATACATAATATAGTATCCCATCTCGATCCTAATGTCTAATTTCATCATGATCTGAGTATCCGTTTAGCCCAAGAAACATAACAAACAGACATAAAGACAGACAGAGTTACTTTCGCATTCATAATATTAGTATAGATATGTATAATGTTTCTTGGAAACCCTAGAACCGTGTTTCAACAATAAAGAGATGGTAAATGTATTATATGATCTGTCCTTAACCCATCAGAATTGAGAAAGTTAAAATTTATAGAGACTTTGTGATTAATCAAACTGAACGTTAAAAGTTTAATAAGACTACAACGCATTTAAATTACAAGTTAAATTATAAGTCCATTCTTATTTAATACGTAAAACACTCATCACCTCAGAAGCATGAACCCGACCAATAAAAAAGTACTACCGGGTTTTAGCTAGCAATAACATTTAATAGTTATTGTAATTATCTGCTAGTAGTCAAACTTTAAGAAATCGTTTTTCATTTATAATCTTATCTTTAAACAGAACTGTAATCCAATCGTACAGTAAATGACATTAAACACTTCAGAACATAGATTTCAAATCGGAACTGTAATGAAAAATTGCGTTCCAGCTCCGCGTTGCAGGTCCGGCCGTGGTTCAACTTCCGGCCACGCGAGAACTGTGGCGCTGTTACTGGTCCGGCTGGATACAGATCCGATTTGCGCTTGGATGTACATCCATCCCTAGCGCAAGTGATACGGGTCCGCGGAACTGCATCCATCCGGACCTACCCATCTCTAATCTGTAGGTTTATAGTGAGAAAATGCAGTTTCTGCTTCCTGTTGGTATTTATTCCAGTTGGCCCACTTGATGTTCCATTTATAATGCGAGAAGATAGTTTGGTCTCACAGTTTAGTATGGGAGAGCTTCAGCAGAATCGGGAAATGATCCGAACCTTGTGAATCTTCTACGACCTCCCATATTATATGTGGGGCAATAGTCGCCGATGCAAATGATATGTCCACGGATGATTGTTGTCGGGTAGGTCTATTGATTCGAGTTGCAGAGCACAGTACCACTAATTCCTCCATTACTTCCGTAAGTAGCCGGCCGTTACTGTCGTCATACGCACTTCCCCATAAAGAATGGTGAGCGTTCAGGTCGCCAAGGATCAATACTGGTTCCTCTAATTGACGCATTAGTATTTCCAGCTCAGATTTGTTTAGTAGTGGTTTGTTTGGTGACCTGTATACTAGGGTGTCCCGAAAATATTTTTGTATGTTTTCCGTTACGCAAGACCTGTTAAAATTTACGTAATTGGTCGTAGATTACCAAAATGATTTTTATTTTTAAAATAAAATAAAATTATGTCTTTAGGGTTCTACTGAACTTCAAAATTTTGAAAAATGTTGTTTTTATGGTGGTATTTCGCTACCCTTAATTTCGGCTCTTGGATTAAATATAAAAAAGTATTTACTTTATTGCTCTACTTAGGTGTAATACATACACGACGTTTCGATTTGAATGCAATGACACGTTACCGGCAACTTTGAATTTGTTAGGTTTCAACCTGCAAATACCCTCAAGTTTCAATTTGTATCGAGGACAATGTTGACTTGACTCGCAAGTGTTTTCTTCGTAGCTTTATAGCATTAAAAGTAATGCATTTTTATAGTTTTACGTATAGTTGCGATCGTTAGAGTGTTACAAGTGAATTTTGTGATTTTTAAAGAATGAGATCGAGGCATAGTGAGACTACTTGTGCTATATTGGGACCATACAAAGAACGTGACGATCGGCAGCTACCAACTATAAGGGACGTCATTAAATTTATTTTATTTGTCAAGAACGACCTGAAATTGAGGCATAATGGAAAAAGGATCCATCCAATTCAGGTATATATGCGATTGTTTCTGAAAAGATCACCATATTTGGACCAAAGCCTCGATTCCAATCTTAACTAAGGAACGAGTAATTCAATTACTGAAATCCTATTTAGAACAGTATTTAAATTAGAAAAGTTACCCCAAAAGCAAACGAAATTATAGTTTTGAAAACAAACTGAAGTGTTTTTTAGAGTCATCTGAGAAACTTTTCGACGTTGCTGCTTGTAAATGCACTTAATTTGAATCTTGCTCGTGTTTGAAACCTAAGGAAGTTCCTATCATTGAGAGAAGTTTTTTTTTTGGATCAAAGAAATGACAGGAAAATGGTTAGTAGCGGTGTTGATAAGAAACGGCTAGATTAATGAAATAGCAGCAGAGACGAGTTTAAGAGTCAATAAGGGCAGCAAAAAAGTCATTTGAAATTTGAAAATTTTAATCAACTACGTGATTAAAGTATACTCTCCGATTTGGTTCTTAATAAAGAAATAGATGTCTTTTAAAGACTGAGCCAAACATCTCTTTCAATTGATTATGTACTCTCGATTTTTACCCGTAAATCTTAGATCTGTTGTAGATTCTGTGTTTAAAAGAAATTATTTTTTTACGCACCCAGAAAACCTACTTGTCAATATGTTGTTTGATGATAGAGACCACATTCGGGAGCTGGCATTTGGAACAATAATAAAAGCGAGAGAAGCTGAAAGTAGTATTAAACACAGGGTATTTAAACCACCAAAAATTAACTTCTCTGCTAAAGATTAGACCGAAATTAATGTGTGGCACGAGTGTCAGGTTACAGCACCACCAGTTCTTAGAAGTATTTATAATGAGGACCTTCAAATCATCGCAAAAGATAAGAGCTTGGAAACTGCTGATTTTCCTTGTCACACACAATCGGTGGAAAGATGTGTGAAACTGGTGACAGAGGCCTCACAAAGTGTAACTGACGCTACTTCAAGAGATGGTTTTTATTAGAACCAGGTTGCAATCTCGAGCAGAAATGCCAAATTTTGGACATTAAAATAAGTTTAAATTCTAAGTTTTTGTCATTAATTATGAGCTCTAATTTATTTATTTTGTTTTCTTGTGTTTTATTTCATTAATTTAAATAATAAAATACCATTTAAACTGGATTTTTGTATTATTTTATGCATACGGCTTAAGTCTGTAAAAACATAAAATGTACAAAACTTCAAAGAGTGGTAGAGCCCTCAAGATGACATGCATTTCAAGTTTTTTTTACATTTTTGGTAATCTTTGTTAAATTACGCAAATTTTGATACCTCTTGCGATAATGTAGCTAGAAATTTTTGTTTTTATCATACATCGACGAGACACCCTACTGTATACGGATACTACCGTCATGCATTTGTCTTTAAAGAGAAGCCGTGCTGCACAAACCTCAAAAGAGAGGTTAGTAGAAGTGATGTTCACCAGTTGGATTGGTATTGACTTTTGTATTAATAGGGCAATGCCGCCATACCCGTCCGCTCTGTCTGCTGCGTTTGTGCTCTGTATAGCACTGTGTGGTTGTGGTGGGTATGGGTTGTAAACAATTGGTTGTACATTCCTGTTGTTAGGGATACAATGATCTTTATAAGATAAATCTCTAGCGTTTTTTACTGCTCTGTCATATCTACTGCGTGCTTCCGTTATGGAAGTGTCTGATTAGCAAGCATTGGTTTGGTTTGGATGTTTGTTACCGCGCCATGTAGGCTGGTGGCCAGCTGTGTCGTCTGGGGCGGTAGCTCTTAATAACTTTGTTGTTGTCAAGTCCCTAAGGGTACAGCTGCAGTATTTGAGTGGTCCCGTATGGAACTTCTGTACTCGTAATTTTCCGAATTTGCGGCCATGTTTTAGGTGGTTAAGGCAGGGCTTGCTAGTACACCCACGTGTAACGGCTGAGGCCTCGTCGGACCCTCCTGTAAATTTTCCTGAACCTTTGGAGTTGGACCTGTTGGTATCCTAATTATTCCATTGCCCATCTCTGGTACTGCTAGTGCTGCTGTCCCACTACCAAACTTTATAGGTGGGCAGTCAGTGTAGCTTCCCACATCTGGCGCTACAGAGGGCCTAAATCGTGCCTTTTCCCGCTCATATATTGAAGCTACTTGTGCATATGATCTGTTGTTTAAGGTAGCCTCCACTTCCCTTAGGAGTATGTTATTTCTGGTGAAAAATTCCTGTATATTTTTACGTCTGTTGTATTCTGGACATGTTCGGTCAGCGACATAATGTGCTCCGCCACAGTGGAAGCACCTAATGGATTGAGCTGTACATTGTATGTCAGGGTGTGTCCCGCCGCACTTAATACACAGTGCTTGACGGCGACACTGTTTACTTAGGTGCCCATATCTATAGTATTTATAACATATTTTAACCGACGGAAAAAATGGCGTTACCTCACATCTAATCCCGTGGATATTCACATGACTTGGAATGGATTGGCTGTCAAATGTTAACACGCAAGTTTGAAGGTAAATTACCACTTTTTCATTTTTGTGTACTAGTTTCTTTTTTTTTTCTTTTTTTTTTTTTCATTCTCCGGGCATCAATTACCTTGACCGGCGATTGGACTTCTGCTACCAACTCATCCGTTGTAATGCTTTTATGAACACCTCTTATCACCCCTTGTTTGTATATTAGATGGGATGGAATGTATATTTCTAAATCTTGCCGATTTTTTCTGATGATTTAATAATATTGTCAGCAACATTTGCATTTCCTACTTCAAGCTTTAATCTATTTCTACTAGAGTAACAGATATTCAAGATTTTCCCTTTGGTTTCGGGGACTGATAAATGAAGCATTTTCCCAACAGACATTGGGTGGAGTTTTCCAATATTATTATTCTTACTCTCGATAAACAAGATAAATTGACCATTATCCCACATCCTATAAAGCAGGAGAGGTCTACTGTTATTGTTCTCGGATGGTATCTGATTACTGCTGGCCTTTACATTCCGATGCAATTGTTCCCAGACTAGCTCTATGTTGTTTTCTGATGGGGAGGGCTCATAACTTATGTCAAAACTGACAATTTTCCTCTTCTGTAGGTTCTATATTTGGCTCTATCGGGTGTTTTCTAGTATTAGCAAGTTCTTTATCACCACTATCCAGTTCTGAATTATACTCCATGACATCGTCCGCCACATCACTTGCACTGATAGTACTTACTGCTTCCACTACAGCCGCTCCGACTGCAGCTGCTCCTGTTGATACCTCTGCGGTCGTCTGGGGCGAAGTCACTCCGCCGCCTTCACCCTGTTGGCTGCCAAACATTTCCACGCCGTATGTAGGATACCCTCCGGTGTGTGCTGAGGGCGCACTGTAGAAGCTGGACTCTGTAGTCAGAGCTGGTTTCGATACACTTGTTACGAAAAGCATTCTAGTATAACTATTCAATTTCCCTCTAAGTAGGAAAGCAGGAGAGCACGTTCACTGGGCCAACCAGGAAGTTGTCTCTTCGCCGACTCGATTCGAACTGAAGGAAAGTTCTTAACGGAATAAACCGAATGCGTAAACAGTGTTTCTGCCTTCCATTCTGACTTCGTAATACATTCTAAATATAAATTCTAATGACACTGCATAAAATCTCTCTAACAAGTTTTTGTTATATTATCGATCGCGACATATTGTTAGATCAACATTCGCCATATCACAAACAGTTCTAGCACATTCACTGCTTAAAGAGTCAGTATCGGGAACTTAATCCCTAATGTTTTTCAAAGTGTCTGAAAAATCACTAGATGGAAGGAATGATATAAGTGACTGATATGGATTTAGGTAAAATAACTGCATTACATTAAAATGGATATTCATATAGTGCATTATCATGGATTTAAAGTTACCATGGATTTAAAATAACAATAGAACAAAGAATAGACCTTTGACAGAGAACAAATGAAAAAGGGAAAAAACTACAAAAGTTGACGATAGGGATATTTACAAATCTTAGCGAGAAAATCTTTTCGCAACGGGCAGGGTATATTTAGGATTTTACAGTCCTACAGACCTCGTATAAGACGTCTGCTAAAAGGCAATGTACGACTGGTGGAAATGCTCGTAGGTTTTATTTTCATTAATTGGATAGCAAAAATACATTATAATTCGTCTCAGCAACAAAATAGTAAGAAACATACAAATCAAAAAGTTTTAACATTCAGAAGACCTCAAGCCAGTATTAGAATACTGCAGATTGAAATTTCTCATTCAACTTACAGTCGAGTTCGAATGAGGAAGGAAGTTCTTAAAGTCATAAACACGATGTGTAAACAGTGCCTCTGCCATCCATTCAAGGCTTCGAACAGCATGCTGCTCGATAATTGCTGCTAGGTGCACACAAGTCTAGTCGAAATATTGAGTCAACTGAATCTGGTTATTGCCGAAGCTTGTTTCTACTTTATTTCCTACTTTTTCATTTTACACACATTATAAATCATACTGTATGGACACGAGTAATCACGTTTCACTATATAGATAACTGCAAATATTTGTTTTGCAACACAATATGGATAAACATAACGATCAGATCAATTAAAGAAACACACACACATGCCAACGCCTAAATTACACCGTCTGTTTCTTTTCCTATCAGTCTCAAACCTTAAAATTTGTTATAATAATCCTCTCGCATGACAAGCAGAGTGAACAAAGAGTTTCCACTCTACATTATTGTGAGGAAAAACTTTTACAGAAGCAGACGGCTGTAATCAGTTTTGATATGACCTATGTAAAATGAATTCTGTTCAATTTACGGATGTTATTAGCCACAATGTGAAACATCATCATGACAAATCTGAAATCCTAGTACAAATACAATGGAATAACACTTAAATTTCAATTCTAGAAATATTTGAAAAGAATCATCCGCAGCCATTACAGAAATCAAATAATAGTTTCCTTTCATTGAGAAAACTTTTTTTTAACAGGAGATAATGTGTATTTTTATCATTACTCAGCTTATAGACGTTAAAAAATTACTCGCAGTCAAAACCTCTGCTTTAAATGGAAAGCAAGATCCGAGACAGGAATGTCTTGAGGTAAAATGCTCCCTAGTGACCATTCATTTTCTTTTTTGACATTAAATTTAGCATATCTTCTGTAACAGGAAATGTTAAAAACTACTATCCCTTTGATTCTCGGATAAAGGTCAAGCCTTCTCGGAAGGCATTGCTTTGTAATGCCGTGCCAACGAGCGGGTTACCGTGCATAAAGAGTGCGCTGCTAGTTTTGTGAAATGGTCTTCTTATAAGATCTATAAAAATTGTAATCAAACAAAATATAAGGTTTAATTTAATTATTGGTTCACACAAGCGTTTGCAAGGAAAAGATTCAAAGTTATTAACAATTATGTAATGCATTAACACTATTCGCTCAAACTTTAACAAAACACTAATATAAGAAATAATGAACAAATGATAAATAGTTTAAAAATTCCGTAGATATTCGAACAAAACCCGAAAATAATAAATTTTCATAAAAATTCGTAGATCTACGGATAAATCCGTAGAAATGGCAGCACTGGGTCAAATGCTCTGCGTAAACTTTCAATTTCCTCGTTCAACTGTAACTACTGTTTCACAAACCAACTGCAGAGAATAACAGCGCTAAACTATATAATTTTGGAACAGTTTTCAGTGTAATTCTGATCGCAGGGTATCCTTTACAGCTGCCACATAATTTCAATATTGGACATATTAAGTTATTTCAGATCAATACGTAAAATTCGTCCTCATTCATCACGGTTGTATTTTGACACTATTTTTTTGGCTCAGCAGCTTCAGTAATTCGATAACTTACCGGAGATCTCTTCCCGGACTTAATTAGATCCACCTATAACCGTTTCTTCTTTGGGAAGGTATTTTGGGGATGTTGTGTCACCGAACTTGTTGGGTGAGTGGTTAACGCTCGAGTCTGGAATTCGGAAAGTCGCATGTTAGATTTCGGTTTTCCATCGTTTTCCGAAATTACTCCAAGCGAATGCCGCTGTGTGTTTTTCTCGAATTTCCGTGGTTGAGATACTTGGCGTTCCTTTCCCCAGATTTCTCCAGGCTCTAATGATCTTGAAATGAACTACTCGTAAAAGCCTAACCAAATAAAAACTTTGTTAAGCCTTCACAGTTTTGAACGCCATCCTGCTATAGCTGTGATGACTACAAATTTGTTGATACATAGATTAGATTGGTGAATATCAAACAATAATTTCCTTTCAGTACTTAGCATGTTACAGGAGACAGTTGTGATGGCAGTAACAAACCACCATTAACTGATTTAAGCGATCTGACGGAAATTGTTAGATTTTTATGATCAAGAAGTTTATCCGTTCAGACTATAATTTTACCTCTAACGTCACTTACGTACGCCTATACAATGAAGACAGTAAGAACAATATCTTCTGATAGGATGCCTGAATAGAATTTTGAATCATTAACTGCTACGCAAACTAGTTTTGTCATATCGAAGCTTTGGCTTGGCTTTCTAAGTAAAAAGTAAGCCTTGGAAGCTGTACTTCTTTTCATGAAATTTTTACCAGTTCTGTTGGCACTGACATTTTTGATATCCACTTTCAAGTATATTTGTCAGTAACTTTGTGTATGTCACGGTCAACAAAATCCATGTTTTGGTATTCAGAGGATTAACGAAATAATTTCTGGCTAACAGGGGACTAGTTCATACTTGAATACCATTGCCGGATTCCTTTCCAATCCTTGGTGAATAATCTTTTCCGTGACATTTCAAAAAATATAACATACATTTAAAGATTGAATCGGTAAAAAATAAACCAAGAAAGCATTTGTGTTAATTTATCGATACGTGCATCCTCTCCATTCTTTTTCCTTCTCAGTTGGTGTATGATGTGAATTTAGTGATCCACAGTACATTAAACACGAGGAGAACGTAAAAGTTCATGAAAATCACTTATGTCCAGAGCTGGACTCGAACCGTCTGCTCCAGGAAGTACCTGAGCGCTAGCCACTATGTGTCCGGATCGGCACCCGTGACGCCTACAGTTTCAGCGGCTGGGTCCTACCAAGACCGCAGCAGAGGGGGCAACAACTGTTGGAAGAGTTCACCGTAGTATTAACATCAGTATGGAGTGAAAAGTTGGTCTACAATCATAACTTCAAGTAGCAAAAAGCGTATAAATCACGAAATGAACAAACGATTCAGCTAGCAGACGCAGGAGTTCGTTAATTACTAAATGTTTTAAGTGCATGTCCTTGGATACTTACCAATAACGTTTTTGGTAAAAGCATCAAACCAACGTTTCACCTGTCGATTCAGTTATAATAGCACCACCACCCACAGAATATTGCTATAGCGAAAAATCCATATTAGCTCTTAGTTGTTCTTTGCCTGCTTATAAAACACCACTCAAACCACAAAGGTGGCAACACTATGTAAAATTGTGTCTTCAAATACTGAACCCTCATTGTGTTTTGTTTTTGCTTTAAGAAGAGTGTTCATTAGGTCTTTAGCAGCTTCCGATATTAATGGTGAGTGAAAATAAGTTTTTGATGCTAAAATACTGTCAACTCAGATTGCGTTGACGACATCTCAAGTCACTGACAACAGTAATTTAGTTACAAATTTTCCCGTATGTTTCTAAAATAAGTTTAAATGTAGTAGTAAAAGATCATCATGTCCTCATAGCACACCGCATTTGTGAACGCAATCACTTAAAACTATCATTACATCGCAAATATTTATTTTATCATTAATATCTAGTTATTTTTAGTAACAGATTATCGGGATAACGTATTCCTTTCTTTTGACCCAATTTTTTATTAAAAATTAATTTTTTGTTTCTAAACGGTAATATTTTATGTTCTTTATGGACACGTAATTTCTCTTGAATGTTTTAAAAAACTAAAATGAAGTGCATTCAATGTCTTAAAAACTCTTTTATTAACGAAATATAATCTATATTTTCGTTTGAATAACGAATATGTTAAAATATGTCACTTTTTGTTAGGTGGGTGAGTCTCAATTTTGGATATTAACGTGAATGTACCACCTACAGGGTATGGTACTGTCATGGTAGATGTGTATAATCGGTAGAATAAGTCCCAGGAGGAATTGTAGCGATTTTCAATTGAGGTCTTTCGGATTAATATGAACATGGTAGACCTTCGTCTAATGTTGAAGTTCCGCTCTGTCGAATTTGTAGTTACCAAATAGAGTGAGTTATTTGCAAAAGAGAACTCTGGAACCAAAAAAGTAGCCCAGTCTAATATAGGATCATCAGGTAAAAGCAATAACTCAAATAAACTATTTTTTTAACTGTAGCTTAATAATAATGATTCCAGATTAGGAAAGTGTTTGTCAATAATTACAACAAAATTCATCTGGTACTGTTATTTACATTTATAGATCGACATAGCCTTACCAGAGTAATTTTTCCTCTTTACACTAGGCAAGGTTCATTCATTCAATTAAAAATATTGTCAAATTTATAAGTAATTTATTACAGATACTGCACAGAGACATACACATATACGCTTAAGGAAGCCGAGTATATACGAGTAGTATACTGCATTATAAATGACACAAATCTTAGCGAATAAAAAATTCGAAATAAAGTTTAATAAGATTTAGATAATCATCTTTGAGAACATTTTTGATAGTTTTATGTCTACAAAGAATAATTGTGACCTTAATCATGTTACCGATTTTCTGGTTCCTAGGCAACTGATTCCATGACGATAACTCCAAGCATTTACTACACGAGGATCCTCATTCAATGGATTGGTTTAGCTAGTATGCATTACAATCAGTATCTTCTCAAGCCTTCACCAGTCGTTTCACAGCAGGGGAATAATATACGTTCTCACCGTGCATCATATGAGCAGTTGGAGCTGCTGCGTTTATCACAAACCGATGTATTCCTTTCGCCGCACCCGTCATCCAGCCACCGGTTTCCTCGATGTTGAGAACGTGGGGTGAAGCATGTGTTTCGGTAAATCGTTTCCAACCGTCAACCACATCCAATGCTTCATTTTCTTCTCTCATCCTGTGAGCATTCAACAAAGAGTGTTTCCAAATTTCCCCGTACGTCGGATGACTCGAACCAACTTGATGCATTATAACATTATGAGGATTTGAAACCACTTGATGGTGCTGATGCGGCAGATTCATATTCTCTCCGTTAATGTTTGCAGCTGACGTTACGTCGGCATTGTGGCTGCCGAGGCCAGGGGTTCTCTCGAGTACTTTTGTCGGCACAAAATTGCCTGTGTGGATCGCATCCGGGGCATCCAGATCTTTCCAAGTAACGCCTCTCCATTTGTCGACACCTACGGGTGCAAGCAGATGTTCTATATGGGGTGTCAGCACAAAATTGCCTTTGTGGAGCGCTTGCGTGGCATCCAGATCTTTCCATGTAACGCTTCTCCATTTGTCTACACTTACGGGTGCATGCATATGCTCTACATGCTGTGTCAGCACAAAATTGCCTTTGTGGAGTGCACCCGTGGCATCCAGATCGTTCCAAGCAACGCCTCTCCACTTATCGACACTTACGGGCGCATGCATATGTTCTATATGCGGTGTCTGGTACGGCACCGCGTTGGTCAAAGAATGTGCCACGTGCACTGCAGCTGAATCCACTACAGTTGGCACTGCCGAATGGTGAATGAAGTAACTCAGGGCTGGTCTCTTCGTTTCAGCAACAGGAACGTGAATGAAATTCTCACCATTTAACTCGTGATGTCCTAAAAAAAGAAAAAAAGGATCAGTTTTGTTTCATTTGGATACTACAGAACCTGTTAATCTGTTAATATAATGCAAGTATCACTAAACCATGACAGGCAATTGGAAGCCGGTATTAGTTTTTTTTTTTTTAAATACTCTAATTATCGTAATAAATCAAGCAGTGTTTATCTTGTATTGACCGAGCGTGATGGGTGAGCGGTTAACGCTTTGGCTACACATTCGGGAAGACGACTGTTCGAATTCCCGTCCGGGCTTTCAGATTTGTGGATACTGCAAAGTACAACTATCCCGGTTAAATCCCTAGGATTTTTCCGTTAGTGGTCAATTTCCATTCTCCAACTTATGAAAAACTCGTCACACTAACAGAAGCGTAAAAACACATTTACACAAAAACTTATAGCGTTTGCTCACATATAGAAACTTCCACTATCCTTTTCTCAGGCTATATCGTCCTTAATAACCTTTATCATAAAATGAGTTAAGCTTTCCATCGTGAAACATGGATTTCCTATCAGGAGCATTGTGGGTATGCTGGCGAATATGATGACAAAGACCGGGTTTTCGTTTGACAACATTATGAGGACGACTGTAATCCGGAAATTATACCTCATATTGACCAATGTGGTACCTTATCAGTTGAAAAAACGTGGGATTCAAGTATTAATACATTCAATTTTCTTCTTGCAAATTTTAATGCACAGTGATATTCCGCAGGATAACGGAGACATAGTGCAGTCGACCCACAGTATGCCCATCTGTCACAGACTTAGGGATTGCAATCCAGCAAAGCGGGATCCCGCAATCCCGCGGGATCCCGCATCATTAGACAGTCTGGCGGATCCCGCACAAAATTAAGCGGATCAACAATCCGTAAAATCCGGCGGAAACGCGCGTCAGTCTGCGTGACTCGCTGCCCCACTCGGTCTCCATTGGATGTGTTGCACTGTTTGCCTGTACCCTTCCAGTTGGCATTTGACTCATGTGAACAAGCGTTTGTTTTTGTCAACCTTCGTCATTCGTAAGTAAATAAATACACTTTTACGTATTCATCAAAACTTATGTCTGTTTCGAGTACACATTTCTGTAATTTGAGTTATGGTGCGTATTTAGTACGAGTTTCTAACCATATAATTATTTTTTAAGTATCACACACGTTATCTGAACTACACGGTTACAGCTTTTTATTCACGGTTTCATTATTCCCATTTTCTGTATTTGCAGATAAAGTAATTGTGACAATTTCCTAATTTGCGGCTGAAAATTTGATTATTCGTTGATATGAAACTAATTTTATCGTAATTTTAACGATCGCGTACCAATTTATTTAACAACTATCAAAAGGAAATTGTATATCCTTTGACTTATTGTTGTTTTGGCCGCTGCCTCAATGCGTTTCTTTGACGAAAGCCACCTGCTTACATGTGCCGCTCAGGCTTTCGATTAATCCCTCTTCTCCTTGTTATTATTTCGACTAAAGGTAAAAAAAGTTATAATGAAATTTTCACGGGTGTATCGACGAATTGTGTTGTAGGAACACCATACTTCGACAGCTGCCTCCGCCGTCTTCCTCACGTGTGTAATTTCCTATGTTTGCAATGAATTCCGGAGATACGACCTATGAGGACTTCACTGCAATCATTCGCCGAGAAAGTCTCCTTTCTTACTAAAAAATAATAATTTCCACTCTAAAAACGTCGTTACGCCGCATAAGTAAATCTGAAATACTTGACAGTTTACGTGTTGGTGAGTAGTTTCTTTTAATAACATTGAATCAATTGTAATATCAATCAAGGAATCAGGAGATATAATAATGAATCACGCAAAAAAAGGCTCGTGCTTGAGCAGTGACAAAAAGTTAGAGATTTTGTTCTGAGCCAAGTCTACACTTTACAGAGTGTATTCACTTCACTTTGTGAAATGGAATGCTTTTCTCGGTGTTATGGAACGTTTATTTATAATTTATGGTAACTTGGCCACTAACAAACCATATTTTTAAACTTATGTGATGTATTGTAAGGCACATAAATTGACCTAAGACTCAATATTTTCCATTTTTATTATTTATTTAAAAATTGGTTTAGATTAAAAAATAAAAATGTAAAACCTCGAAATACACTTAAGAAACGCTAAAAAGTTTTAATGTCATTTTGTCAATCAAAATATTGTTAACTGTTAATTTTTATCATTAAAAATTAAAAATTATTTATTAATTTAATTATTATTTAATTTATTAACGTTTTAAGTAACTATGTTTTAAATATATGCGTTAAAAAACTGTTTGTACCAATCCCGCACGGATCCCGCGGGATTGGCGCAAATCCCGCGCGGATCCCGCGGGATTGAAAACACTGCGGGATTGTAATCCTTACAGACATTCAGCTAGCTGTTGTAATAATACGATATAAACAAGGGGTGATCAAATGAAAAGGTACGAAACGACGTAAAAACATAACAGTTGAATATTTGCATATTCCGCCATGGGAGAACGTAGCGAGACATCTCGGGATGCGATTGGAGTCTCTGACTGGGATCGGAGCATGTGCGGGTGCCCGCATGCGCAGTCGAGAGCAGAGGCTCTTATCAAAAGCGGCGTCCAAATGATGCGGCAGTCCGTATGAGGACAGGATGGCGTACAGATGGGGGATGTGTACTGTGAGACACTCCGATGCCTACGCATTTTCATCAAGAACAAACGACCGGGGCTGCTTATGGAGGGTGTGGTTCTGCTCCATGATAACGCGCGTCCACACGTCTCCAGAGTCACACACAAGGAATTGGCCAAGTTCAAGCGGGAGACGTTGGACCATCCGCCCTACAGTCCGGACATGTCGCCCTGCGATTTCCATGTGTTTGGTCCACTGAAGAAACACCTGAAAGGGTAGCGCTTCAACTCGGACGACGTACTCAAGAACGCTGTGAAGGACTGGGTCTCGTCACAGCCACAGGAATTCTGGGAACAAGGAATCCTGCGGCTTTTTCATCAGTGGGATTGTTGTGCTCAGGCCTATGGTGTATATTTTGAATAAAGTCTACATTTGTACCCACCGTTTTCGTTTCGTACCTTTTCATTTGATCACCCCTTGTGTTTCGCTCGACTAGACTCGAACATCATCCGTATTTAAAACTCAGTAAAAAATTTTCTTAGGAGGGTTAAGTAGAAATTATGGCATGTGAGACATTGATGTTTAGGGAAGTCAATAAGTAGTTAACTAATTAATATGTGCTTAAGTCATTACATTAACACATTGACTGCCATGATGAAACTTGGACTATGTATTGCTATGCCACATTGAAATCAGGAATATTACTTGTGAGGCCAAATTGATTTTTTGCATCAGATGTCTTCTTTTGATCATGTAGAACTAAGTTACTTCATAAAATATCAAGTTATGACTGATCTGGATTGATAACAGGTGTGAGCCATATATGGCTCACGTGGCCCAACAACTACATTTTAACACAATTACGATCTGTCACCACGTGAGCCACATATGGCTCATATCATTTAAAAAACAATAGGTATAAAAAAAATCGTTTTTCAAGAAATGATTCAAACTCTTAGTTTATTTGCTTATATTAGCTACATATAAAATTGATAACTTGATAAGCTATCTTGCATAGCCTCATTCACTAGCTGATCAAGTTCTTCAAAAGTTTGTCTTCTTTTGGCCATAACAATAAACTAGGAAACTAACCAAATACACAAACGTAACCTCAAATAGCATACACGAGCAATCAGCAAAACAAAACAGTACTACAGCTGAGTCGTCGAAAGTTGATCTCTGACAGTTGCAGTTAGGAATCACCAGGGCTACCAAATGCTAAAATATTGATTGCTAAGAACATCAGAGTGTTCAGTGGAGCCACCACTTTTAAACCCATAGTTGAAACGCATTATCTGTGAGCCCCATGAGACTCACGAGGCCTCTAAACACAACTCTGCATGAGAGCCAGTTATGGCTCACGCGGCTCACTGCACAATGTATACGTGAACCAAATATGGCTCACGTGGCGTCATAACCCGTGCAACTGTGAGCCAACATTGGCTCACGTGGCAGTCAATGTGTTAAGGAACTTCATAGTATATGATATGAGTCCGCTTTAGAAACGATTCTAGCAGCTTGGCAGCTACACCAATGCTTACAGAGATAGTTAAATGTTCTTAGTGCCAGTTTACGAATCGCAGCGTACTAGATTCAGCAAATCTACAATATATATAATTTTTAATTTAAACGTTTTATCAGATTCCTGCCTTTATTTAATTGCGAAACTCTAGAGTGGACTTCGTTATTACTCATTAGTTTTTGTGTGTTTTTCCGTTAGTTTCCAAAGTAATATTTTCTTCTTATTCCTTTTAGTGAAGTGCGGGAAGCATCAGTAAGATCGTTCCGATTAATTATTAGTAATAACAGCAGTGCATATTTTTTGTTAATTATCTATTGAATGCAAATACAAATAAATTTCTTCCAGATGTGTTATTCTGATAAAAACTCTGATTTGGTAAATTGTGCATCATCAGCATTACTTTCAAAACAGATTTATTTTAAATAACAGGCCACATGTAAATATTTTACAACTAGCATGCAATATTAATTAAATCTCCTGTTGGTGGCTTTACTATATAGGTAACTGAGGTTAAGCTTTCTGATAGTTACACTCCTACTGAGTTATTCACTAACGGACTAATGTTAGCTCCTACTGGCCAAAGAGCAGGGACACGACAACCTTCAACTGGATTTGGTGATTTGTGCGTTTTGGCTGATCAATTCCATTTTCAATATTTGGCGGTATATTACTGCTATAATCCTCTACATTGACAGCGCATGACACGAAACCTTCTGATGTAGTCATTTTTAACGTCTTTGTTTATATTAATTGTAAATGTTAAACAGCCGATGCTGCGAAACACAACTTGCCCTCTTAATTCACGACTTGAGCCGTATTATAGATGAGCAATCCCATTTTGATTTAGTTTTATTAGACTTCAAAAAAGCTTTCGACACACTTGGTTACTTAGGAAACTTCGCGGTTACGGTATATCTAGACAAATATGCGATTGGGTTGCAGTATTTTTGAAGGACAGAACACAGTGTGTAGTTCTCGACGGTGAGCGTTCATCACTTGCCGAAGTGAGGTCCGGGGTTCCCCAGGGAAGCGTGATAGGGCCTCTGTTGTTTCTCATATACATTAATGATTTGTGCGACATCATAAGGGGAATAAAAAGATTATTTGCCGATGATGCTATTATTTATCGTGAAATCACAACCCAGGACGACTGCGCTTTGTTACAAGACGATATTATGAAAATAATTGCGTGGTGTAAAGATTGGCAATTGGAGTTAAACGCTAAAAAGTGCCAAGTCATGCGTGTAAGTAAAAAGGTGACACCATTTAACTTTGAATATACAATTAATGGTACAATTAATGGCTAAATACCTAGGGGTAACAATTCGTAATAATTTGTCGTGGAATGAGCATATCGAGAATGTAATTGGGAGAGCAAATCGTATGCTTCGATTTCTAGGTCGTAATTTAATACAATGCACTCCGGAAGTTAAATCGATTGCGTACAAGTCACTAGTGAGGCCTCACTTGGAATATTATTGCTCTGTATGGGGTCCTCATCAAAAGTGATTAATGGAGGCATTAGAGATGGTCCAAAGAAGAGCCGCCCGATTCATGACAGGTGTATATAGTTGGAGGGAAAGCGTAAGTGCGATGTTGAAGGAGTTAGGTTGGGAAGACCTAGAGCACCGAAGGCGTTGCTCTCGACGAAAGCTAATTGAAAAATTCTCGACTGACGTACTCGTATTTCGGAATGACAGCAATCAAATATTGCTACCAGCAACATTCATATCTCGGAATGACCGCGAAAATAAGATAAGAGAAATCAGGGCCAGAACCGATGCATTTCTCTATTCTTTTTTTCCACGAGCGATTAGGGAGTGGAATAGAAAGGATTACCGGGCGAGTAAACACAAAATCGGACAGGAGTAGCTTCCGATAAAGCACTCCGGCCATCCTGATCTGGGTTTTCCATGGTTTCCCTACATCGCTCCAGGCGAATGCTGGGATGGTTCCTCACAATATCCCGTATATCCCTTCCAAACCATTACCTTTCCTGATAGGTGCAATGCACCCTCCGCCAAACACTTTTAGTGAATCGCGGAGTAATAGTAATAGTAATAGGTAGCGTAGTGATACAATTCTTTAAAACACGAGCGGGTTGTAAATGAATGAAAAAAATGCATGTGCATGCTTAAGGCGGTACGTCGCTTTTTATAGTATAACTATGAACTAAAATCCGTTGCCTTAATATGTTGCTATTTAACGTACACTGTATACTATTGCTTAGTTTAGAGGTCAATGCCTTACTTAATACTTAAATAAGCTTACCTGTCTCAAGATTATTCGTGATCACGACCTTATGAGGCTGCGGAATTGCCCTAACAATATGCTGATGAATTTCTGTCACTGGTACTGGTACAGGCACACGTATCTGCTCCGTGAGCACTGCCGGCTGCAGTTCGATTATGGCACTTCGAAAAGGTGGCTGGCTGCTTCTTGTCTGTTTCAAAACATTTGTTGTGTTGCAAATTCAAAGACTTTCCTTCCGTCAGCTTATATGCTACACTTGCTTTAGATTCATTTTCTTCTGCTTTTTGTGTGGATACTGAAGTGATTTTTGTGGAAGCAACAGAGGATTGTTGTATATTCGAATTTTTTTCTTCGATTTCTTTTGATATGTTATAACTCACTTCCTTGACGATATGGTTGCCCTTTGCTGCCTTTGAGGCTGCTTCCATATCGAACTGTAAACTGCTGATTCGGTCTTCAGCGACGTCTTTAGATGTGTTAAGTTTTTTTGGACTCTTTCAATAGTCCATAGTTTGCATCTGTATTAGTATAATTCTTACTCTCTACGTTTATCGCTGCATCAAAGTTGTATTTAGCTTCATTCCTACCACTTGTACTCCCGGCATATGTATGAAGTAAACTTTCAATAACGCCGTCATTTTCGCTAATATCTACTAGAGAGACACTTTCCTTACTTGGCGTGGCTTTTACTTCATTGGACTTGGAATAAAGGTCGGCTTTAAGGGTGTTACTAACACCAATAGGAAATATTACACCAATAGGAAAGACACTACTGTCCATACTATGTGAACTAGACAACTCACTCTTTCCTGATATGTCACTATAAAAAGAATAATCTTTTCCAATTCGTTGATCTATTACTTCTCCGGGTGAATCTGTATGCGATCCATCTTCCTCCATTGGAGCTGCGCGGCCAACCACACTGTCCGTCTTTTCCTCTGCTTGCGCATTTTCATTATTGTTTTCACGTCTTCTTCGTACTACACCAAGGTCTACATTCAACGGTAACTCAATATCTGAAGCAGCAAGATTTCTCATTCCATTCTCCAACCCGTAAGCTGTTTTATAACCTGAAACAAAAAGAAATCTGGTCATAAATTCGATGGTAAACGATAGATACATTTAATTTTATATATATATATATATATATATTTCGTAACATTTACATAGACACTTGATACAAACAGCCTGAAGCATAAATTTATAAATGTCCCGGATCGAGGTTCCAGATAGTGAAGCTTCTGATAATTTATGTGATACATGATTATTATTTTGCAAAAATTTCATGAATATAACAAGTGATTAAGACACAGTTAAATTAATATTTTTTTCGCAGAAAAATGACTACCAACCATTACAATTAATTATGATCATTAGATTTCAGAGTTCCTGAAAGAAAAAGAATTCCTATCATCATCCAAGTGTATATAGTACACCATTCAATATCAGTCTCTGCAGTGTCAGAAAAAGGAAATGTTCCAACAGTTAAGAAATTAAAAATAGTTTTCTTAACGGTAAATTATTAATACAACTATCAATGGCGTGCGGTAATTGTCCACTAAATACGTGAAATTATGGGCCACATGGACCATAGCCAATGTCAAAATTTTGAGACTTAACGAATTGTTGTGTTTTTTGTTCTATAATGGTGCTATGGATAAACATCAGCTCTAAATAATTAATTAATTGTTTTGGAATTCTGGCTTGACCAAATTCCCAGTGTCCGAAACATTGTAAACTGAAATATTGCATAAACCCTCGACCCAGTTACAAAATACTTTAATAATTATAATTACAAGTCTTGCCAATTAAATGGTAAAAATTAAGTAGATTTAAGTACTTTTTGGAGTTGAAATGTTTCTCATCACGTGATTTGGCCGATGTATTTATTAGTATATATTCGTGTTTTCTACTAATAACAATATATATTTTTATGCTCCACTGGTTATTCTTTCGCATATTATCTATTGTTACAAACACAAAAAATTAAATATATTTCGTACCTGACCTTGTTTCACTTGTACACAATCCTTCGTATTCATAGTGATATTAAAGAGAGTGGAAAATACATTTGTATTGGGGGGAAAGGGGGGGGGGGCAGAACATCGGAACCTAATCTTATTTTTAATACGTACCTCATATGAACATATGCTTCCGAACACTTCACGATGTTTAGTAAATGAATACTGCAAACACCGAACTCAATGAGTGAGGGACAACGCTTTTGTGTCGCATGCGGGAGGACGCAGGTTCGAATACCCGTCCGTCCATCCAAATTTGGGTTTTCCATAATTTTCCCAAATCACTTCTGGCGAATGCCTGGATGAGTTCTTCAAAACGCCATGCGGAATTCCTTCCTGTTACGTGGCCCTAGATTCTTTTCCACCTCAAGTGACTTCGGTTAGCCGTAAAGCCATAAGTAAATAAAAAACTTTCATATATGTGTGTCAATTTTTTTTCAATCGGCCTAGTAGCTACATAAAGTTAGCTGGCAGTTAAGTATATAACGTTACGCATTTCTTCTCTCTCACCTGTTATCCATTGCAGACCTTACCGTTAGTTGGCTACAGTTTCCCAGTATTACAATATATGCTATTTCCTTATCACATCTTTTTTTTCTTGCAATTATTCAGCAAACAATTCTTATTTATACTTCAACTAGCACCACTACTACCACTAAACAACAACCACTTTAATATTTCTATACTACTATCTCAGTCGCATGTTGCAGTGTTGAGATTAGGGCAGAAATCCGAAACCACCATCTTGCAACAGACTTCTCCCAACAGCTACTAAACTGATCCCAGAAATATAATTTCTTCACGCTTAATATTCAGGTTATTTTACCGGTAAAGCAAACCGTGTACGAAAAATAGAAATGCAGGATTATGCAATCAATTGTCGTATTAGCCAAGGAATTGATTAGATCAAATATTTAGCAAGCTTATATTGAATATAAAGTGATATCATTACTGAATTCTGGGACAGTTCAACTTCTTCCTGAGAAAGGATGGAATTTTCGAACAGGAAGAATAATTTCCTATTCTCGTAAGCTTTTCTTTAGATTTACATTTATAAGTTAAAAATATTCTCGTATGTGGCGCTATTTTTTTAAATAGCTATAAATTTTGCACTAAAATAATCTAAAAAAAAAATACTGTCTTGAAATTTGAATCTGAGTTGCATATAGGAAAAGTGTTAAAGATCATGACTACGTAAAACAATCTGGCTGAAATACGAACTTGACCTGCGTTTCACCATTTGTGTTTACTCTGCCAAATGATAGGTATTTGAGTTTGAAGTGAGTTAGAATGCGTAAAATAAGATATTTTGTGAGAGACATAAAGGCTCACTGATCATCTGCGCGTGAGCTAATCTGGAAAAATACTTACTACATATGTATGTGACTCTAGAGGTGTGTTCTGAAAAAATAAGTGTTTCGGTTTTGTTTACAGGCAGTTGAAGGTGTTAATAAAAGTACCATCTGCTGAAATGCTGACACGAATTCGGCCTCGAGGGTTAGCACCACAAATTTTAAGGACTTATGTTGACTTTCTACATCTACATATATACTCTGCAATTCACAAAATTGTGGGTGGCAGAGGGTGCTCAGCACCAAAGCTAATCTCTTTGCTGTGCATTCCAATCCCTAATGGTACGAGGGAAAAAAGAATTCATATAAGAAACAGTCCGGCACCTTATTTCTCTAATTTTATCTTTCCTGTCCTTCCGACTCAAATAGGTTGGTGGAAGAAGTATTTCACTACACTCAAAAGTGAAAGTGGGAGTACGCATGTTTTCCAATAAGTTTAAACGAAACGTGTGTCGTCTATCTACCAGAGGCTCCCAACCTAATCTACTAATCAGTTCTGTGACGCTTTCATAAGGACTGTAGCAAGCGGTCACGAATCGAGCGGCTCTTCTCTGTACTTTATCTATACTTTCGATCAATCCCTTACGAAACGGGTCCCAAATGGCACAACAATAATCCAAATGTGGACGCACAAGAGATTTGTACGCTATCTCCTTTGTTTGTTCATTACAATTTTTCAAGATTCGACCTATGAATCGCAGCCTAGAATTTGCTCTACCTACTAACGAATTAATGTGTATGTCCCATTTCATGTTCCTTTGTACTGTTACTCCCAAATATTTCACAGAATCGACCATATCAATAACTGAACTGTTTACCTCGTATTTCTGAACAATCGGATTCTTTTTGTTAGTTATGCTCATTGTCTTATTGAGAGTTAGGTCAAAGTAGTAAAGGCAATTATAGGGACTAGCGTCAAAGGCCATATCCGCATGTACCGATCTGCCTTAAATATACCAATGATTTGTATTTTACCCTAAGAGTTCGCTCTGCTAAATTCGACTAATTTCGGTTGTGTTTGAAGCGAAGTGGAAATAAGAGACTACACACTGTATAATAAAAGTGTCAAAGGTCACTATCCGACTGAAATGTGGACCTGTGTTTTACCCTTTCAGTTCATTATGCAAAATTTAAAGAATTTACGCTGAGTTAGAACTAATTATAGGATTATTAAACATGTACAGACAGTCTCAATATTGTATGTTTAAAATAAAACTATATAACGTTAAGAATACTTGAAATAAAACCTTGGCTTGTATTTGATCCCAAAGGTTCACTGTGAAAAATGTAGTGAGTTTCTGCATTCTTTTTTTTTTCTGACACTGAGTAATGTGTAACTATTTTATTTTTGTGATAATTTTTTAAGTAAGTGATGTTTGTGTTTTCATTTTTTTGCTTTTATTTTGACTGTTGATTACTTAAGACTTTACGTATGCTTTCAGCGATAAGCAGATTTTTTTATATTTTGGAATTGTTGAAATTTTACCAAGGTTTCATTTTATTTTATTAAAAAATACTCTCCGTTAACTCATATTTTCTGTTTTTATTCTTATAACGAAGATTTAATAAATTTTACAGCACGGTACGTTTGAATCAACAAGTTTTAAACTACTCTTCTTAATAAACTTAACTTAGTCCACAACCCGAAGGTTGGTTGGATCCTCCAGAAGGAGGCATACTAAGCCATTGTGTCCGAGGTAGGACGGCCAGTTCCTTTCCTCTGGGACCTACAGTTTAACGTAGAATCCGAACCACGGAGCGTCCTGGCATAGCTCATATGATTAAACATAACTCTCAAAATTCCTGCGCCTGCCGGGATTCGTGCCCGGGGCAGGAGTAGCGAACATTTTGAAAGCAAGCGCTTAGGCACTGAGCCACCAGAACGCTCTTCTCTGCTTAATAGAATTGCTTTAAAAAATAGAATTACCTTATACCAGTATCTGTAGAACTATTTTTTGGTTACAGAAACCCTAGGTAAAACAAACTAGTGCCATCGTTAAATTTTGTAAATTGTTAAAGAAATGAACGAGTACGTACTTTTTTGAATGGATTTTCAACTTAATTTTAAATTACTATGAACAAATTATGAGATGATTTTTCACCACTAAAAAATGATAATTATGAATCTTATAACAATTTATACAGTTGTTTGTTATAAATCGTTCTAATTATGATATCTACAAAATATGGTCACGTGCCAACTATGAAATATGTCTCTAGGAGCGTAGGATGTAGTATAGTTCTTTAAGATGACTGTAAAATTACAACCTTCGAAATACGTCATCTGCATAGCATCCACTGAAAAAAATCAGCAAAAATATTACGGATTCACGATGAGTAAAACAAACATCTAAAACTTGTAATGTAATCCAGTATGATTATTCTTGCAGAAATGAAATTATATATCAACCTTTCAGATTCTTCTAAACGGAGAATCTATTTGCAAAATGTTCAGCATCTTTTCCTCCACAATAGGTGGTACCTGGGGGAAATGGTCCAGTTAAGTAAGGGAACTGCGACACAAAACAGATAGGACCAACATTACAGGTATCAGATATGCTGACTGGATATGTTGTAAATAAGGATATCTAGATTTTATTTTCGTAACAACTATAACTTTGTAAACTTTTATTTACGATTAATAAGGTAGCAAATGTTATTAATAGTCCACATTTTTCTTAGAAACTTCTTTTATTGCAGTCGTATTACTGCCAGAGGACACATACAAATTTTCAGGTTCGTTGTACCTACGAGAGCAGTGTAATAAGTAAGTAATTTTTAATGTAATAGTTTTCTACTGTACGTAACGTTGGTATTATGGAGTCGTCAGTTTTCCAGGATATATCCCTCCAATTCTCTATATTTTTTAAAAATAATTTAAAAACATATTAGTTGAAAATAATCCTAATGATGCAGGATAATTTAGTGGAATATTCTAACGTGGCGAAGAAACAGATTTTTGCTCATTCATTTTTCTTCTTGGTGTAATATTTAATTTAATGTTCAGTAAGAAAAACCTCATTCGAATTTTTTGCAAAACTGTAGTATCATTGAGGCGAAAACCATACTTAAAAGGGGGGGGGAAGAATCCGGTTATTGTTTCTGATTACAGTTTATTAGAAAATAAATATGACACTCATTTTTTAAAAGTCATGTGTAATTGTAGGTTTATATAGCTTTAATTACTATTAAGTTAGTACAAACATACATTTTCGCTTAAGATGTAAAAAGCTTCTTCATCAGACATTAACTTATTATAAAAATTAAGAAACTAGAATAGAAAAAAGGCCATGTAAATGACAAAGTAATAGAATAAAATACTATTAGTTATTTATAATCGTTTAAAACTTATATGATGTAAAGTCAAACGTGTACATAACGATGCCCCTTATGCTCAATTGAAGATGAAACCAGTAGCAAGTTACTAAAGAATTACAATAGATGCCCTTAGACGCTTGAATGAGAATCCGTAATGTTTTCTGCTGCAAATAATAACGAAGATATTGTCAAATAAATATAATAGCGGCAAATTTTTCCAGCCATTTTGTTGAGGAATTTATAAACTCTCTAGTCAATATAAGCAAATCAGACTAGATAAGGAAATGGACTTCTTATACCCTCTGATGTTCTGTCTGACCAGTTGAAACACGTGTCAAATTTTTTAGATGAATAGTCTGAATTAATTATCTCAGTTGAGCTAGTAGTACGTTAGTGTCAGCGTGGAATAGCTTAAACTATTGTTATGTTATCTTAAAACAACAGTAAAAGTCTTATGAATTGAACCTAATATTCGCGAAGATGAAAAATGACAGATGGTAAGACATAACTTAAAGCATTTATTGTCATTATCAGGTTAAATTGTGAACTATGGCGAATAAACAAATAAGTGAGATTGTAATAATGACAGTACTTCTTGATTTCATTGGCCAGGTGTAGTAGACTCTTCAATGCAACTAGAATCATTGAAAATTCTACAGTTGAAGATTTATATTTAAAAAAAAACCTATTCCTATGCGATTCCCGCGTATTTCAAAATTCTCGATTCATGTCATTGAGTTCAAATATAATAAACAGATCATCACAAAAATTAGGATTATTATTATTTTTTTTTCAAATAATTCTTTCCTTCAGCAATTCATAGAGATTTTTTTAACACAACATCCAGTTTACCATCAATATCCGGAAATTTCTGTAACTACTTATGGGCTTTTAGTAATGTGACTCCCTTAAGCCATTAACCGCGGCGGTGTCAGAATAAGTTCAATTGGCAATTGTAAAGAAATACGGTAGAGACGTTGTCTTCCTACCGCATGGTATTCACGGATCATTGTGATGGGTTTTAAGTCTCTAGGCTGATATACTTCTATAAACATAAATCCTTGAAATTCGACATTGTGATTACTCACTTTTGTGCCGAAATCAATAAAGTTATACTGAACTGGTGTGAGCAACTTTATATATATATATTTCCTGGAAAAAGTTCATCGAGCTGGCTATATAGCCTAAGATATAGATATAGATAAGATATCTTAGGTCATACAGCCAGCTCGATGAACTTTTTCCAGGAAATTAGATACACCACAAGTCGAACATGATATTTCCAGACACAACACATAAACACCCATGCCCGCGGCCGGCGGTCGGACTCGAACCGGCGAGCTTCGGCATGCGGCGCTGACACTCTAGCCCCTACGCTGCCGAGGCCAGCCGAGAACAAATTTAAAATGGTACTACAAAGAGAGGTTTGATACCACTAACAAACATTATTTTAGATCAGTATGGTGATACCATCATGCGTTTATCTCCGCAGACAGTGTTTTTCTTTTCTTCTTATTTCTGTCTTAAATAATTTTCTGGCAAAAATTTTGACAAATAACTTTTTCTCGTTTGAAAACTTTGTTATTAGTCTAGTAATGACTATCTTATGTTCATTTTTTTTCAATGGTTTTCCTCTGAGGCACATCAAGGATGGCACGTAGTAATAGCACAGTAATCTCTATTCGCTGCTATTCGGCAGTTACCAGTCCGTAGTGGATGAGTCAATCAATAGGAATTGGGAACTGCTTTGAATCCAAATCTCGTTTAAAATCACGCAGTTGTACTCTTGGCCATATTACTGAAACTCCACCATCTCTGCCTGCAACATTTGTGGCCATTTCAGCCAATTTTTTAAGCAAATTTGTGCCATGAAGGTACTTCTATCTGTTTTAGGTAGATAAGGAAAGTCAATATCAGAATTATATTTCTGATAAATGGGCCTTAGTTGATGAATTTTTAGCATGTATAACTTGTCTTAATTTGTACGGCATATAGTGTACAACATTTTGAAACAAAAGGTTCTCCGTGCTTTTGACGTTCTTTTATGGAAGTATAGTTTCCTTATTCTCCTGGTTTTGTAAATGTGCTGTCAGTGAATACCAAGAGTAATTCTAACAAGTCAACGATTGATATCGGTAATTGCTGAGAAATGTTGCTTAAGATTATCTGAAGGAATTCTTCCAAGTAACACAACACTGACTGTGCACGATTTTCGTTTTGACATTTCGAGTTGATCTCATCTATTCTGTGTAGTATATGTTGCCACCAGCTAATTACATTGTCTATGAAGGCTCGTAAAATCTTTAGTGCTTGCTCCGGTCCAGAAAAAAGCATTCGTTTGCTACGAGCATTGTTAATGTTTTCCCGCTTCAACCTCTCTTTTGAGGGGGAAGGACTTTTATCTGTCGTAGGTAGAAAGGGAAAGTCTACATCAGAATTATATTTCTGATAAAGGGTCATTAGTTGAAGAATTTTTAGCGTGCATAAATGTTGTTGTCGAGCAATTTCGTGATGGTATCTACCAAAGTCGATGTTAATACTCTTTGGGAATGATTTTACAATTCTTTCGAACCTGATGACATTTAATAAATTGCTGTAGAATCTCTCCAAATCACTTAAGAAAACATGCTCGGCTATTGAAAGGATGTCGTTTATCTGATTCGCTACTTCGGTGGGCAAATATGGAGTTAAAACAATTCCTACTACGTTTATAACGTGTTCAAAAAGACATGCTATCACTGGCTTTAAAACATCACCAATAATTCTTTGAAAATGTTTACTGACTTCATAGAGATATTTCTTGATTTTCAGAAAGACTTCAGAAATATTTGTTAGAAGCTTTTCCTGCCTAAAGTTAACAGGTTCTGTTGGATAGATGGCAGTTGCAACTGGTTTTTGAGTTCTCATGGAATCAAGATTGCGCTCATCCTCTTCCTCAAGTTCTTCGTCGTTGACCGAAGCTTCGACTTTTAATTTTCCTCTCAAATCATTGCTTCCTTTTGTTAATCCTGAGGATGTTTCCTGCTGAATCTGTTGAAATGTTTTCCCTCCATCGTTCTGATGCTCCTCATTCAGTTCGTATGCAGGCATCTCGAGCAAACGTTCATTCCGAGTAGACTGGTCGTCCGGTGAGATGACCGATGTCTGGGTCTCGTGATGAAACACCAACTTTCCTACAAACAAATTTGTATCTAAAACAACCTCAAATTGATAACTACTTTGGAATGAAATTTTTTTGTTCTATCAGCATCATTGTTTGGTAATCACACAATTTAACTGATCTGTATTTGAGAAGAAAAACTTATAAGAATAGTTCTCGGTTTCCTACAGAATCAGCTTGTCGTTTTGAACAGAAGTATTGGATTAATTTTCTGGTTTCTTCTTCTTACCAATTCTTCGAGAATAAAAATAATTCGGAGAACAGTTACCAACCATCTCATCAAAATCGTGGGCTTTCTCTGTTGAAACCCGAGGAATTAACTGGGCGGGTAGTACTTCGTAAATAGCTTAAGCTCTGCCAAGAAAAAGTTGGGTATGTAAAATTTCCAACTACTCTTCAGTTACTAATGAAAAACAGTTTGACAGAAATTACATCTTAAAAGGGTTACTGATTGATTTGTCAAATATTCTCTCATTATTTCTCTCAGCCTGTCATAGGTGTCAGTTTATAACGATCCTAAATAACTGAAGAGTTTTTTCCATTTAAATTTAATGTCACTATTCCTAGTGTAAGATATGCCAAGTAAGTTTTTCTATATGATATATAGTATTATTGTTATGTTTCCTAATATTTTTTTTTAAAAAAACATTAAATTTATTTGTAACGTTGAACAACTCTATTTGAACAAAGCAATTATAGCAGTTCATACAAAGTTAAAGTTTAAAGTTTTCATTAGCTATGCAGTTAATGTTGTCTTCATTTTTCTTTAAAAAAAATAGCTGTCATAATTGGAACCGAAAACAAATGAAATTCTTTAGTTTTATATGTTAATGGAACAAAACACTTTACTTTTAAATACTGAATAAATGAACTAAGTTACTTAAATATTGTACTAGCAGTAGTTGATTGGAGTTTTCTATACAGACGATTATTAATTCTGTTTTAGTTACAAATAGCTTCTAAGACCGTCAAAACTAATGGGTTGATCTAAGTTTTCTGAAAAATCATTTCTACAAATTTGTTTAAAAAAACTTAGTACAGTGGATCCCTCTGTAGGAGGCACACTAAGCAGTTGTATCTGAGGTTGGACGGCCAGTTCCTTTCCTCTGGGTCTTACAGTTAAACATGGAATCCGAACTATAGAAAGTCTTGGTGTAGCCCGTATCATCAAACACAAGTGATCCCATCGGGATTTGAATCCGAGTCCGGGCCGTAGTCATTTGAAAGCAAGTTGCTTAACCACTGAGCTACCAGACCGCTCCCCATTTGCTTATATAGAGCTGTTATTAAATAATGCTCATAAGCCCGATTTTGTAACGTTGTACATAATTCGACTGTAATTTACACTGCGATATGGTTGGAAATAGTTACATACTTTTGAAATAATAACGTTAATAATATTGCACCAGCGAAAGCAAATCAAAATAAATGTTAAGAAACTATGTAATGCCACGTAATATTTTTAATCTTGGTATAGGCAGCATAGAGCTCATTACTCATGCCCCCGTAAAGACTAATGCCAACTGTCATTCTGACCCAGACTAAATTACTGTCTAATCAAATTGTCGCTAACATTGCTGCTCAAAAATTAAAGTTTTGATCTTACATATACGAGCTGCTCACACTATTTTATCGCAATGAAAACATATGGTCCCTACTAATGGGCTGACTAAATATTGATTGTAGCAAAGAAATAGTTTTATTTTAAAATTTAGAGATGTAATTAAATGATTACTTAGAAAAAACAGAAAACGGAGCAATGAAATCAGGAAGTAAATAGTTTTGCAGAACTTACTATTTTTTGTACTATTATGTGAATTATAAAAGGTGAACGAATGTTGGATGGAATGATTATCTCGCATGTACCTATTTTAGAGGTTACTTTAATTAATTAATTAAGATTTATGAATATCAACCTTTTTGTTGTACCTTCATAAATAATTTCGGAATCTTTCACTCAATTTTAGTTGTTTAAAATTTCCCGAACCCTGTAGAAGGCTCGTTAGAGCCCTTACTCCCCATTATTGATTAATATTTCAACCGTATCTTGGAGCGAAATAAACATTGATTAATTGCAAATTTGTATATTTTTCGTATGATTATTGTATTGCCAGGTGGAAAGTGTTTAAATGAAGTGTAATTAAAGTGATATAGTTGTATAAAATCTGCTAAGGCTATCCACCGAGATAGCGCGTCGATGTAGGGCGACGTTTCGAAGCCTGCCTCCGGCTCCATCTTCGTTATACAACTGACACACCGAGAAAGCTTGCATTCGTTCATCATCAGCCTTTACGGGAAAGTGATATAGTGTTTGAAATTTTAATTGAAATAATGTAACAATGAATTTTGTGTAGCCATAGTGTTTTAATTATGATTTTCGGCTATGTAGAATTCTTTGAAATTGTCCGTTTTATATTTAAATACCAATAAATTGTTACAATTTTTATTATAAATGTTGTTCGTGATTATAAACATTTTATATAGGTTTTTATTGTTTTTTTACTCCATGTGTTTACACTGTTTGGAGGATCGAAAGCAGAGCTTTTGTTGTTTGTTTGAAATTTCTGTACTGACTATTTAAGACCGCGAGCGGCTGAAGTTTCGCTTAGTTTCGATTGAAATCATGCTAACGGGATGCTAAATCTGTGGTACCGACTAGTAATGCGCTTTAGAATCTTTGATAGAAGCTGAGGCCTTAATCTTTTTTATCTTTAAGAAAGCTTCGGCGGAGTGAAAAGTGGGATAAAACGTGTATCGACAGCCTTGTTATTTCAACTGCTTGACCATTCAGATGTTACAGAAATCATCATACGTTGGGTTATAAATCACTATGTAGTCATTTCATCTCTTGCAGTTATTGAAATCTGATTGTATTGTATCGCTTTGTGCTTTAAATCACGGAAGGATGATTTATCATCAAATTAACAGGTCTGTTGTTAAAACTCTTCTGTGTTACGAAATAAAGAATAAATCACTTTATTCTCGCTGATATTATTACGGTTGTGTTTACAATATTTTTCGATTACTTGATACTGTAGGAGGTTTGTCGATTTTCAACAAAGAAATTAACAAAATGAAAGTTAAGGAAGTGTCTACAGTTGCAATGAATAATGCTTTGAAGTAAATATGATATTATTTGGTTTCCGAGACAATTTATTTAATAAAACTACTTCGCAGAGTGTTGTATAATCAGATCGCCAACAAATATAAAATCGTAGGTTACTTTTTCATATCAGAGTCAACTTTTATTTCCATGCTGGTATCAAACTTCAGATCCAGTGAAAACAAATAAGACCTACTGTAAAATTCCGTAGTTTTTTAATTTATTTATAACTGTAATTCGGTATAATTTGTACGTTGTGTTTTTTACAAGAAGCACAAAATTTTTCAGTTAGCAGCCACTAATAAAATTACTGGGTGGCCTTTTCGATTCAAATTAAAATTTTACTCTGGGGCTATTAAAAATGAGGATCTACCATATATATATATATACAAAAATTACATACCTGTTGTTGGGTGTGCACTGGTGCCCTGCAAATAAGAAATAACGGAATTATGTAACAGGTGTACAATTTTAATATAAAATAAATAATTTCTTTGTCCAAATATCAAAATATAAATATAAATACATTTAACTTTTTAAAATTTCTCTTTGAAAAATTGCATGACTGAAGTTTTTCTCCTGAAATTCGTTTACCTGCACTGTGAAACTTGGCTCACTTTTTGAAAAAGACATTTCGACTTAAAATGAATAAAAAAATAGCGAATACATCGATTTATATGCTGTGGGGTGCAGTAAATCTAATTTCTTGAGAATTAGTTGTCAATATAAATTTTAAGTCTTCCACGACAAATCTATCAGGGTCTTGAAAATATTATAGTGAGTCGAATATGTGATCCTCATTTTTGTAGACATATCCGGAGTTGAATAGTGACGTTGCTTCGGCTGCAGTAAAACAGAAACGCAATACTGATTTCCTGGAATCGTGAGGACATTGGTTCAAACCCCTATCTGGCCACCAATAGTCGAGTATTCCACGGTTTCCCCAAATCATTCCAAGCGAATTCCGGGATGGTCGTATTCTTTCCCGTTCGTTGTCCGCCGTCCTTTCCCGCCTTTAATGACTTAGTCAGGGTGAAGTCGTAACCACACAAAAAAAAGGAAGACGAAAAGTATCACTCGCTTACGCAGATCAGATATCATTAATAAAATGTCTGAAACAACTAAGTGAAGAAAGACTCCTCTGAGAAGAATAATTAACACAATACCTTGATTCCCTTGATTC
Organism: Vandiemenella viatica; assembly: GCA_031002005.1. Lineage (NCBI taxonomy): Eukaryota > Metazoa > Arthropoda > Insecta > Orthoptera > Morabidae > Vandiemenella > Vandiemenella viatica. The sequence continues at coordinate 29,576,576 of JARYHS010012519.1, read as the reverse complement.
TACACCTACAGAAATCCCACAATAATACCATCATTTCCATCTGGTCAATGCCTCTTAGCTACCGTCTGGGGGGAGAAAAAAACTCTTCCCACCCTCTTTTCTCTTAACACCAACACGAAAGAATCCCTGGAGCTACGGGTCGCACAGTATTGTAACTGAGAATCTAGGCAATATTTATTTCTATAGTTTTGATGAGTTTTGAGGATGAATTTGGTTTAGTAACTTAAGTTAATACGTGATGTAACAATCGTGGTTCGACTTACCTGCAAGGCGAACACAAGGGTGCAAAAGGTCCATGTTATTGGCTGCATGCTCAGTGACTCTGCTCTGCAGGCCATAGGGAGAAGACCGAATGAGACGGATCGTTAAATACTATACGACTCTATAAGGAGCGCTCAGGTCATTAGAAACCGCCACTTGGATATCAAAGAATATTTTAACGATCTTTTTAATAGCGTCGATAATTGAGGCTAAGATAACCGAACCGTCTATGACTAATGTTTAGTAAACTGTCTTGAAAGGTTAGAAGAGTGTTTTCATTTAGTAATTGTGGAAGCAGGAAGGAATCTGGAGTCATAAAGGAAAGAGGTAATGCTTTTTACGACGGTAAAATCAAGGCTTTCGCTTGGACTGATTTTGATATATCATGAAACATTGGAATCTGTATGCGCAAATCGAGTATAAAATATTCCAGAATTTTGGAATCACATGTTTCACATTAATGTCTACCAAAAGAGATCAGTAAAATTCTCTACGTTAATTATTGTATATATTTCCTGAGCTCTATTACTTTTTTTTTGTGCGTATGAAGTAGAGGTATGTTATTTATTATATAAAACCACAGATAAATCTGCATTCAAACAAATACCAGATTCCTAGGCCTGCCATAGCTTTACTGTGGTAGAATCTCGTTAACGACCATATTTTAGGATTTCTGTGAAGGTTTTACAACTATTGTAGCGGACCAGGGTAACCTAATCCCTCCTGTGCTTCATGTAAAAAGGTCACACAAAGCATCATTCATACAGTTTATAATCTCCCTCCACATCAAAAAGGGGTAGGATTTGTGTGCGACTAAAAAGGCCATTTTGTAAGATGCACACACACAATTTCTTTTGTGCTTACGACTAATATTATAAACTATTGCAAGCATATCGTCACGGGTCTAGAATGCTTCCAGATTTTAGGGTCAACAGTTATAACAGGTTGACATGATCTAACAAAATATGAACTTGACCTGTGTTTCACCCTTACGGTGAATAAAACCTCTTGACCTTGAATAACTCTGAAGTATTATTAAACGTAGGTATTAAACACGGAAAGGTAAGATCGTGCAATCGTATAATTGTTTCAAAGGTCGTAGATTCGAACTTGCTCAAATACAAACTTGACTTGACCCTTAAAGTTCACTCTGTAAAATTTAAAAATTTCCTGTTTGCTTCGAAAGTATCACATTGTTTTTTTACTGAGACGGGGCAAACATTCATAATGTAATCATTGGTTATAGTATCTGTAACGGCCAGAGAACTTAATACACATTCCATATTATTAAACCGTTGAGCAACTCCGAAGAAATTAATTGCCAGAATAGTTGATTCGGTACAATATTTGGTGTGATGTCCATTTAATATAACCTAATGACTTACGTTCAGCGAACATGAAGAAAGATCATTAACGAAAGTGGTCAGTAAAATACCTAAAAATCAAATAAATCGTAACGCATAAACTTTGGTCAAGGAACAACATTAGTGAATGTTTTAATTAAACTGTAATTTATCCTATGCCGGAATGACAATCGGCATTCGTGGTTACAGCAGAGATCGTGGGTAATTGAATTTTTATAAAAAGTTTTTTTAAGTTTCTTTCATTATCAACATGTTACTCAAAAGCAGATACACGTTTTTCTAGACGTAAAAGTTATCGATGTTTTTTAAACTATGAAACGCTACGGAAAACAAACTTAATGAATGTGTTATGGCAATTAATTTAGTAACAGTTCCTTAGCTATTTAGTTGTGTACTTTGCTATCTTTGATCGCTGTTTTGCGAGGGAATTCTGACACGTGACTGAATGATGAGCTTACGAAATTATGTAGTACATGAGTTAAATAATGAAAACAATGCAAAACCTCTACCACATCATCACGAAACGCGTTGAAACACCTGCATAAAAGACAACGCCCATTGATATAAAAACAGGGGTAAAGTTCTGTTACCAGATTCCTTGTTCGAAGTGTACATAAGATGCACCAAGGGCAAGCTGTAAGTCATATAGTCGGTAATTCCTTTAATTCTTATTGAATCAGTGTTAGATCTATGTCATTTTAAGTGGACACAGGAAACACAAAGTGATCTTACTTGGTGTTTTCCATCTTGTCACTGTTCTTTTATTAACAACCGCATTCAATTTTTTATTTTTTTTTTATTTTGATTTTTTTACTCATTGCGTTACGCCTCGTCGACGGCATTAGAGGCGGGATGGGACTGGGGACAAGGAACTGGAAGGAATTCGGCCATGGCCTTTTTGAAGGAAGCATTCCGGCATTCGCCTGGAGTGATTTGGGGAAATCATGGAACACCCAAATCTGGATGCCCGGACGGGGATTCGAATCCGCGTCCTCCCTGATGCGAGGTCAGAACGAACCTCACTCGAAACTGACTGCGTTCTTACTAAGTAACATCTAACTGTGGAATCAAAAGTGCGCCAACATCATTACCATCTACAATCAACATTAAATAAATTTAAAAGTCAAGCATTAATTACATTGTACGGTACCGGTTAAAGTTTACAGCAATTTCGTTAGCAATGACTGACAATCGCATACACCTATAGGTTGTTAAGATCGTAGTTCCACAATTATTAACGTTACAGCATCATCCGACTACAACTGAGAACTTGGTGAGTGTTTTTAATAACAGCTCAAAGCATGTTTTCTCTTGTTGATTCAGAGCTGCCATCTCAGAGGATCATTTTAAGTCGTTGTCTCCCCAGAGGCCAAACTGATAGAGTAGCACGAGACATGTCAAAGGATTTTGACAGAGTGAGCCATAACATGGTTGTATATAAAGTAAAAAGAGTGGATGAGAAAGTAATTTGTTTGGTAGAAGAATTTATAAGAGGTAGAAAACAAACAGTTAGCGTAGGATATGCAGTATCAAAAGAAGTAAAAATGGGAGTACCACAGGTTAGCGTATTGGGTTCATTACTATTCATTATTCTAATGAATAATTGTGTTGATCGTTTACTATCAGAAATAAGGTGATAGGTGCAATGAACCCTCCGCCACACATAATGCTATATAAAAGGATAAACACGGTAGATGACTGTAAACAGCTGTTGGGTGATCTGGACAGGATACCTAGTTGGGTTGATAAACATGGGATGAAGATAAATGCCATAAAGAGTTAGCTTATTCGATACACAGATCAAAAACTAAACGCTGATTATGATTATAAGGCGGGGAAAGAATTGCTTGTTGAGTGCTTGAAATGTGAACATCCTGACATTACATTTGATAACAAGCTTAAATGGGTAGGACACATTGTACAGGTAGTATTACACGATTTGGTTAAATGAGACACAATTTGTGTACAACATTTTGAGTATCAAATACAGGAGTTACATAGGGTGCAAAGAAAAGCTGCTAGATTTGTTTCTGGAAATTACTGCAGAACGCAATCAGTAAAAGATGTGATAAAAGAGCTGGAATAAGATTCATTGCAAGTCAGGAGGAGGATGATGAGGGTCATGGGAGTGTACAAGGCGTATATTGTTGATGAGGGTTCGAAAGCTAATGGTGTAAAAATTAAAAGTAATGCATTAAAGTGAAAAGATGACCATGACCAATAGGTGGCACTCGATATCAGGCACAAGGGTGTAGGAAGATCATCTTTTTTAGGTAAGGGTTGCAGGGATTGGAATAACTTACCAAGAGAAATGATGAAAAATTTATCAAAAACATTGAAAGAATTTAAAGTTGAAATTTGTGGAGGTAAATGTAGGTGGGTGCAGGAAAGGAAACAATGGGTGTGCGAGGAAATTGCCACAGGAGCGTGCGCTCCATAGTTGTACGGAAAACCACTGTTTCGAATCCCCATCTCGTTTAGAATTTTTCCTGCCCCGGTAGATTCCGAGATTTGCTATTTAAGTATATTGTGTTTTAGTGGTTTAGGCGTTCGAATCCCTATCTCGGCGGGATTTTCATAGGCGCTTAACCCGACCTTCATTTCTGGCACTGGTTCGTGAGCAAAGTGAAGTATGCCAAAACACTTAGAGATTTAATTACCTCAATGTTCGCAAGTATTTTTACTATCTCTTTTTTCAGATCAGAATTCCTGTCAGTACTACTTCCATTCAATAGCATTAAGATGAACAGTTAGTTGATGTTGGTTCATCTTCCTATTTAGTTTTCTATCCCATCTTCCACATACAAATTTATGATTCTTTGCGTTAAAATTACTAAGATTTTTTGATCAAAATTCGATCTGATAACTACTTAATGAACATTAATAATCCGGAATTGAAAAATGAACTATATTCGCAAAAAGTTTTCCATTCTAACTTAATTCTAGTAGTATTTGTTTCACCAGAGTATCGTCTGTGGAAACAAGATGCACTTCATGATGGATATGTTCACATTTGGTTAGAGGAGGATCATATATTCTCGTTCACTTTAACACGTATCTAACTATGCTTCTCATATTTTGTATTCTTTCCTTAGTACTCTTAGAGTAACATTGTATTTTTACACGTTAGTTCCCGCATTTAGTTAATTTTGTAACTCCTCAAAAAAATCGAAAAAAGGAAAAAAAAACTCGAACATGTCCCTTCCTTTCAGGATATTGTTATTTTTTAATTTGTATTAATGACGTTTAACATACTGGAAAGGTAGCTGTCTTCATAGTATGAATTTACTTTTGACCAAACTCAGTGCTTAAAATAAATACAATTTTTTTTATTAAGAAAGTTTAGTCTCTTTGCGATAATTACTTATTCTGCAAAACCCGCTGCATGCTGGCGCCTCCACAGCGCTGTTGGTGAACTACAAGCTTTGCTTCACATCCGATAGAGTACACCAGCTGCTAAAACTGCAAGCGTGTCAGTTGTAAGTGAAGAACGTTTAAACTTATTTCAAACCTCAGTGCATTTGTCCAAAACTAATTGTATCTGATAGGGTCCTTCTCCACTGAATTAAAGTAAATGCAAATTAGATACAAATGTTCAAGAAATAATGGAGAAACTTATTTTATTGTAAAATAGGTCTCTAATTAAAAAACAAAGCATATTTTCAAATACGACAGTTCATAGATTCATCAAAAACTGAGACCCAAATCAAAATTAAAGGTTACATTTTGTAAGTGCTACCACATGATTTGGAATTATCAGATAATAGTTGAGTTATTTTATAATTCTTAAAATTCACTGTTTCTTACATCTTACTTTTTTTTTAAGTAGGGGTGTATATATTTTGCAGATTGTAAGTGAAACATTTCAGTCTCTTTCATTAAATTCGCTAAGTTAATTTCAATGAATGTCAGTTGTTTTGGGAGTCAGGATTTTACAACGCGAATGGAACGATTGCTATCCCATCAACAGTAAAAAACAATGCTCTGCATTTCGAGCAACAATCTATTGGCCACTATTAGCGTGAGAGGCAAAATACATTAAAAATAGCTGACGATTCTGTGTTTATGTACAATACATCAGTAACTGAGTAACTGGTTTTTACTTTTAAAATGTCATTTAAATATTACCAATTAAATATTACCATTCATAATATAAAGCCATCTTCTTAGGTCATTGTGTCTGTACATCTCTAATGCTGCAATTCATACGAAAATTTTAATCAGTGATGTGTAAGCAATATTTTGAAATATTTTCAAAAAATATCTACGTAAAAATTGGTTTTATGCAAAACTCGGTGTTATTAAAGCAACATTTGACGATATTTTTCATTATTGATAGATTCTGGGGGATTAACGACTAGACAGTTAGCAATTGCAATTATAGTCAATACTGCATGCTAACCAATATTAGCGGACACTAGTCATGCATAGGAGAGGAGGCATGCCAAGCCCATCTAACTTAATGCCAGAATGCATTATCCGGGGAATGTAGCCACATAGCTAAGAGGATAAGCAACCGAACTTGTGCAATTTATATAAGCTAAAGTGCATCATAGCAGTACATACTTGCAGAATAACTCACGTGAGGGTGCACAATCTTCATGTCTTGCCCAAGTACGCCAACTAGCAGAACTAGCGAAACTAGTGGCTGCGTCAGCTCATGTCCTCAGATACATTGTGAAACTAACGAATTGAAAATGACGTACTACTGACTGAAGGATCAAACAGATACCTGGTTTTCATTGAGTATTATATCCAAGCTTGACTTGACATCCTGAGTTTACCAAACTGAGCAGTTGGACAAACCCGGGAAACACGTTGCCTATATGAGTTGCACCGTGAAAGGTCGCGTTACGTATTAATTACGCTATTTAGATCCGCTGTTTACATAACTCGTTATTTGATACTGGCGCTAGCCTCTGCCGTTCACTACTTTTTAAGGTGAAGATATTTCTTGTAAGGAACGCTCTACAACAGACATCCTATCTCTCGTGGAAGGTGTGAATACCACAAAACATGCATAAAAATTAATTAATATTTATCATTAACAATTAATATTGCCATACAGTTTACTTTATAAGTATTATATTTACAAGATATTAATTAGTATTTAGTTCCGTAGAATCAAATAATTTATGTAATTGCTCATCAACACAATAAATTAAAGGGTATTTAGAGCGATTTCATGCAACTTGAAGACTATTAGTAGCTTTTTAAAATGTTTTTGTTTCAGAAAGAACGTACGCTAAAGATTTTAAGTCAGAATTACTTTATATCCTCAATACGAGTTTCTCGACTAATTTTGAAGGTCCGTTAGATTTTTGGATTAACCAACGTTTCGATGATCTCGTTAGTACTATTTTTGCCTGAGATCTTATTGAATACGATTATCGTTTCATTGCTCAAACACTGATATTCCTTACAAAAAATGAAAATAAATGATGCTTTCGGGAATTTTTTACTTCAATAATTATCTCTCTATTGTTACAGCGACCAACCCTCTTTGCCACACACTTAGGTTGAAAACATTCTCCGTTGGCCTTATGTTGTAGCAAAGGTTTCTCGTTTGTAAGGCTCTCGAGACTAACCATAGTGGCAGACTGCTTTTACTTTTTAACGGTACGGTAAGGTGTCGGTGTGCTGGATGGAAAAGCGTATAGAGGGAATCCGGAAATTTCCGCTTCTTTACGGCTAAATTTTGTTTTCGTGTAATTGATTGCCTTAAAAAAGTAGTTTTTCTTCAGACCCACTTCCAGGTTCATCAGATGACCGTAAGTTGTAGGTTATGTTATTCTAAAACATTCTTAAAAAATCTTTTAACATACCATGATGCTGTGGATAGGGTGGATTAAAAAAAAAGTTTGTTTTGTGATACCAAAGGTAATTTACATTGTATACAAAAAGAGCACGTTTATTTTGAAATGTTTGAATAGATATCTTTCATTACTAGTAGATTTGGTCTTGTGTATCCGATTGTTACGGTGTGTGAGTAAGGTACGATGGGTCCCCGGTTCAACTGCCGAAATTTTTATGGGTCTAAAAATTAACATTCACCTCTGGCAAAGCTTTGATTTGTTAATGCGAAGATAGTAGGACGCCCTATATAGCATAGAGCATTGGTTTTTGTGTGTGGTAGTAGAATCGTGTCTCCCGTCGTGCACTATGGTTGTTTAGATGTCGGAAGCTATGGGGGTGTGGGAAATATGGGGGTTGAAAGTGGTCGACCTGCAGCAATTTCATATTTCTGCCAAAGACGCATGTGTCATGGTATATCACTGTTCAGCGAAAACTATCTATCATACATCACTGGCGTTTGTGTGTGGTAGTGCCACAGAGTCAAATTTCGATAACAACGTCGGCCGAATTTCAGTAACTGTGATATTGTGCGAGATATGGTGGTTGAAAGTGGCCGATCAAGGATATTTTCGTATTTCGACCAATGACATGTGCCTCCGCATATGTCACTTTTCTGCCACAACTACATAGCAAAGAACATTGTTGTTTGTGTGTGGTAGTAGAATCAAGTCTCCTGTCGGGTACTATGGTTGTTAGATGTCGGTAGCTATGGGGGTGTGGGAGATATGGGGGTTGAAAGTGTTCGACCTGCAGCAATTTCATATTTCAGCCAAAGACGCATGTGTCATGGTGTATCACTTTTAACCCTAGGATGCATGGTGCCGAAAACACACATGAATGCATATGCAGGGCCTCCAAGGCCCTGCCTAATTTTAAATTTTCGTCTTTTCATATAATAATTTTTTGGAGTAAAATTTATTTCTGTCAAATTTACTGTCATATTGAAAGATTCCTAAGACACAGTAACAGGATCTTGTTGGCCTGATTAACTTTTTATTAATTAATTCACTTATAAGTTGCAGTTTATATTTTATAACATTTATTACAACCAATTTCTTCAATTAAAACATACTCATTATTCACAATATTATGTATATAGGCAATATTTTGACAAAAAGTTATTATTCATTGTTCACATAAAATTGCATTTTTCTTAGTTTTCAACATGTGACAAACAAGAAGCACAAAGAACGCCACTATGTTTCTTACAAATGTTGGTTTTACATTTAATGCATGTCATAGCACTTTTCCTGTGTTTATTATATGGACAATAATTGCATCTTCTTCTTTTTCCTGAAACAGGTAGTTGGTTCGGCAATATGACATCTTTCTGAACACCACATCTTTGCATGGCATCAACGATTTTCTTTGGAAGATTAGGGATCTGAATACGAAGTTCCATTAGTGGTCTTACCATTTCCTCTGCTAAATCTCTTTTATCACTTCTTCCACTATGGTATGTCAGATGTTGGGCGGAAAATAAAATTTCACTGTTCATTGCTGCAACGTCCATCATATTCATCCATAATGCAAATGGCCATCTTCTTGTTCGTCTCTTGCAAGTGTAATAACGAATTTTCTGGTCCATTTGATCTACTCCACCCTTTATAGAGTTATAGAACTTTATTATATCTGGTTTCTTTTTTGCATGAGTTTCATCAATGTTTCTGTCGTGATGCATTGTGCTAATGAGAACTACAGACTTTTTCTTTTTTGGAACATAACTCACCATTGTAATGTCACCTCTAAATGCAAACAAAGAGGAATGAATCGCTCTTGAGGCTGATGGTTTCATCTCATTAGGAATTTCTGGTTTATTTTGTTTGATTGTTCCCACCACTGTAATTTGCTTCTGAAGCATCTCTTCTGCCAGCTGGACACTAGTAAAGAAGTTGTCAACAGTAATATTTTTTGATGATCCTTCAATGCTTTTAGCAAGATCTTTCACAACATTCAATCCAAGATTTTTCTGAATAGATTCATGCGGCTTCCTTCCCGTGTAAACAATTCCGTCTAAAGCATATGCAGATGTAGCATCACATAACAAAAATATTTTTATGCCATACTTGGCTGGTTTAGAGGGCATATACTGGGTGAAGCTGCATCTTCCACGGAATGGGACTAGCTGTTCGTCAACTGTGAGCGAATCATTGGGAATCATTCTATTTCTACACTTGTCAAAAATAGTTCCCATACATAACGAACAGCTGCAAGTTTGTCATCTGCAGATCGAGCTTCACGGGTATGCCTGTCATCAAATCTAATCATTCTCCTTATATCCTCAAATCTATTTACTGACATGGTGGCCTTATATGTAGGATTTGCCTTTTCATCCAAGAATAATTCTCTAATAGGGACATCCCAACTCTTCTCAACACCAGAAAGCAGTAAAAGACCAAGAAAACCCTCCATTTCAGCAAGCGAAACGTTTTTCCACGTTTTACCACGCAAAGCAGCCACTCTTCTGCCTTCAATATTTGTGCAGTTGATGATTTCCTCTAGTATTTCCTTGGAGATGAAATAGTCCCAGGCATCCTTAGGTTTACAGGTTTTCAAACCACGGGCTGGACCAGGTGCCTTCTTTACGATATTATGGACAGGTGTACGAAAAGTTGCAGGAGGTTCTAATTTCCAAATCGTTCCATTCCGACTAATGTATGTGTGGTCTTCTATACCTTTTTGTGGTGGTTCTTCATTTTCAGACTCTGATGAAGTAATATTATCGGAAGGACTCTCATCTGCCTCAATATTCACATCTGCAGGTTCATTGGCTGATTCTTCACTACTTGCATCTTCAAAAATATTTCCTTCCTCGCAAGAATCATCTTCTTCAAACCACTGAGCCACAACACTTTCAAAATTAGCTGCATTTGCACGTACTGACTCTCTTGCTTTGCGTGTCGAAGCCATAGCAAAAGACGTGTCCCTCGAACAGCAGCTTGTGCAGCACTAAACGAGTCATACTCGTAACAATATGAGCCTTGCAGCAACAAACTAACTACAGTAACAATGAGGCTGACAAGAGCAGCACAGGATAACAATACTATGCAATAATAAAACATTTGATAGCAAAAAGATCAATGATACACCGACATCGCCAATATGTGAAAGCAGTGTGTATTATTTTTTAGTTACTACTCCAGCTACTGCAGCTGTTGGCACTCCAGTTGCTGGAAATACTACTACAGTTATTGTTGAATTAATAACTGCTCCCAAACAAATGTTGAAGACAATATAGGCTAAAGAACATTTATAAATATGTGAGGGCTTCTGAAGCCCTGCTTATGCATTCACGGTGTATGGGTAAACGTATAGAATTATACAGAAAACTTAAAAAGGTATCTCGTTCAGACTTGGTAGGAGGAATGTCACAGTGTTAGTGAAAGAGTACTAGAAAGCAGTTTGAAATCTAACAAAAAATTACAGATTTAAAAAAAAAAAATGAAGACATACAAGGGCCTCGGAGGCCCTGTATATGCATCCTAGGGTTAAGCCAAAACTATGAAGCGCAGATCACTAGGCTTAGTGTGTGGTAGTAACAGAGGGTCACCAATCGATCGCAACGTTGGCCGAATTTTGGTAACTTTGGGAATGTGGGAGATATGGTGGTTGAAAGTGGTTGATCAAGGATATTTTCGTATTTCCTTCAAAGACATGTGTGTCCGTAAATTTTACTTTGCTGCCTGAACTACATAGTTCTGATGACTGGCATTTGTGTGTGGTAATAGCATCGAGTCTCCCATCGTGCACTATGGTTGTTAGATGTCGGTAGCTATGGGGGTGTGGGACATATATGGGTTGAAAGTGGTCGACCTGTATTTTTCAATCCAAATTCTTTACAAACAAGAACAAATTCGTGGGTACCAGGTAGTATTAAATAAAGTGTAAGTAACCTCAAGCAAATACAAACAAAACAAATACATTTCATTGTGAATACGTTCATAAACACGAGAATATTTCACCTAATCACAATGTGCCAAAGACTTTTAATGGTGGTCTATTAAGATCTTGCTGGGGTGTTATATCTGTACGTAAAAGAACAACCATTGAGGTGATAACGTGATTCAGGCCTTTTTAAGGATGCATTTCGGAAAACCCAGATCTGGATGCCTGGACGAAGATCCGAGCCCGCGTCCTCCTGAATGCGAGGTCAGAGCGTGAAAGAATTGAAGAACTTTCTATCATCCGCCACAACTTCGTTAATTAAGGTATAAAATGCCCCACTTTCAAATCTTGTAGTACATATTGGATGAACCTACAACGTTCTTTTACTTTTCTTATTTTTGAGATTATTTACAATGCATAATGCCGTGCCCAACTCCTCAGGTTCAAAGATTTTGAATAGAACTAGGACAAATATTAATTACGACAATCATGTTCTTTGTCGGCGAGGGAAGCAGGAGCTGTCTCTCTGACGTAAGAGACACCGAGTGGCTCTGAAGTGGCCGCGTCAGATTCCGGTGGCCGGTGTCTAACAATTCAGCGGCCGGACACCGAGTGTGGCGTCTTAAAGGACTCTACCTGAATCCTGCTACTTGGGAAATAAAATTACAACTGATGGTCAAAGTAGAAATGATGTTAAAAGCAGAATGGCACTGGCAAAAATAGCCTTCATGAGAAAGAGAAATTTTTTAATTTCAGATATTGATCTAAGTATTAGAAAGAACTTTCTAAAACTCAATGTGTGGAGCACAGCAGGTTATGGTAGTGAAGTATGAACGTTAAGAATACCAGAAAGATGGAAAATGTGAGTATTTGTAATGTGATGCTGTAGATTAGTGCTAAAAATTAAGTGTAAAGATAAGGTACGAAATAAAATTAGTTTTGTTAATGATGGGTGAGGTAAGAAGTTTGTGGAAGAGTCTTACAAAAGGAAGAGATAGTATGGTGGCCTGTATTTTGAGATATGCTTGATTGGTTAATTTGTTAGTGGAGGGAAAAGTCGAAGGTAAGAACCGTAGAGGACGATAGAGATTAGAATACCCGAAGCAGATAACTGAGGACGTGTTGATACGAAGAGGTGAGCACGCGTCTCTTTTGTGACAGGAGAGTTCATTCCCAGCGTCTGTGACGTGGCTGACGCGAAGTCTTTTTACGAGGTTGCGCAGTATTTCCTCTTTTTGAGAGGTCGTTTGTTCGCGGCTCCTTTAATGCTATGCGGCTATACGCTGGCTTATGAGGGACCAACTGAGGCCGCTGTTATTATAGCTGACCTCGTAATGTGGTGTGAAACGCCAGCAGCTGAGACAGCATACCTCAAAAGCGACGCCATGTTAGCAGAACTTCCGTAGTTTGTAAGAACCTAAGCGAGTTTGCTTCCATGCAGAGTCTAATATGCGTACGTTTTAATAGTCGTAGACATTATGTATCCCTAACTTCATAAATTATGCGTGAGCAACGAACAAATTTTACCTCTTACGGTTCTGAATGTTATGACCTCGAGAATAGTTTCAAACATTAGCCGCGTAATTTGGTCCGGGGGCTGATGAGGCGAGAACGTACCGGAACACAATTGTGATATGGTCATGGAGCGATAAGTTAATTTTTTTGGGATTCCATTATTACTAATCTTCTCTCAGTGAATCAGTCCGTCACAGTGCTCAAGTTCGCAATCGTAGTTCGTACTACCCTTCAAATTTTCCCCAGGTATATACTGGAAATATTGCACTTAGTGTTTTTTTCTTTTAAACTGCATTGTAGCTCAATGAGTATCGCGAAGGAAACTCCGCTGGAATGTAAAGAATGGTCTCAACATGGGACTGGAAACAATTCACTTCTAGTGTCACAAAAGATTTTAACTGGATATGGAGCTCTACCTCCATGAAACCTGCGGGAAGTGGTAGAGCCGCGCAGGAACTCCATTTCCTTTACCTATATTTTAGTATAATCTAATGAAAAGAAGCTATAAAACTTAGTTTATACCCAAGCGGGTTTGTGTCATTGTTCAAAAGTCATCAGAGGACTGGAAAATCTTTTACTATCCCCCCTCCCCGCCCCCACGTTTTTTGCTGTAAAAGAAGAAGTGTACGGGCACAAAAGTTACCAGTTTAGACCGTCATTCTACTTTGTTCATAGTTCTGACCATCGCGATTGAACTTGTTAGACAGATGTGTCTTACTTCTTTTCCCAAAATCCTTCATCCTCTTGCTAAGTTCTTTCGTCCACGTGTTTCTTCGTCCAGTTTATGATTTGTTGGCAAATTTATGGTTACTGACCAGACTATTGAACCTGACTCCGTACTGTATGATATCGCCTATGACTGACTACTGAACCTGCATCCGTACTGTATGATATCGCCTATGACTGACTGTTGGTTTCCTCAGAGGCTGCTTTCCTCCATTTTCTCGGTAATGGGGGACTACGCTGAACATTGATTACTTTTTCGTGTTCCGAGAATGTTTACTTTTGCTGTACGTACTTCACGGAGATCTGCATGTGTCGGGTATACCCGACAGGTAGGTTACCTGTTGCGCGCAGTACTTGGAAGGCCTTGTGTCTCACCTAGGCTCGGGAAAGATGTTATTTTTCATACATTTGTCCTTTTCTCGGAACAAATACCACTTAATCTGTCTCTGCTCTGTCTTATGATAGTTGGTTTGACCTCTCTCAGTAGAATTAATTGGCTACCGTCTCTATACATGGGAGTTCATTTTTCTTTTTTTTTAAATAACTGCAAGTGTAAACAGTTTTTTCTAATAGCTTCTTTCTTGACATTGTCGTGTATTGTATTATGGCTGCAACTAAATGCGTTAAATCACTGTTATCGATCGCCAGCATGTAAAATATCCACCTGTCTACTTTAATCAAATGTAATTAATTATTGGAACTATTTAAATAAAAATATACTGAATTCACTGTATGCTTTTTCATAGACTGCTAGTTAAATGGCAGGTAAATTTACAGTAATAAGTATTTATCATATCTGCTCGAATGAATTACGCATTAAAATCTACTACTTTAGACATTACAATGTTCAATGCGATGTTTCAGACACTTTAGAAACTCGTTTTACACTTGGAAAATTATAAGTGAATTTGTCTTTATACAGAATTTTTTAACATTCACGAAGGAAATACATGCATAGAGCAACCGTATTCAAAGCGACACCACATTGACATACTATCTTAATGCGAGCGAGAGTGAGAGAAGCATAGGGATAGCAACTTACAGTATGTTAGAGCGAAGTGATTTCACTTGCTGCGCAATGTCTTCACTGAACTCTCCGAAACATACAGCGGGAACGATGGTGCAGCACTGAGAGCTCCTATTGTGTTTGGTGAGGTTTAAATAGCTTTTATAATAACAATGCCTTACATTCTACCAATCCTATCATCTTCACTTTAGATTACTTACTCATTCAATCTTTCTGAATTCCGGAAAAATATACTGGATACCAAAGATGTTATGTGTCTTACCCGTCCCCACAAGTTAGAATCTGTTTCATAAGGAACTGGCTCCAAGAAGAAGGCGTTCCTTCCTCAAATTCAATGGCTTCAATTTCTACAGAGCTCCTTAAATTCAGACTAAAATATTCCGGTTTTTCATGTAGCTAAAAATACACTCCCCCTCATTATCGCCAAGATAGCTAATTTCATATTAGCACGTTTTTAGCGTCAAGTTTGGCGCTTATAATGCCACGATGTGTAAAGAAATTCCCAGTGGATCATAAGGTCCATCGCAATAAAATAAAAATTTGTCATTATTATTGCACAGTTAACTCATCGCATGAAACAAAAACCAAAAGTAGAGTAATGAAGCTTTTCTCATCTTGTTCCTAAAAGGAGCTTTATAAAATGTAAGTACATAAAAGATAAGTAACAATATGTATGGGAGAAAATAAAAAAAAATTTAAGATAAAATGCTTCCATATGAAATGAAACTTCGCAAAACTAAAATTACTTAAAACAGTAGTTGAATAAATAAAAAATATCATAGGAAACCAATAAAAGCAACAAGATTTACAAAAATTTTACTTAGCTACCCGTCTTTAGGAACAAATTCCAAATCATACTGCATACATTCTTGTGTTAGTTTCAACTCAAACAATACATTTTGCCATCAGTAATGACGTAGAGAAAATATAAAATCTCCAGTCATCGAAAACAGCAGCAGTAATATCTAATGACAGTAAAATATAATAGCACTAATTTAAAGAATGCAAAGATTCATATATTTTATTTTTTTTTAAATATAAGAAACTTGGATAACAGCCAAAAGCAAGAGCGGTCTGGTAACTAAGTCATTCAGGCTTCTGACAGTTGATCGAAATGTCCCAGATTCCTATCTATGTCTCTGTGGAAAATTTAAAAGGCTCTTAACCCGTCCTTCACATCTGACACAGCTTGTTATGTAACGTGAAGTACGCCAGAGCGCTTACGTGGTTCAGATTCCACGCTAAGCTGTGGGTTGCCTTTATCCACTGGGATTACCAAGTTAGGTCAGGAGCAAAGGAACCGGCCGTATTAACATTGATAGCAGGCTTACTATGCCTCCGTCGGGCGGGTTCAATACACCTTCGCTTAACTTACAGGTTAGTGAAGCAAGCGCATCTAATCTATAGGGCAAAAAAGAATGCAAGAAAATTCCAATATTAGCGGGATAACCGAAGCTGTAGTACAGCCAACAGTATAATAAAAAATTATTGGCAACAGACAACGCATTTTTTTTTTTTTTTTTTTGCTTATGGTATGGCACCTCTACTATGTCGGCGTCATTGTAGGTGGGTAAGGAATTCGGCCATGGACTTTTGAAGAAACCATCTCAGTATTTGCCGGTAGTGTTTTCGGGAAACCGTGGAAAACCCAAATCTGGACGGCTGTACGGGGATTCGAACCCACGTCCTCCAGAATGCTATACCACAGCGTTACCGCGACAACAAAAGAGAATAATCCAAATGTATACATTTTTTTTTTTTAAATTTCATTCCTCCCAGCTGAAGGTTGGGAGGCGGGCTGCTGGAGAGTCAGGGAGACTCTTTTCAGCCTACTAGTCTACGGAAAGGGAAGGGGGATGGAAGGTCGGCCGTGGCCTTGCAGGGAACCATCCCAGCAATCGCCTAGAGTGACTGAGGAAAACCACGGAAAACCTCAGTCAGGATGGCCGAACCGGGTTTGACCCCAGTCCTCCCGAATGCCAAGTAGCAGTGCGAAATCGTACTGTTCAAGCCTCGGTGTGTATACATTTCAAAGTCAGAGGTAAATGAGTTGCATATCATCGAACGTCACATCGATGTGAACTGAACACGGAAAACGTTAATACTTTCTACTACTAATTTAAAACCGTAAAGCAGCATAGAGATAATAAAGGAAAACAAATCCATAGACCTTTTTCTGTTGCAACGTGGGATATATACATAAAACTTAAAAGGGAAAAGAAACCATTAAATAAGTGCAATATACATCAGTTAATGGAAAAACATTTTAGTTTTTTTTAAAAATTTAAATTCTGCAGGTATTCCAAATGTCTGAAACACACCTAAAAGTTCTAAGACAAATAGTTATAATGTCATCACAGCATAAAACCATGGAGCCCAAAGAAAACTCCGATATATATATACATAAATAATAATTCTGAGGCTATTTGGAAAAGATACTCAAAGATGAAAGCAACACCAGTTAAAGCTGCAAGACAGTAAAAAAAGATAATAATTAAAAGCTTCATAGTCGGTACATCTGGTTATATAATAAGAATTTGAAAAAAGTAGTTATTTAACTTACAGTATTTTTAGTCTTCTTAATGTTTTTTTTTTCTTTTCCTTAAACAAAATCGTGGGCGGAAAAATGCGTAGCTACATTTATTTATTTTTAGAAGAATACTCTATCATTTTTCTTTTTTATTTAATCACTTAGTCTCCAAATTTTAGAAGAAGAATAAGTAAAGATTCAGAGAAACGATATGAGTCAAACGCGTAAAAAAGAAACAGAATTTTTTTAAAAAAACACCTGTCTGAGAAAAGGAAATTCAATTTTTTATTTTTAAGTCTATTACATTACTGGTCTAATCTAAAAATATTTTGTATTAGCTGATACCCGCGACCTCGTACGCGTGGATTAAGAAATTCGTTGCCAAAATTGAATATTGGTAACGTAGGTTTGGTCCCAAGTAACATCTAGTCGACATTATATGACAGGAAAGCTATCATTATATCATTCTACCTTCGAACCTGTCTCATGCAGAGAATCAATTTCCAACATATTTAAAAACAGAAAAACAAACGAAGGTGCGGGAATGTCTAATAGGGGGGGGGGGGGGCGAGTTAACTTAGGGAAGCTTTATTTAACTTATATAAGGACGAAGTCTTTCTCGGCGTTGAGAATGTATAAACTGCTCTCGGGTGACTGGCAGGCTATAAGAACTAGCCTTTCCGCTGCACACGGCACTTCACCAGAAGATGGCGGCAATGAATCTAGTCGCCGAAATATCGTGTAGCAACGCACTCTTGACTCGGCTAGTCACCCGAGAGCAGTTTATACATACTTTATTTAACTTGCTGTTTTCTTCTTTCTTCAGCATGAGAATCCGATTCTTGGGTTCTAATAACATTAGCTGCTAAATTCCGTCGAATGCCGAGTACTACTATATGGGGTTACACTACTGAAAACGAACTATGTGAATGTGGTGAGCTGCAGGACCCACAACATCTTCTGGTGCGTAAGAATCTGCCTGAAACCTGCACTATCGACGGACTTTTTACGGCAAATGAGAAGGCCATCAGGATTGCGGAATTCTGGTCACACTCCATTTAATTGTGTTCTATGGTCCATAAGCTTAATATTAATTAATTAATTTTATTTGTTTTGTTTCAATTTGTAATTTTATGTCCTGGGCACGAGAAATAATAAAATCAAGATGTAATTCGCAAGCAACGCTACTAAAAAATCTGTGGTTTCAGAAAATTATGACGTTCTGCTGCAGTCACCTTTTTCGAGTCTGTTAAGCGAAAGATGAACACTAGTCTCAGGAATTCGGGAGCAGGTTGCTCTTTCAAAAAGTCATGGTCTATTTCCCTGCTCCCTTGTCTCCCACTCCTACCGGCTCTAATAACCTCGATTTCGACGAGCCGCTAAGCCTTTAAATTATATTGACTTACTGATCCAACAGCAGTAGGTGTACCATAAGGAAAATAAAATTGAACAGACATGTCTGTAAATACAACAATTTTCCTCCTCATCATCCGATTTCTTTGACGTTCTTGATGATACAGATATACTGTGACAGAAAGCGTAAACAGGCAAATTATTTCATGCGGTTTGGCGCTTTATATCTGGAAAGGCAGAGTAATGGATAACTAAGAGGTAAACATGTAATTTTAACCTTTTTTGAGGGAGATGGAAAACTTAAGCAAACGAACAAGCAAATTCGCTGGAATTAATTCTATTCAAATTTCACTTCTGTTAAGTTTTACAAGTAACACATTCCATAATTAACATAGCCTGTGTATTTAAACAATAGCTGAAATAATCAGTCAAAAATTTGAATTTTTTGTTGAAGTAGTTTTAATCAACTGTTGTCTGATTCATTCATTCGTATAAACATGAAATAAGCTAAACGCAAGGTGTTGTTCACTATTGTTATTTATTTGTAGTTAAAAGCGACATTTTACCTACGTAATCCAGTAACTCCGAGTTTATTAACTGATATCCTGTAATGTTTATTACTTTAGTATGTTAAATACTGACTTTTTTTAGTGTCATGTATCTGAATATTCCTTTGTGTAATTCAGAATTCATTATGTTTTACAGAACATACAGTAAATCACTACCCAAATTTAGTTGTCAGTTTTTTTTCACAGCAATATCCTCAATAGGTACCAGAATCCCGCTATAAAACAAACAACTTGGAATAAATTTTAATGTATTTATGTATTACGGAGTTCACGCGCTTGATTCACTTCGGCCTACACCACTGTTTCGTTAACTTTTATTACATGTGATGATGGCAGAATTGAATTTCTTTAAGTGTAAGATACAAATAGATTGTCGTTTTCTTACTACATAAAACACATATTTCTTTTCGTGTCATCAGTCTTTCAATTGATTTACTATGGTCCTCCACCTTTTCCTATCCTAAGCTAATCCCCTTGAAAGCAGCAGCCTGCATCATCTGCTTTATATGTATTAATCTTCACCTTCCTCTACACATTCGACTGACAAATTAACCAGTCACGCATGTCATAGAATGCCACCCACAATCCTGAACTTTCTTGCTGTGGTATTCTATCTTCAGCCGTCGTTTTAAACACACGTTCATTTCGCACTTGATCTATCCCTTTAATTTGATCTTTCAATGTTTCAATTTAATTATTCATAAGCGTAAAGGCAGGACCACACGCTTGCCAAACCTCACCAAGCCGTTAAAATTTGAATCTTATGGATTTGGCCTGGCTTGTGTAGGTCTAGTAGCACTTGTGGCTGATCCGAACGAGTGTCAGCTTTTTGGCACAAATCAAAGAACGTTTGCGGCAAACGCTTGCGAAGCGTCTAAACGTTTGTGCGGACAAACGTGCGATCTTGTTCGTTGTGATAGAAGAGCTGCAGGAAAAATGAATAACTGGTCCAACAAGGATATTTTACAATTCCTCTAATGCTAATTTTCAAAATCAGCATAGCTCATGAGGGAGAAATTGTCATACTGTCCAGCTGGCTCGAAAAGAAGCACCGAAGTTGGTGGTGTAACGGCTAGCGTTCTGGCTTCGTATTCGGGAGGACGGTGGTTAGAATCCCCGTCCGGGCATCCAGATTTGGGTTTTCCATGGTTTCTCAAATCACTCCAGGCAAATGACGGGATGCTTCCTTCAGAAGGCCATGGCCGAATTCCTTCCCATTCCTTGCCCCCCATCCTTTCCCGTCTCTAAAGACCTCGCTGTTAGAAAGACGTTAAGTAGACAAAAAAAAAAAAAAAAAAAATCGAATAGAAGTCATTAAATTTTTCTTCCATAAAATCTCTGCTACCAAAAAATAATTGATTTAGACATTATAATACCGTTAAAACAATAATCATTATAGAATTTTAATTCTAAATAATAATTTCATATACTTATATTAAATGAAATTAATACATACTATATAGTACAAATTAATTAGAATATAATAATTAGCTGGACCCGTTTTTTTTTATTTTTAACTTCCACCATCTTCTTTGCAATCTTCATCGCTTTTTTATTTTATTTTAATTTTTTATGATAAAAACAGGCTGTGCCAAAAGTTATGGCCGACACATCGACGTCCATGAAGCTTACTTCTCCAAAGATACAAGCGCACTCGCAAGCGTGCGGATGTCGTTGGTTGACTCCCCAAAGTTAAGCAAGTGTTTGAGGAGACTTGGAATTTGCGGCAAGTGCCAAGCGTGTGGACCCGGGATAAGATTCATCTAGCTCATTCTTGGACATACCTTCTCGTGGCTCAGTTATTTGTTGATAAGTAACGTCTGTCCGACTGCGTCACTACACGTCATGCTGCCGGAAGCTTGTCGACCTGTCACACCACGTGATTGTTGTAGCAATTATCGCTAAAAAGCTGAGTCGACGCCTAACCTACTTGCTGACTGCAGTCTGTTACGGTTCACCTTTTAACACCTCAGAACGCCGTAGCAGAACACCTGATGGGAGACGCTAGTCAGTTCATCACCGCCTGTGCGAACACAGCAGAGGGGATAACCAACATCTGCATCACTATTCCAAGACCGCGAAACAGACGCAAAAAGTTGGTAAGTATCATATCTCATAAGTATTACAGGTAATAAAGCTTTTTCATTCTAAAAAGTGTTTGAAAATTTCGTGCTTAACGTAACCGTTGCAGATATTTTCCTAACGTTTCTTTCTATAACGGGTCCATTAATGACGCGAGGTGTTTTTCCGGAATTCCAGACCCCACCCTCTCTCTCTGGTGAGAATTCGTGAGATCTGGTCGGACCCTCTCCCCCTCTAAAATGACGTCAGATTTTGAAGGGGAATCTCCCCTCCCCCTACTAATCGACCTCGTAACATTTTTAGACCTTTTTCAGATCTTTTTTTTTTTAGGTCTCATGCTTCCAAGGGCGGTTGTACTCCCCCCCCCCCCTAAAATCATTCGTAGAGCTTTTTTTTCTAACTTTACGGTCACATAAGATTTTCGAAACCTCACGTGAGATTTCCGTTGATGCCCCCTCTCCCTTGGTCCGGTTTCGTGAGCTTTCGCTCCTCCCCCCTATTTCACCTCATGTAATTAATGGACGTATTACGAAAAATTTAGATCTATGCTATTTCGCAAAGCCGAAGAATTGTAAATAGGAGAAGCAGATATTTCTGTTCTGGAATACGAGGGAGGATGCGGGATCGAACAGTCTTCGTGCCTTCCTGATTTCGGGATTTCTCTGTTTCGTCAAAACCACCTCAGTTCAATACCAAGAAGGTTTACTCAGTAATGTTATCGACAGTCTCCTCCCCGTTTCTAACCCAAATTTCTTTACCGGCTCCAATGACTTTGAAGTTGACGAGCTGTGAAACACGGAGCCTGGTGGGTAAGTGGTATCGCTCTTGCCTGGCTTTCAAGTATGGCCATCGAGATTTCCGTTTTCCGTGGTTTCCTTAAATCAGTCCAGGCGAATGACGGAATAACTCATTCAAAAGGCAATAGCTGAATTCCTTCCCATACATTTTCATCCATCCTCTCCGAGCACTAATGACCTCAACGATCCGTATATTCAGTATTTTTTTATTTTTATTTTTTTATTATTATTATTTTGGCGTATGGCATTTAGTGTTCATATCCCCGCATCTTCCTCCTCTGTCGGAAGCCAAGTGCTGTCATCTTTCTGTGAAACTTGTTAATTATTATCTGTCTGACAAGTTTATTTTTGTTTGTGAAATGTGAGTCACTAAGACCATGTTATTGGCGGATGATCAAACATTAGTCTAGAAATAATTGCAAGCGGAATATTCACTGAAGTAGCAACGTAGTTTGAGGGAAACTCATTAAAATAAAATATGATTAAAAATTTATTTTAGGTTCAAATTAAAAAATTAAAAAATAATGCGCAGGATGTTAGACACATAAATTTTTAAAATAATTTTGGGAACAAAACGTATAAAATTGTTTGGTTTTTAAATAAATAAGTAAATTAAACGTCATGAAGGTATCAATTAATATTATATTTATATGAAGTTCCACTTAAGCTATTGGTAGGCTTTCTTTGACAACATATTTGCAACCTATGAAGCAGATAGTCTTCCATCCACTAAAATTAGATAAAATAATTACCATGCGGCATTCAACTTTTCACTTCTATCTCTTCTGATACTTCATATACAACCATAACTATTTCCCTTTTTTAAAGAATTCCTTCATCATTAAAATAAATTTTTATTTACTCCAATGGTTTTTACATTTTTTACTAGCATTTTATCTTACTTTCGTATCAGTTATCTTGCACGCAACTGACTAAATGTAATGCATACATCCATGCATGAACTCATGTTGTCGTTTTGGTGACCAGTTCTTATCCTCACAAATATTTTCGAAGTGGTTACTTACCGTTAGTGTCAATCTAATAGGCCCTTAATTTTTTATCCTATTTTTCCTACTTACTTTGTGGACCGGAAATACTATGCCACTTTTCCCAGTTTTCTGGTAAGCAGCAAGACAATAAACTCAACCCAAATAATATCTACAGGTATGGTACAATATTGTACTTAGTATCTGTAATGCATCTATATCAATACTACAAACTGCCAGAAGTACTCTTCATGTAATGTTCAGGGTTTATTTCCATCGTTTTGGTTTTCCCATTGTTCTTATTCTGTAAAGCTCAGCATCCAATTTTTCTCTATCGATTATTGATTAATAGACTAGTCCCTAATGATCTCAAAAAACCAGTTATTTAATGCACAACCATAACCATACCTTCCGTTCCCCTCAGTTTACTAACATAGCCAAAGATATTTCTAGAAGCATCTCTGTGTGGTTACGCTGCAAGTATAATTTATACTTATAACAAGACTTTAGCCAAGAAAAAGTATTTCAATCTAAGATATAAAAAAAAAAATCTGGTACTATTAATAACCTACAGAGAAAAATCAACTGATATTTTTTTATTCAATTTTTGTGTATCTACCTGTCTGTATTTCGATGAATGTAATTCATGAAAAAACTACTGGTCGTAAATTGATCGAGTTTTGTTTAATGCAGAGCCATGGTCTCACCAGTAGAATTTGATGTGATGTCGAAAAATTAAAAAAAAAAAAAATCTTTAAGTTTTTATTCTGAACATGATTTCGCCCCCCTCCCCCCAAAAAAAAAAAACTATTTGTCTTATTCTGATGAAGAATATCGCAAGGTCTGAAGGATAAAAATGATATTTTCACTTTCACGTAATGTCGAAAAAATAATAAATTAATTAAAATGGTGACAGTTTTATGCTGAATGTGATTTATGTAAAAAGTACTGGTGTGATTTTGATGGATGTTTGTTTTGTGTAAAGTTCATGCTTTTCACGAGTAATATAGGCTATCTTTCAATTTAATGTGATATCATAAAATGATGAGCCCAAGATATATCTTGGCAGAACGCAATTCATGCAAAATCTACATGTCGGATATTTATGGATTTTGATTAATGTACAGCACGTGGTGACACGAATAATATAGGGTTTGTTTCATATTGATGTGATGTTGGAAAACTGAAATTTACAAAATTAGAATCATTTTGGTTGACACGATTTGCAAAAAAAAAACAAGAAAAAAAACGTTAGTCGTATTTTGATCAGATTTTTATTAAAGCCATCCCCATTATAGAACGGGTGTCACAAGGTATGTTTCATAGAATGTTACGTTGCAGTGTGAGTCAAAGAAAATAATGGTAATTTCCCAGTGAGACAGATATATAGATTTTAATTAACATAGTAAAATACAAATAACCGACTTAAAAAACGCCTCACAGATATCCGTTTATACAAGCAGAAAAAAGATAAAAATATTTTTACGAAACGCTGTTATCATTAACTTGTATTAATATTTCTACAAAATCATTATTTACTAACAGTTGTACATATCTTCTTTACCGTGGACTGCTGTCGTACACATTATTCTCTTAGACTTATTCGAACAACTACGTGATTCGTATTCCTTGTACCCTTTTGGCTTAAAAATCCTGGCAGGTTGAACCAAATGTAAGCTGCTAATTAATAATCGGCGTGTTGTTGGTGGTTGTCCCTCTGACCACCTCTAACACTGCAAACCCGCAGCTACTTTAATTACTAATAATTAGTTTCGTACTGGCAAACATGCCTACAATATTTTCAGGATTCCTTAAATTAAATTTAGAGAATTAACACACAGTCTGATTAATGTTGGCATTAAGTTTAATGTTTCTCAAACTCAATCATGACTTTATACACAATGCAAATTCGCCTGTACAAAATATTCTAATTGCACTCTTTTACAAACACTCAGGAAGAATGCCCGCGAGCTTCCCGTACCAACTCCCTAAACGACCCTCTCCGAAGATACTCTCTATCAATATGCATAAAAACTAAGACGCTAATATTACCCCGTTTGTTACACACATTACCGTCTGTGGACACCCTATTAAAATTATGTAAATTAATTATGTTCAGCACTATGATGCATAAATATTATTATCAACAAAAATAATTATCCATTTATCAAAAATACTGTACAGCGGATAGAAATAAATGTAACATCCTACAGTTGACTGAAAATAAAATATTTTTGCTTGAACGGTCTCCACGAAAAACTGTGGATTCCTTCGAAAATTGTGACACCGCTCATACTCTAATGACAGGATAAACATTGTGACTGCAAGAAGTAACTTACTTTTAAATGGACACTGTTTTGCGGACTGTTTTAGTTTAATTCCTAGCTTTTCGACCACAAAGTGATATATACCCTATTTTCAACGCGGAACCCCTGGTTGTACATTAATCGAACCCAAATCAAAATCAGACCAGTATTTTATTCGTAAACCGCGTTAACATCCAAACTATCTTAAATTTATAAATATTAATACGTCACATCAAAATTAAACCTGCGAGTATTTTACTCGCACAATCACAGGCTATATATTAATCGAAACTGCATTAAGTTCTGAGCAGTAATTTTTTCCTGAATCTCATTTCATGAAAAATAACCCTAAAATTATCATTTTTCAACCTTAGATCCAAACGAAAGGAATACTGTTTTACATACGGGAACACAGGATATACATTAAAACAAACACCCTCAAAATCCGACCAAACTTAAACAAAAAATAGTGGAAAACCCAAATCTGGATGCCTGGACGGAGAATCGAACCACCGTAAAAATTCTCATGTTTTGGGGTTGCTTCAGAATGAAACATACACTGTTTGTTTGATGTGCTGAGCATTAATCGAAAAACCTTATCAGAATCCGACCAACATTTTTTTGGTGAATTGCGTTCAACCATAGTTGATAGTAATTTCTTAAAATTCTTACAATATCTACATGAAACAGACCCTATATTATCCGCTTCACCACGGGCTGTGAATTAATCGAAACAAAATAGAGACTCAAGCAACAGTTTTAGCATGAATTGCGAACAAGGAAAAATTATCTTAAACATATCACTTCACAATGTCACATCAAGTAAAAAAAACATCGTATTCTATCCAAGGGTCCAAGGAATCTACATTAATCGAAAATCCATCAAAATCCAACCTGTAGTTTCAGCGTGGTCGCGTTTAACCAAGAATTATATTAAATTTTTGACCCTACCGTGTCACATCAATTTGAAGAATACCCTGTTTTTCCCGTGGGACCAAGGGCTAAATATTGATAGAATTCTTATCAATAAAAAGCCAGTAATATTTGAGTAAATCACGTGCAACGAAAAATAATCCTCAATTTTTCGTTTCTTGGACGTCTCATCACTATGAAACATACATTAACTTAACACAGACTTTACATTACTTCTAGATACAACCAGTAGTTTTTCCGTGATTCCCGTTCATCCCATGTTAAAATGAAAAGTTGATTCCATTTCTGTAACTTATTAATAGCCTCCTCCCCTCTTTTGAAGGTTTTTTCATATAAAAAACACAAAATCAGAATTTTTCTTGGTCATAGTTTTTTAACATTTATAGATTATCAGCACTCATATTTTGAAGCTAGCGCCAGCTTTACTATACACGTTATCGTCTAGTCATAAATTAAAATCCTCTTTCTATTAATTTCCAGGAATGAAAGACTAATCCCGCAACCGCAGTCAGGTCACATCATTTCCTAATATATGACAACATTTTATTTTAGTAAAAGTCCCACCATTTGCTAGATAGAGATTTTTTAATTATTTTTTCGAAACAGGTGATTTTGTTCAGTTTATTCCGTGCCATTTCTACAAATTAAGACTTTTTGAACCCTGTTTTCTTTTTTTTTTAATTTACTCGAAGTATTTGAGTCATCTAAACCAATGTTATTTTTTCTTAAAAACGTTAAAAAAACTTATAAAAAATCTTAAATGGAATAATCATTTTATACTTCTTTTAAAATGATTGTTTTATGGTAGTTCATTCTGCTAAGAGACCATTGTCTATAATAAACATGTAGTAAAAAAATGATGATAATGATTTTTTTATAACAAAGTTTTTGCTATGGTGTACATAAAAATAATAGACGGAATAAATGCAAGTAACTTGATTCATTAAATTTAATTTTTTTTGAAAATGACCACCATTTACTCTTATGCACGTTCCAAATGTTTTGATACATGATCTTTTTATTCGGCGAGCATAACATTTGCGATTGATGTTTTCCGCAGCTGTTTTTATTTTCTCACGAGGCTGTGTAATCGAAGTTACCTCCGACACCATTGTATACAAGTCACTAGTGCGTCCTCACTTAGAATATTGTTGTTCTGTATGGGGTCCTCATCATAAGGGGTTAATGGAGGCATTAGAGAGGGTCCAGAGAAGAGACGCCACATTCGTGACAAGTATATATAGTTGTAGGGAAATCGTAAGTGCGAGGTTGGGAAGACCTGTATCACCGAAGGCGTTGCTCTCGACAGAAGCTAATAGAAAAATTCACGAATGACGTTTTTCGGAATGACAGCCAGCAAATATTGCTACCAGCAGCATTCATATCTCGGAATGACCGCGAAAATAAGATAAGAGATATCAGGGCCAGAACCAGTTCATTTCTATACTCATTTTTCCCACGAGCGATTGGGAATGGAATAGAAAGGATTTACTAGGCGAGTAAACTTAAAATCCGACAGGAGTAGCTTCTGATAAAGCACTCCGGCCATCGTGATCTGAGTTTTCCCTGATCACTCCAGGCGAATGCTGGGATGGTTCCTCACATTAGTCCATGGGTGCCTCCTGCCATATCCCGTATATCCCTGGCTAACTATTACCCTTTCGGATAGGTGCAATGCACCCTCAGCAAAAAACTTTTAGTGCATCGCGGAGTAATAATAATAATAATGTCAATACGTTATTAATTAGAGATATTATAAGTTGTAAAACATATTTTGCTTTTTCTACATTTATTGTTTAATAGTTTCAAAGTTAAAACTATGGAATATAATTTTTGCTTGGCAATTTTGATCTGGAATTAATAATGTCCTCCCTATAACATTTTTGCAAATATTTCCTCTGTACTTTTTATTTGGTAAGATCAGTATATTTGGTCGCAAAGGTGTTGATAAAAATGTCTTAATAATTGGATAAGGTAAAGCTGATAATATAATAACAGTAAAAATTATGAAATACTATTTCCTCTAGTTTAAACAATCTACCCATAAGAGTGTTTAACGAAATTGATTTTTTGTTATAGTGGTTTTTTGAATAAATCTTTATACAATCTTTTTGAATCTGTTATTTTTTTTGGTTAAAATTTTATTATTTTATGCATTAAAGTAGTTTAGGTGTTTTGATTAGGAACAAATTGCTTATCATTTTCAATTGATAGTCTTTTTTGTTGTAATATACTTTTCAATTGCATGTTTATATATAAGTGAATAATACTTTGACGAATCGAGTATATTTAAGACAGTTGAAAACAACAGAACTATGGAAATTAAGAAGGGTAATGTAATATACCAGAATATAGAAAATGTAATGAAATAAATATAAAATGAGTGCACTCTTTTTTTGGACATATATATAGAATGGATGATAATAAATTAACAAAAAATGAATTAAAAAATCGAACAATGAACTAGATTTTTGAGGTCAAGGATAATTTAGAAAGAAACGTAATAAGAGAAGAGGAAACTATGGGAAGAGTGTAGAAAGAAGGTGCAAGCTCACAGTCGTTTTGGCGTAGTACTTGTTGGGGCTTTTAGATTTAATTATGAATTAACATTTATAAATAAAAAGTTCGGTCAGCCGTGCGGTCGCCAATCTGCTGATCTTTACTAGTTAGACAAACTAGAATTGTAGTCAGAGAAAACAAGTAAGAAAGTACTGAGAAATACACCGCATTTCAGCTTTCACATTCACTCACATTTATTCCTCCGAAACTACAAATATCTAAGCCAGCCAGCAGATACTTAAAACCTAAACTTCTTCTCCAAAGAATGCAGGTTCGAGGATAATCAAGGATTGTAACATTCAGTACAAGCCCCGTAATTAATTATCACACAATCGACGTGATCCAAATCAATAGCAGTTCAACATACACAGTTTATGTGAAACCAGTTCATTCAAAATAACCTTCATAGTCCAAACAAAAATACCTCCAGAATGTCCACACAATGTCTTACAACTCTGAGCCTCGGTTAAGCGACACACACACACATGCTCCCGGCCGCGGCATATAAGCTCTCGCTGGCCGTAGCTTACTCGACCGTCGCCAATACAAGACTGTTTCAAAGCGCGCTAAGTAATCGCTCCACCAAAGACATTACATTTACTTCTCAGATCACAATTTATACTAAAATTATATCCGTAATTTCAACGGTTATGTTACACTCCCTAACTAACAACCTTGTGATAATTGATCTGGTTTCAGATAAAATTGATCAATTATCAAAAAAACTGTTATGTCACACTCCCCCGGTTGGAATGTGGCGAAAGTTGGCATTGAAAAAAGGTACCAACTTTCGTCATTACAGACCACTTCTGTTAACATTTACATAGAAACATGGGCACATACCAATACATATTACCAAACATAACGCTAAGTCTGCGTGGCTGCTTGCTTACACTTACAATAACAGAAGCAAATACATATTAAGTTCAACAAACATACAAGAAAAGTATTACACACCAGACATATCAGAAACAGTAAACATAAGAAAGGAAAAAAAAACCTACTGAACACAAAATAGAAAAAAAGGACATGAATTAGTATTCAATAGCAAGTTGACAGCTTGCTGTCAAAAACATTGCTTTCAATGTAAACACCAGCTACACACAGGTCAATGACCTGTACACTTTTCTGCTTTAAGCATCACGTCACACGCGTCACTTCCCTCACTTTACCACACTTCTTCGTGCTACTACATTACTGCTCGCGTCTTCGAAGGTAAGGGAAAGTAGGGTTTATAGTGATACAGAGATTTTCTCTCAGAAAAGGATTGATAATTGAAAAAGGAAGAAAAAAAATGAAAATAACAGGACAGGATTACTCTTTTTTTTTTGGTCACAATCGGGTAAATTGATACTTGTTCGATCACCTTCCTCCGTCTTCCACCTTATAGACTTTCTGTCAATTTTATTTTCTTCATTAATTTTCCACCGTATAGATTTTCTGTCAATTTTATTTTCTTCATTTACAAATTGAGAAGGTTTTTGTCTACCAGTTACTTCTTCATATCTTCCGCTATCGAAATGACTGATTCAGTTAAATTATTGCTTCCGAGTGAGTGACCTAACTCGCTCGCTTGTTTTTCCGCGCTCGCCAGTGTTGCGGCGGTCAAAACTTTTTGGCACAGGTTCCAACAGTGCTCCGGTATATGCTAGTACGCGCCGACGGTCGGCCACTGCTCCCGCTCCAGTCACTATTGTCATAGCCATATGGCTGTCGTACTGTTTTGATTCTATCCAACTTTACTTCTCCCGTATTTACAGATAGAAATCCCTCCACTTCAATCTTTATAACCTCATTCTCCCGTAATCTTGACTTCTCCTCTGTAAGAGCATCATAGAAAAATTCATCCGCTACTTCAAAAAATTCTCTTTTATATCGTCTTCCACAAATTTCTCCTGACGCCCTTGAACGTCTGTTTCCGCAGCCATAATACTTTTACAATTTACTTCACCTTCATCCTTTAGAACATTA
Source organism: Vandiemenella viatica (assembly GCA_031002005.1). NCBI lineage: Eukaryota > Metazoa > Arthropoda > Insecta > Orthoptera > Morabidae > Vandiemenella > Vandiemenella viatica. Next base: position 29,545,856 of record JARYHS010012519.1, on the reverse strand, counting down.
CCTAATATAGTGTCAAAAATAAAAACTTCTTCCTGAATTTTCTTCTTCCTTAATCCTCCGCTTCCGTTCTGTGAAATTTCGTCCGCATTTGGCCTCTTAACCGGTTCTGCCCCTGATGAGGCCGCTACAGTGGCAGAAATTAGTTTAAACAATTTTCACCACTCGCAGCTACTGTGGCTACCCTCTGTTCTCTGTTATGAGGTTGGTCGTCATGGTACCGTTGGTGTTGATTATTAGTTTCTGTCTCTACCGCTTGGTTATTCGGCTCAAAATTGTTTCTCTGCCTAGCCCCGTGTTGGTATATATTTACCGGTAGTTGTCGGTTGTTCCTTCCTTCTTCTCTCCAGTAACCGCCTCCCCGTGTACGCCTATCCTGAAAGTGTCTATAACCATTCTGAAACTTCGACTTGTCTCTCCTCATCCTCTCCTCCTGGACATCCAACCTTCCCAACATGTCTATGGCATCCTTAATTGAACATATTTTATGGCTGGTGAGAATAAATTGCGTTTGTTCGGGTAGGCGAGCCGCAATAATTTTAACATATTCTTCCTCACTGTGAGGTTGATCTAGGTACCTACAAGATGAGTAACACCTCATAAAAAAATTAGTTTGTGTCTCTTTATTCGGATCGTAATGCTCGCCCAACATTAATTCGGATTTCACTGCAATCTGTCTTTCTGCTGACCAGTATAGGTTTAAAAAATCTGTTTTAAACTGAGCAAACGTTTCAAAACGGTCTTCGAATTGATCAGCCCAAAGACGAGGTTCTCCTCTCAAATGTTTAATTACCATTCTAATTTTATTTTCTTCACTAGCCATCAGGAAAGGTGCGAAATTTTCAAAATTTCTAATGAACTTTAAGGATGTATACAACTCTTTCCGGAAAATTCCTCCAATCTATCTTCTCATCATTGACTTTAACAGGAAAAGCTGAGGTCTTTATAATTTCTTGGTACTTGACAAGCTCTTCCCTAACTACATTGGGGACTTGTTTAACTAGTTCTTGTTTCACCACTAGAGGGGTATGTAGTTTCACCTTCTCAACATTTTCATAAACCTTTTCCACGTCAGCTGCCAGCCCTTTGACATCACCCTTCAGTTCCGCATAGCTCCGTTGTACATTACCCTGAAATGTTTGCATCTGATCTTCAAGGCACCCTACGCGGTGGCTCTGACTGTCGCTTTTTTCTACTAACTGTAAATATTGCGCCTGTAAGGCACCGGTATCCTGGCGCAAACCACTCGTCTCCTGCTCAACCCGTTGTTCTAACTTGGAAACTTGAGAGGACAACTCCTCTGTCCGATCAACGCACCTAACACTATACTCTTCAAGTTTTCTCTCTAACTCCGCGATGTGCAATTTCTGCTCCTTGACTAAGCTATCGTGACGAACTTCTGCGTCCCTTTCCATTACTTCCAGTCTACCAATTAGGGTTTCAAATTTGGAATGAAGTTGATCATTAGAGTCCCTAAGCTCCTCCATCAACCTAGCCAGCATTTCAGCCATTTTTGGCTCCGTCTCTTCACCCATTTCAGTAAGTTTATATTACAAATCCAATGGGAAAATCCAATTATGATAATAACTCAGCTGCTTTACTTCCCACCTTCAATTCACAGCAAACAAAATCAATACAACGCTGCTATTTATAAAACTCAATCACCATATCAGAATTAAATGCATGCAAACTGAAACCAACTACTTGTACTGCGTCAACATGCGGTAAGCGTCACCAGAATGACAAAGGAATGGGCAAAAAGGAGAGAAAAACTTAACTCGGTTTTCCTTCCTATGTGCGACTCGAAATTATAGGAAAAAAAATATTAAAGGAACGGAACAGATAGGAAAAGACGCTTCGCAGCAGCTCGCTAGCAGCAACTCGCGCACTTAGCTTTGGTGTCTTCAGTCAGGTCTGCTCGGCTCAGCTCGACTGGTCGCAGGTTGGCTCGAATCAGCTGCTCCGGCTCGGCTTCCTTCGGCTGGTCTCGGCCACCCTCGTGTCGGCTGCTCCGGCTCGGCTCCCTTCGGCTGCTCTCGGCTCCGCTCGGAAATGCTCGTCGAGTTCATGCGCCACCTCCACTGGTCACAGAGTAGATTATCTTCGCTCGCCGTCTTTGACTCACTGCCTCGTGTCGTTGTAGTGTTATATCTTCCACTTTGACTATTGTCGTCTTCGCGCCTAATTGTCACCTTATTCTCACTTCGCCATAATTTATCCTTTGTCCTCTTTATCCTCGTGTGTATGCTCGGGAATTGAAAATTACTTTCTCCTCCAGATGCCTATTTAACCACACGTCCTGTCACGGTCGCCATGCAAGCTCACAGTCGTTTTGGCGTAGTACTTGTTGGGGCTTTTAGATTTAATTATGAATTAACATTTATAAATAAAAAGTTCGGTCAGCCGTGCGGTCGCCAATCTGCTGATCTTTACTAGTTAGACAAACTAGAATTGTAGTCAGAGAAAACAAGTAAGAAAGTACTGAGAAATACACCGCATTTCAGCTTTCACATTCACTCACATTTATTCCTCCGAAACTACAAATATCTAAGCCAGCCAGCAGATACTTAAAACCTAAACTTCTTCTCCAAAGAATGCTGGTTCGAGGATAATCAAGGATTGTAACATTCAGTACAAGCCCCGTAATTAATTATCACACAATCGACGTGATCCAAATCAATAGCAGTTCAACATACACAGTTTATGTGAAACCAGTTCATTCAAAATAACCTTCATAGTCCAAAAAAATACCTCCAGAATGTCCACACAATGTCTTACAACTCTGAGCCTCGGTTAAGCGACACACACACACATGCTCCCGGCCGCGGCATATAAGCTCTCGCTGGCCGTAGCTTACTCGACCGTCGCCAATACAAGACTGTTTCAAAGCGCGCTAAGTAATCGCTCCACCAAAGACATTACATTTACTTCTCAGATCACAATTTATACTAAAATTATATCCGTAATTTCAACGGTTATGTTACAAAGGTGTGAAGAATGGAAGGAATCCAAGGCAGAAGAAGAAAGAAATTGGGTCCGATGTGATCTGAGGAGGAAAGAAAGAAACACTGTGCAGTGGTGAAGGAATTTTGGATTAAACGGAAAATGAAACAATTGGCACGTGGTTTTAGCGGGCCTCATCGGAAAGAAGATAAGGTACAAATCAATTGAAAAATAATAAATGGAAAAACTATATTAAGATGAATCAGAATAAAATTCTACATCAGAATAATTCACTGATAAAACAGTAACGGTAATAGTTGTTTCAGAAGTAATAATAATTAAGTAAGACTAGAAGTTTTATGGTGTTAATGCTTAAACCAATATGATGTACCGGTAGAAATGATTTTACTCGACCTTATCCTCTGAAAATTAAACCGACGTACACCACAAAAACATTTGATTTTGCGACACATTGCTGATAATAAAGGATGAACAGTGAACTGTTTACAAATATGTGTCGGACGGAAAAACATTGAGCACAAACAACATTTTGTGTTCGCGCTAACAATGGATTTTAAAACATACGCATGAGCCCGCCGATTATTGTAAACGTTTTGCTTGGTGGGTTTAACTACGAAACCATTTTTTAGATTTCTCTTTCACGATTCCGCGGAGCTGTTTTTTACCTCTAATTAAAATTTAACTATGGACGTAGCGTTGGAAAATAAACTGTTATTGTCACAATAAAATTACATCCACACTATGAGCTTTTGTTTTGCCAATTCCGCATGCAGGCAGTTATATTATTCACGTTGTTATGCAGCGTACCTTGCAGTTCAAAAGCGTGGAGAGGAACGGAAAAATACGTGCATTTGCACCAGTCTGTTTTTCTTCCGTTGGCGTGATGTAAATGAACCAAAGTTTGAGGAACTTTTAAACAACTATAAACGTTTATGCATTTTGTTCTCTAAACGCTATATTAGCTTCGTTGCAATGATGTTGCTGAAGCAAAGAGGGAGATTTACACAGAGGCGAGGAAAGATAATTTTTGCGAGGCCCTCTCTCACGTGTCTCAAGAGGACGGAATTGAAAAAGAAATATATTTTTTTTAACTCTTCAATTTTAATTAGTAAGTGCAATCGTTACTGTAATTAATATTTGTAAGTAATAAAGAACTATAAGAATTTAAGAAATTGAAATTACCTGCCTTTAAGCCTTATTGAGCTCCAATATTACTATATCATAATCCAGCTTAAATGCCGCATCTGCTTCAATTGATAAAGCTGCCGAAAGTCTTTTCTCGCAGATTGTAGTTCGTAAATAACTTTTTAATATTTTTAATTTTGAAATGTTCCATAATGTACTTACTGGTATTGTTAGGAAAATTTGAATGACAATATAAACATTTGTGTAAATTTCTTTTTAAGTTATTTTCTGTTTTGTAGCAGCTGTTTCACATCTTTAAAAAATTTGGGCTCATTGTTGGTAATTCTTCATATAATTCGTAAGGTTGGAAATTATTGCTCTCACCGATTTGTCGGACTTTGTGCATATCATGGCAGTTTCTTAATACATGCTCTTTTGGAATGTTTTTTATCTTGCGTAGATCATAAAGAAAACCGATTCTTTCAATGACATAAACCTTGAATCTGTATTGCTCTCTATAGAATGAATCATGATGTTTAAAAAATCTTTTTCGTAGATCTGTTTAGGTTAATCACAGCTTTCATAATCGAAAGTCCTTTTGTTTTTGGCTGCCCTTTAGTGTTTAAAGTTCTTTTTTTTTAATTGTTCAAGAGCAATGCTGCAGTAGACTTGCACATATTGCAATAATTTGCACAAGAAATTAACGCTTGATAACATCTCATACCATAAACGAAATGATATGTTAAATTCTAAGCTAAGCAACTCGGTTAAAATCTAATTGCAAAGTGTGTCCGGGTCTTCCATGATATTTTTACAGCTTTCAGTGCATTCAAAAACATCAGACTGATATAATTCGGCCTTCACTGCCTCGGTTCTGCTTTGTCACCTTGTAACTGTTAGAGGCTTTAATTTGGCTTGGATTAGCTTCCAGTGTTTACTGGCTATTGAAAATAGCAAATTAACTTTTTGAATAAAACTAGTAATACCTAATAAAACTGGATGTTATTTCGGAATGTTGTCATAAATGGCAGATTACACTTAACGGGAAAAAGTGCAAGTCAATGCAAATAAGTAACAAAAAGACTCCATTTGTTCACGAGTACAAAGTTAACAATTCAGTTGTTGACACGGTTGATTATCTGAAGTATCTAGGCGTATCTAAGCAACATGAAATGGGACTTGCACGTAACTTCTGTCATAGGCAAAGCTAATTCAAGATTACGATTCATAGGTCGTATTTTGAGAAGTTGTAATGTTCATACTAAGGAAACATCATACAAAACTCTAGTGCGTCCGCATTTGCAGTATTGTTGTGGATTTTGGGATCCGTATCGCAAGAGATTGATTGACACGTTAGAGAAAGTACAGAAGAGAGCCGCTCGATTCGTGACTGCTAGTTACAGTCCTTATGAAAGTGTCACAGAAATGATACACACAATTGGGATTGTTTGGCAGATAGACGACGTCTTTGTTTTTATTTATTGGAGAATATGCGAAATCCTTTAATTTACGAGTATAATGAAATACTTCTTCCACCAACCAATTTGGGTCGCAATGACAGGAGGGATAAGATTAGAGAAATAAGATGCCGTACTGATACTATTATGTATTCTTCCTTTCCTCCTTCTGTTCGGGATTGGAATGCACAGAATTAGGATTGGTGCTTAGCACCCTCTGCCACGCACAATATTTGTGAATTGCAGACTACAGATGTAATTGTAGATTTATCCGTCTGTGCACAGATAAAGCAAAAACTTCATAACGGATTTCGATAGTGATAGTTTAAGTCATAACTCATGAATTAAAATTCTGCTTATTTTCTGTGCCTATAAGTTACCTTGCAACCAAAGAAAACTTAAAAATTGCACGTTGCTAGAAACAGTGTAGGTTTTTTATTTAATGTATCACATTGATTGTTTATACACAAATTCACATTATCCATTATTAAGCTACGCTGCACAGATAAAATGCTTCTGTATTTTGACGTTTGTATAGATACGTATAGTTCTATTACTTTCATAAAGTTCAAATAGTCCAGCTACATGCCACGGATAGTAAAATAAACCCTTTATACGTTGTGACTTTACATCTCGACTATAGTATTATTATAGATTGATTTTGATTTTCCATAAGTTATCTGATATCATAGTTTATACACATACAATTAAATTATATTATTTCTATACTGGTCGGACCGAATCAGTTCAAATATTGCTGACGCTTTCTGGATAGACATCAAGATTCGTATCCCATAGTTACTGTAGGTAACTGCTTTACATTGGTGAAAAAAAATAAAATAAAAATAAAACATTGACACATCTTTCTCATTAACGAAAAGGAATCAATCCTTTGCTCTAACTACAGTCCCGCTTGTACGTGACTCATTTAGCTCGTGTTTGGCTTAGTACTGGCTTCAGCCAGCCAGGCACTGTTCGAGTGCGCTGATGGGACATCAGTTAAGGAATGCCGGTCGTCAGTCAGACCTGGTATCGCAAGCAGCCCACGCAACGTCACGTCTGCGCTAAACTGCACATCAGTCTTGCTTCAGCCCGTATATACAGGCTGCGCACAGCTGGAGACGCAGATGAATTCAGGGAGTACTGTGCGGATAAGAAGAAGATCAGGCCTAAAATATGTATTGTCAACGCCGGAGTGAGATTCTAAACTGCAGAATATACAACACTTTGAAAAACTCAAATTACTGTCGTAACAGAACAGGTTTTTTTTTTGTTTTTTTTTTTTTTTTGAAATGGCATTCGGCTACTGAGGCCACACAGCCAGCTCAATGTGATTCTGATTCTTTCAGTGTATTAGTTTCTCCACTGTAAATATTTTCAAGTGTAATCACAAGGACATTACAACACAAACACGACATTCACAGACACAACACTTTAACACCCATGCCCGCGGCCGGCCTCGAATCGGCACTCTAGCCCCTACGCTACCGAGGCCGGCTAACAGAACAGGTTCTAGCAACGGTATAGATCATTAATAATTAAATTACACCCGATGTTGTACAGCTCAGAAAGAAATCTGATAGAAACTTTAAAACCTCATCGCAGCAATTTGTAAATACATTCTAAATTCAATCTGTTAATTAAGCTTACGGCTGGGGTCTGAAAATTTCTTCGCCTCAACCACAAGAGAGGTGCTATTGACGAACCACTAAAGCGTAAGACTTTCGTCTTCTTTATATTTCTCTTTACATGTCGACGAAAGATGGGTGGCTGGATTGAAAAATTCTAGTAGACTTATTTCTGTTGTATGACAGGCTGGTTAAAAATCGAGTATTGCAGGAAACAAAAGAATTCACTGAAGAGCAATAATGAAGAGTTTACGACCACCGATAGCTATTTCGTATCAAGTGTTCTCGAATATCACAATTAACGACAAGATCAATTTCTATTTCACACAGCAGACTAGGAGAAATTGAAACAATCGTCGCTTTCCGTCGTATAGAACTTAACTTAGGAATTGTTGTCAGAGACTATTCGCTACTGTGCAGTGACACATACAGCAACGTGAAGACTCTGGAGTGAATATGCCTGCATCATATAATCTTCCAACAACAGTAAGCTGCTACAGAGTGGTACAGGGTGCGGCAAAATGATCTGACGGTTTTCGCCGCCGTATTGTCGAACGAGTAGATGGTGGGGGGTGGTGCGGATAAGTGCAATCCTCAGCCCACACGTGGACATTTGTTGTAGCCATAGAACAATGTTCGGGTGAGCACCGTGCGTTTGTTGTCGAGGCGTTTTTTAAAAGTGGCGATTCCTGCGTTGCTGTTCAGCGGCAGTTCCGTAGACGATTTAACGTGGGTCCAAGAGGAAGAGTCCCATCTCGTAACACCATTATGCTATGGGTGAGCACCTTCAGAGCTACCGGTTCAGTGTTAAAAAAGAAGTCAACATGTCGACCAAGGTCATCTAGGACGCCAGAGAATATCGATCGAGGAAGAGAAGCTGTGGAAGTCAGTCCTCGGCGGTCGGCCCGCAAACAAGCTGCTGCTTTGCACATGTCTGACCGCTCGGTAAGACGAATTTGTGTTTCGATCTGCACTTCCACCCGTACAAAATGGCTATTGTCCAGCAGTTAAAGCCTAATGACTATGCAAAGCGTAAAGCATTTGCAGAAGAAATGATTGCAATAGTGACTGATGAAAAAATTTTAATGATGAGCGACGAGGCACATTTCCATCTTGATGCTTAAGTGAACAAACAGAACTTTGGTTATTGGTCGGCTACAAATCCGGAACAACTGCATGAACGTCCTCTGCATAGTCCTAAGGTTACCGTGTGGTGTGATGTAACGAAAAGGTGTGTCATTGGGCCATACTTCTTCGAAGAGGGTGGTCGAACCGTTACGGTCAACTCGCAACGTTATTTGTAGACGCTAAAAAACTTCATGATCCCTGAACTTAAGAGAAATCGTTTAGTGCACAGTAGGATATGGTTCCAGCAGGAAGGGGCAACTGCCCATACAGCCAGTTAGGTTATGGATGTTTTGAGAAGCATGTTTCATGGTCGAGTGATCTCGCGTTTTGGGGATATTGAGTGGCCAACTCGCTCTCCAGACCTTAGCGTTTGCGATTTTTATTTTTTTTCTTGTGAGAGCTCCTTAAAGCAAGAGTTTACACAAACAAACCCACACACTGGACGAACTGAAAGAAGCCATACGCCAAGAAATCGCCAGACTGCAATGTTAGAGCAGGTGTTCAACAGCTTCAGTGCAAGGCAGGAAGAATGCTTGTTCAAAGACGGACGTCATTTAAAGGACGTTATCTTCACATCTTAAACGGATGAAATTGGTTGTTCTGATGTTATTGTCATTAATTTGCATGAATACCCTTCTGTAATAAGCAATAAAATATTTTGTATCACTTTTATTTTTCATGTCGTTTTTATTTTAAAACCGTCAGATCTTTTTGCCGCACCCTGTATATATACCACGCTTCCCCGCGATATAACTGCCTACTGTCACCTTCATCCTCACCTGACCAAGTACCGTCCTCAAGTGTAGATGTTCTCTTATTGCACAAATCCTGACAGTTGGTTGAATCAATTGCGAAGATGTCGTGAGGTGTGTTGCGTTGCGATGGTCCATCGTCCTTTCTTTGCGGAAACGCTGCCTGCTTCAATGAGGGTGCGAAGGTGTGTCTCAGATATACGTATACCCAGGTATGGAAACCTCCGTTTCCGAAACCTATAGTCCTTTCTTCAATTTAAGTACCTCGTTTCAATTCGTAATAACTATTTCTTTGCAGAGATTCTTCGGCAAATATAGTGCGGCGTATCGGCTACAGATTAAAAATTTTAGCTCCGAATGAAGGATTAATCAATATGTCATATCTAAATTGGTGAACTCCGCAGGTGTGAATACGTCTCCCCACTTCTAAATGTCTCTGGAATCAGTACATCCTTTTAATTCTATAAGATTTATATTACTTTGGCTATATTCATTTCAGCTCGCAGATCTAATTGAGTATCGTTTGTTCCTTTCTACGAAATGACACTTGTAATTAACTTGAATTCTATTACGACCAGATGTTATGGCTTGTCCTTTGTGCGACATGAGAACAATCTTTTGCACTCAACATTTTGTAGTTACACTTACCTACGAACCCATCCCATACGACAACAGCGAGGGCGTTGCGAAGCATCGTATTCTCTCTAAACGTAGAGTTGTTGTTGATTCTCGGTCCCTTTTAATGAAACAAGTGTTACTTAATTACAGGTTTCTGCAGATCATTAGAGATGTTGCATGAGCCATACACTCGAAATTTAACAATCAGGTTACACGCTAATTTCTGTCACCAACGGATTACCACTTAACTGTAACAACTGAATCAACGACGTTTTACTTTGCATTGTATTTTAGTAAATTTTTCATGAAAAATGAAAGGAGTAAAAATGGTTTTTACATACAACATTTCGGCTGTTTAATTCTCCGTCCTCATCTTCTGATGACTTGTGATCAAGCCGGAAAACCTGAACTATATTCCTTTGCGATCAACAACGTGTGCTGTTGACAAGGGATAACGTTTAGGCTTTCCTGCCTGGACATACTTCATTTGAATATGATGACGGATAGTAAGTCGCGGAAATATAGTTTATGACACCATTTTTATTCGTCCGTTTCCGTGGGACAATGTATTATTTTATTATATGATAAATCTACGCCGTTTAAAATAACTAATAATCTTGTATTATCCTATTAGTTCAGTACAAGTTTTCTTCAACAATTAATGAAGTCTTATTTATTTCCATTGACAATGATATGAGTAACTGTGAAATATGTGGAATGGTGATGCAAGTAAAAGATTCATCAGCAAAAAGAGAGAATAGAAGACAGAAAGTATCATAATTAGAAGAAGTTTGGTATGAGACCTACATACATAACGATGGAATGCATTAAAAAAAAAAAAAAGTTATAGAAATAAGATGTCAGGATATTAGATACCTTTAAATTTAATACTTGTCTTATCTAAATCTCAGGCATCTGAAATGTGTATTTCAATTAATTAATAAATACTTTGTTCACGTAGATCTGTGATTCATGGCCAGACATCGTGTAGCAGTATCTCTGTTGCTAATACTTATTCTGATAATGTAAACTGGGGCATAAATTCTCTGATTATTAGTATTATAAAAACAAGGCACTTCTACGGCACGCGCTGCTTTTTTAATCAGATTCTGAGAATATTTTGTACAACATGGAATGCCACGCTGAATGGTTTTGTATATTTATACATAGAGACACAGGCATGATTGACTGGCAGCCACATTGGTGGATAGATTGTGGGATGGAGCATATGTAGCGCAGGTATTTCCGCATAGAGAAATTGCCGCCTGGTTCTGGCCATCAATTTTTCAAATTGGTCAGAATCTGATAGTGAAAAAGAACACCATGAAATAATGTAATTTCTTTACGGTACTACGAAAATCGACGGGTTTGTCACTCAACTATGAATTTAATTTCATTATTTCTGTTACATTCCAACCTTAGGTTATCTTCTAACTGCATGCCAACCACAGTTGGAAACATATAAATGCGCAGCTCGTGTCATCGAAGATATTTTGTGTCGATTTGACCGCTGCTGCTCTGCTCTTGTGTTGCAGATGAAATGGCTGCTCCTAAGCTGCTGGGAGTGGCTACCATCATGACTGTGCTGTCGTCCGTACTGCCAGAGATCGCGTCACATGGTAGTCTGTTGTCTCGACACAAGAGATACGTCGTCTTTCCTGAAGGCAGCTCATGGGCGGTGAGATTATTGTCACTGAAATTCTCCCATACTGCTTGTTCTAGCTATTACCGTTCTTTGCCTTCTTTCTTTTCGCACAGGTATAATGTAAATTCAATAAACTCATTTATTTTTCTAGTGTGATCAAACATTGCGCAATATATTTAACAATATTGCCTAATGTGAATGGTCTCAGATTATCGCGTTAGGTATAGCAGTCATGTGTAGCATATTGTATTATGCTTCATCATGACAACATCAGTCTGTTAATATTTACCAAACATATCAAATAGTCCATGAATAGTTTCTTAGTGTCAGCAGACGTAAAATCAGAAATGACGTATCATTCCCAGTAACATATGTAACACTTAATGGTGTATTGGGTGTTTGTTAATTTCAAAAGTTATTAATCATAATCTTTATATATAAAGATGAATGTATGTTTGTTTGTTGGTTGGTTTGTTTGTTCTTCATACAAATCCACAGTTTTCATCCGATCTCGATGAAATTTTGCACACTTATCCTTTGAAACGAGGAGAAAAATACTGTCTACATTTGTTTGACAAATTATCTGTATAAATAACACATTTTGCCTCATAACTTCCAAATACGGCGATAGACAGACACGTTGAATCTGGACGTCTCCATACCGTGTTTCCGTGTAGTGGACTGCCAGCTCAGTGGCTAAACCGCTTGCTTACGAACGTTCTGGTCTCCGGTTCAAATCTTCGTGGAGGCTAAGATTTTTAAAAATTGTTTTTCATCGTAAGAGTCAGGCCTGGGCCGTAGGTTATTCGGATTGAATGTTAAACTGTCCATATTAGAAAGTTAGGGGTGCAATGCGAGGCAAATCGTAGGTAGTCTTGCAATGATGTAGGTGTACACTTTTTTACGTTATAATGATCCCTCAGGTGTTGTTCGCAGTCAGTGTGTGAGTGTGAATCACAGTAATATTATTTATAAATACGGAAGTAAGTCTCTGCCTTTTTATTACGTTTTGACGACTAAATGACTATATCGTTGTGATGGAATTTTATAAGGAAATCTGTATGAAGGGCACAGGATATTTTTTCCAGTATGAGTAACAGTTGTAGTCACGAAATTTTGAGACCTTTTCGAATGGCGACAGAAATATGTTGGAAATTGATTCTCTTCAAGAGACAGGTTCGACGGTACAATGATATAGTGTTAGCTTTCCTGTCATATTATTCCGAGTCGATATTGTTTGGGACCAATCCTTCGTTACCAACAACTTTATATATTTAATTCTGGCAAACAAATTCTTAATCCACGAGTACGAAGTCGCGGGTACGGGCTAGTTAATTGATATTTATATAAAAGGTAATCTTTATTTGCATGATTTACTTTATAAGTTTAATGAGCAGTATTGGAATTATGAATATTGGAACTTAATAATGCACATCTTGAATAATATCGAAGCAAATGTTTTATTAATTGAAATGGGATCATTTTTAGTAAATCACAGTCTTGGAATTTTGGTTAATAACATGAGAATGGTTTCGCTAATCATCTAGCAGGGTCATTTCTGAGATGGTTTATTACTGCAGAGAATCATAGATCGAAGTTTTAAAAAACGTAGATAGCTGAGCGCGAATGTGTTGCCGGGCAGTAAGTGACTATGCGGCTGGCAATGAGAGCTTCTGGCCAGCAGTATTCTAGGTGCTTCTCTATGCGGATACGGAGTGATTTAATAATCGAATCCTCCCTGTGACGCAACAGGTGGGCAAAGTTGGTCTAGCATTCTTTGAGTGTGTAGAACTTGCCTAATTCCATCAGCACGGTGAAACATTAGCTTCTTTAACCGGCAAATATGTAACATATTAAATAAATATTTCTTACGGTGCACATGAATCACATCGGTGATCAGCGGAAAATATCTTTCCAAGAAACGCAAATTTCTAATTTTACATCAAAAGCGACAGCTGACGCTACGCCACTAAACAGTCCCATTTCCTTGGTTATCTATGTCAGCCTTTATCGCATTAATAGCATCCTCCGTCATTAAAACATAGTTTCATCATACAAACGAATTGTATTCTATTTATTTATGGAACTTGTCTTTCCAGTCAAATCTTCAGCGTCTAGGTATACTTCGGAATACACTTCATTTTATCCGCAGGGCCAGTATTTATGTCAAAATCGTAGTCTCCAAGTTATTCATCATTAAACGTTACAGTTACAACACACAATGAGTACAAAAATAAATAGCATTATTATTATTATTATTACTTCGCGATTCACTAAAAGTGGGTGGCGGAGAGTGCATTGCACCAATCCGAAAGTATAGCAGTTTGGAAGGGAAGTATGGAATATGGCAGGAAGCGCCTATGGGCTATTTTGGGGAACCATCCCGGTGTTCTCCTGGAGCGATCTGAAAGGAAAAAAAACGTGGAAAACCCAGATCAGGATGGCCGAAGTGATTTATCGGGAAATAACTCCTGTCGGATTTTAAGTTTACTCTCCCGGTAAATCCTTTCTATTCCATTCCCAATCGCTCGTGGAAAAAATGTGTGCAGAAATAAATTGGTTCTGGCCCTGATTTCTCCTATCTTATTTTCGCGGTCATTCCTAGATATGAATGTTGCTGGTGATAATATTTGTTTGCTGTCATTGCGAAATAAGTCAGACGTGACATTTTCAATTATCTTCCGTTGAGAGCAACGTCTTAGATGTTACAGGCGTTCCCAACCAAGCTCCTTCAACATCGCACTTACGCTATTCCTCCAACTATATATAACGGTCACGAATAGGTCGGCTCTTCTTTGGACCTTCTCTAATGCCGCTATTAATCCCTTTTGATGGGGACCCCATACGGAACAACAATATTCTAAGTGAGGACGCATTAATGATTTGTATGAAATCGATTTAACTTCCGATGTTCACTGTTTTAAATTACTACCTAGAAATCGGAGCATACGATTTGCTTTCCCCATTACCTTCTCCATATTTTCATTCCACGACAAATTATTATTATTATTAAGTGGAATCTACCGTTGTAAGGACAGTACCCTTAATTGTATATTCAAAGCTAAATGGTGTCACCTTTTTGCTTATACGCAAGAATTGGCGTATTTTAGCGTTTATCTCCAACTGCCAGTTTTTGTAAAACGCAATTATTTTCATAATATCGTCTTATAACAAAGCGCAGTCGTCCTGGGTTTTGATTTCACTATAAATAGTAGCATCATCGGCAAATAATCTCCCTGTCCCCTTATTACATCGCACAAATCATTAATGTATAGGAGAAACAACAGAGGCCCTATCACATTTCCCTGGGGAATCCCGGACCTCACTTTGGTATATGATGAAACGCTCAACGTCAAGAACTACACATTATGTTCTGCCGTTCAGAAAGTCTGCAACCCAGTCGCATACGTATATGTCTAAATATGCCATAACCACGAAGTTTCCTAATTAACCTAGTGTGAAGCACAGTGCCGAAAGCTTTTTTAAAATCTAATTGAACTAAGTCAACCTGGGATTTCTGATCTATAATACGGCACAAGTCGTGAATTAAAAGTACAAGTTGGGTTTCGCAGCATCCGCCTTTTCTTAATCCATAATTTTCACCCTTTCCGTAGGTTTGCCAATATTTTAAACCGTTTTACCATTTCTTCCACTGGCGCTACGATCAAGCCATTCCCTTGAATGTAGAATTTTTAAAGCGGTTACTAAATAAATCTGAAGCCAAAGCATTCAATAAGAAGAAAATGAATAATTTATCAATCGTACTATGTACCTATCCGGCACTTATGCTGCCAAAACAAACGGGATATTATCAAATATACTAACATTTCTAAGAAAAAAATAAGAGCAAAATAAATGGACACGGTAAGGAATGAAATGGCTATGTCTATTCAACCCCGAAGGAAGAAAAATGAGAAATCCAGACTCAATTTCTGTCTTTCCTGATTTAGATGTGATCTCATGGTATTGTGAAGAATTGTATGATTATCGGTAAATTTGTGTTGGGTCATGAACTGCGGCATGCCATCTTTAATTTGTTGGGATTTAATCTTAATTTTCAATCTGGTTGAAGATCTGTTGAAGCTTGGTCTGTTTTGTAAAATGTTATTGTCTTAGTTGCTCACACTGTGAGTTGATTTACTTCATGCCAACCACATTAACTTTTTAAAAGCAAGAAAATTTTCAGCATGCGTGTAAAATATTGTCAGTTAACGTTGACGAATCGATAATGTCACGTAAGGTGTTGGTTGACTACAATTTACGGAAAATGTTAAATCAATTCAGTGATTATTTCTGCAAACAATGGACAATGCAGTTTTAAACATGGCACCCGTCTTTCCGTGACAACCTGTTGAATAACTCTAGGTTAGCACGCGTTGTTTCTGTTTAATAATACTTCTCAGATTTTTTAATTTCTATTCAAGTTATATAATCAACTAGCTCGTAACCGCGACTTCGTACGCGTGGATTAAGAATTTTTTTGCCAGAATTTAATATAGAAAGTTGTTGGTAACGAAGGATTGGTCCCAAACAACACCGAGTCTGTATAATATGACAGGAAAGCTAGCACTACACCATTCTACCGTCGAACCTGTCTCTTGAAGAGAATCAATTTCCAACATATTTCTGTAGTGCCCCCACCTGGACACCGGTAAACCTATGGGGACCTATGGCGAACCTGGCAGCAGGCCAAGCTGAGACTTGGCCAGATTCGATGAGAGGAATGAGTGAATAGGTAAGGATCGATCATAGAAATCGATCAGGGATCGGATGGAGACATTGGTGGTATGATCATCAGGGTGAATAAGTTCATAAACATGTACTATATACAACATTTACTATCATGACTGTACAAAATATACAAATGGTATGCATTGAGACTACTGGATACTGATAACAATGTAAGGTGCTATTGCGCTACCTTCCAACATCCTGCTA
Organism: Vandiemenella viatica; assembly: GCA_031002005.1. Lineage (NCBI taxonomy): Eukaryota > Metazoa > Arthropoda > Insecta > Orthoptera > Morabidae > Vandiemenella > Vandiemenella viatica. Next base: position 29,529,604 of record JARYHS010012519.1, on the reverse strand, counting down.
TGACATATACTGGAAAATGGTTGCTGACATTATTACTGCGTTAGTGTGACATTTACTTTGAGGACAGCAAGAGCTTCTTCGACTGAGGGCGATTATCTAGACCAGTAACCCCATCTGTAAGCATTGTGGAGGACCCTAGCTCCCTACCTATGATTCAACGATGGCTTTCCACGTCCAACAATACCCTGCAGCAGAGCCAACCTGTTATGCGCTGTCCATCTCTTCGTGTGTGACGCCACTACGCGGCCACGGCCGTCGGAGGGCGGCTCGACGTCTGCGTTCTCACTGCTCAGACTGTTGCTGGCTGCGACCAATTGATGAAGACAAGACACTCTCCGATACCCGTGCAAAGCTTTTTACACAACCTCCAACTACGGTCCCAATGTGGAGGGGCAAATTGAAGACCAATGGTGAGGCCGATCCATGCCGTCATCTGCCCTCCTTAGCTCGACAATTACGCACTTTTTCCCTACTTTCAGCGCTCTAAATCCCCGGTCGATGCCTCTGTCTGGTTTCTTAACACGAAACTTGCTGTCCTTAATTCATAATTAACAAATATGTAACTTATGAGCCAAGCGAATGACTGCGTTAATCATACTGGAAAAAATATCTTGTGCCTTTCATACAGATTTTCTTGTCAAATTCCGTTTAGTTGTCAAAACGTAACAAAAAGACAGAGACTTACTTCCGTATTTATAGTATTATTACTACGGTTCACACACACACACTGACTGCGAACAACCCCTGAGGGATCATTGTAACGTAAAAAAGTTTACACCTACAGCATCGCAAGACTACCTACGATTTGCCTCGCATTGCACCCCTAACTTTGTAATTTCTACAGTTTAACATTCAATCCGAATAACCGATGGCCCAGGCGTGACTCTTACGATCAAAACCAATTTTTAAAAATCGTAGCCTCCACGGAGATTTGAACCGGAGTCCACGAACCAATCATTTGTAAGCAAGCGCTTTAACCACTAAGCTGCCTGCCCGCTACACCGAAAAACAGTAAAGAGACGTCCATATCCAACGCGTCTGTCTATCGCCGTTCAGTAGTATTTCGAAATTATGAGACAACATGTATTATTTATGCAGATAATTTTTCAACCAAATGTAGACAGTACTTTTCTCCTTGGTTTAAAGGATAAGTTTGCAAAGTTTCATCGATATCGAATGAAAACTGTGGATTTGTATGAAGAACAAACAAAACAACAAACAAATCTACAAACAAACAAACATACATACATTTATCTTTATATATATATATATATATATATATATATATATATATATATATATATATATATATGGCGCGACTACAAGGTATTTCTTTACCAAATATGTACAGATAATTTTTTATTGTTATTATTATTATTCCACAGTAAATGATGCAGAGTAACCGCCGTTGCACGGTTTAATGGGGAATGATTTACCCATGCACTATTTTTTATATTTCCGATGTGAATCATGTGTGTCAAGTTTCATTAATTTGGCACCAGTCTTTTCCAGAAGTAAACTAAACATTGATATATCCGAACAATTCTCAGAACGGGGTGAATTGAATGTTGTGATACGGAATGTGAGTTTACATTATGGTACAGACTGCATTTCAACCTAATCACAACTTCTGTTAAAGTTGCTGTTCGATAATTGAAACATTCGGGCATTAACACATAACTCATACTTAAATCTGTATCTGGAATATATCTGTTTGTTCCAGCATCAAGCAGAAAATACAGATTTTTAAAAGGTTTTCATAAGCGTGAAATCATGGGGACCAAGCTAAAATCTGACGTATATCTTGAGATAAAAGATACATTTATTTAATAAATATTCTGGCATAACTTTTTAAAAAAAAGCTGAACTGGTTTTGACGGAATTTGAAACTATGGGTTTCCGTAAAGAACCTTGGGAATTACATGGTGTGGGTATAAAGAGAGGAGGAGTTAGGCATTTTTAACCTAAATTTTGACATTATTTTTCTGTTTGATTTAAAATATACTCATGAAAACTTCCATTGATATCGGATTAAAATTGTGTGTGTTTACAAAGAACATTCACAGTAATTAAGGGGGTGGAAAGGCGGAGTGGGATTGGGATTCTATAAACCAAATGTAGATAGTATTTTTGTTTGTTTAAAAATATACGTGTGCAAAGTTCCATCAAAATCGAATAGAAACTGTAGCTTTGTATAAAGAATATTGATAACAATTAAGAGGGTGGAAAGGGGGAGAGGGACTACGTTTTTGTAAAACTAATATATACAGTATTTTTCTTTTTGTTTTAAAATATGCATATGCGATGTTCCTCCGAAATCAGATAAAATTTTTGGGATTGTGTAAAAATTAAGTGGTGTAAACGGCGCGAGGAGGTGGTCTTTGGAAGATCTCCTGCATGAAAAATACATATATGTGCCAACTTTCATGGTGATTAGTCAAACGGTGTCACGTCTATTATTCTCGGATATATATACCAACATCCATTTTTGTATATAAGATTTGATTGAAACAATATTATGATAACTGTCGTTTTGCACTCGTATTACCAAGATCACAAACGTGATCTGGATTCAGCTGAACAAACCAACTAGTCGCGAGACAGTCTCTGCTTTAGGGGGAGTTAGAACAGGGAAAAGAGAGCGGCCTGTTTTATGATTCCAGAAATTTAACCATGTATCTTAACCTAAGGTTATCTTTAATAGTTTGTGGGTAATAAGATTCCAAATTTTTACGATGCTAATGTAATGATGGGGTCTCTGTAAGAAGATGCTAGAGCCGAGACAAGAGACGTATTCATCGATTTGACGCTTTGAGTTCTTTGTTCTGTTGGCAGGTGAACTACTGTGTGTCAGTGAAGGTTCTTTCTGGGGACGGGGACGCCAACATCTTCACCGAGGGAATTAACTGGACAGCCTCCTACGACCTGCCCAATATGACGTTTGTGGATCAATTCTACAACAAGAAGAATATTCCCGCACCCGGAATCTTCAGGCGACGCCGCAGGGATGTCTACCGGAAAATAGAAAAGCTTGTGGACAGGTACTGGATCCATCTTAGGCAGAATTGCTGTTCAAAAGACGTTTTTTGAAATCCACATATTACCTTTTCTACGAATTATCATTATTTTGCTGAAATTAAAATCTTCGCAGGAGTTCAGACAACGTTTCAACAGCTGTCTCTGTTGTCTTCATCAGGTGCACAACCTACGTTGTGATTTTCAGCTAGCTACATCTGAAGCTGTACATCAGATGAGGACAGCAGAGATAGCTCTCGAAACGTCGTCTTTTTACGACACTATCTGACTGAACACCTGTGAAGATTTCATTTCATTAGTATGCAGGGAAAGTCCTCCACTCATACATTATTTTGCTTCTCATGTTCCGAGAGATTGTTATGATTATATTCTCCAATAAACTGAAATGCTTGCTAAAATTGCTAGGATTTTGTTTGTTAAAATGGGTACAGAGGTCTCTCAATGTAAAGAATAAGAATTCATTATTTTGTGTCATGTTGTTTTCTAAATATGGTACTTCAAGACAAATTGAATATCACTCTATTTAATAGCTAAAACGAATATTTTCTTTTATTTTAATACTATTAAAAGTATTAAAATAAGAGAAAATATTTTCTTATGAACAGACAGAAAAACATTCCAATTCCTTTGTGTTACTATTCTAGGGAACTATAAAATACTTCTTTCTGTTTTTTCGAAAGGACATTGAGTATATATATATATATATATAACGTTTGTTGGCTAGAAGAAACAAGAGGGAAGACATTATTAACAGAAAATAAATCTTGCGAAGTTTGATTGACACTGAAAAATAACCGTACCTCCAGCCAAGACCACAATCGAAGAGAGTGCTGTCAGAATGGCAATTTTTAGAAAATAAATAAAGGATACTATAGTGTTGGATTCCAAGCAGGTATAAATAGGTAACACCCTACCTAGTAAAAAAGAAGAGAGAACTTTGATCCTCAGAGGCGATATTCTATGACTACTTCTTTCGCTTACTTTACACCCAGCATCCAAGAAAATATTTGTTACATTCTGATTTCCAGACATTTATCATATTAAATGCTTTGTCTGTAGCTAAAATTAGGTCTGCATGAGTACAAGATTCATGCATATAAAATTGGTGAGGAGATTATCGTTCATTGGTTATAAATGACCAGTATTAGTTAGTATAACACCAAGACCATCATATTATCGATCGTGATTAGGGTAAGACGATAGGTTTTCCAAGTTTTAATTGGCTCTCCGCTTAACATTTCACTTTCTTTTAGCAAAAACCTGTCATATATGTGAAAATATTTAGTGAAGTCAGTCGTCCGGAAGTCAGCATTGAAGGAAACTGTGAGCTCGCTGGGGAAAAAGCGGTGGAAACACAAATTTCCTTGATAATTCATTATGGACTTGATAGAAGCCTGGAAAGAAGCCGCCACCAAATAAAAAAAAAAATTCTCACCAAGAAAGAATAAATAATAATAATTAGTTACCTATAGGTGTATATGGAATACGCGAGGCCATTTTGGCAGCTAAGTATTATACATACAGTAGAATTTCTGGTACATTTGTAATAGGGTCCCAAATTTTAGCAGACAAAATAGAAACGCGTGTTTAAATATTAATGCGTTTTAGATCCACAGCTATTTAACCTAAACATGCACTGGTCTGTACTCTTCAGATATGTCGAAGTCGGTCTTATTATTTTATTAACAAATGTTTAGCGTACAGCCAGAACACTTGTA
>JARYHS010012519.1:29437081-29523850 GCA_031002005.1 Vandiemenella viatica | reverse complement strand
CCAGGGACTCTGCCTTTGGAGCGCACACAACACCAAGAAAATGAACAATAGTGGACCGAAGTGCGGCTGTGACAATTGGTGGTGGTAATAGTAGAATTAGTAGTATTAGTAATGGTTTTTAGTAGTAGCAGTAGTAATGTTAGCAGTAATATTAGGGACAGTAGTAGTAGATTTAGTAGTGGTGTGGTACCCATTCTGTTTAATAACAGTAGATGTAGTAGTTATTGGAAATTGAATTAAAATTTTCTTTCATTCATTGTTTATTTGTTAATATGTTTATATATATATATATATATATATATATATATATATATATATATATATATATATATAAGATACAAACATATGTAAATGTAAATGAGTGGAAATAAGGGCCCAGATTAGATACTAGGTGCTGGGCTATGTTGCATATGGAAAATAAATAAATAAATAAAATAGTATTGGCATCATTTCTGCTACATTTCATCACTTTTGTTTTACTTTGATTTATATTCCGTCCAAAATCTTCCTTCAGTATTTCGTTAATGCCATTCAATAACTTCTCAATATCCTCAGCCCTCTCTGCTAATAAGACAATGTCATCCGCAAATCGTAGCATACTGATTTTTTCTCCCTGAAAATTTATGCCACATGGAAATTTTTCTTTGACTTTCTTCATTGCTTCTTCTACATACAAGTTGAATTTTAACGGGGATAGACTACAACCTTGTCTCACACCCTTTTTAACTGATGCATGTCTCTCGTGATTCTCTACTTTTATTACAGCCACTTGATTCTTATATAGTTTATAGAGTATTCTTCTATCTCGATACTTTAGACCTGACTTCTTTAAAATTTTGAACATCTTGTCCCACCTAACATTATCAAAAGCTTTTTCTAAATCAACAAATGCCATAAAAGTATCTTTGTTTTTCTTGATCCGCGCTTCAAGTATTAATATTAAAGACAGAATTGCTTCCCTTGTACCGAGATTTTTCCTACTTATTTCTGTCTTAAATAATTTTCTGGTAAAAATTTTGAAAAATAACTTTTTCTCGTTTGAAAACTTTGTTATTAGTCTAGTAATGACTATCTTATGTTCATTTTTTTTCAATGAATTTCCTCTGAGGCACATCAAGGAAGGCACGTAGTAATAGCACAGTAATCTCTATTCGCTGCTATTCGGCAGTTACCAGTCCGTAGTGGATGAGTCGATCAATAGGAATTGGGAACTGCTTTGAATCCAAATCTCGTTTAAAATCACGCAGTTGTACTCTTATCCATATTACTGAAACTCCACCATCTCTGCCTGCAACATTTGTGGCCATTTCAGCCAATTTTTTAAGCAAATTTGTGCCATGAAGGTACTTCTATCTGTTTTAGGTAGAAAAGGAAAGTCAATATCAGCATTATATTTCTGATAAATGGGCCTTAGTTGATGAATTTTTAGCATGTATAACTTGTCTTAATTTGTACGGCATATAGTGTACAACATCTTGAAACAAAAGGTTCTCCGCGCTTCTGACGTTCTTTTATGGAAGTATAGTTTCCTTATTCTCCTGGTTTTGTAAATGTGCTGTCAGTGAATACCAAGAGTAATTCTAACAAGTCAACGATTGATATCGGTAATTGCTGAGAAATTTTGCTTAAGAGTATCTGAAGGAATTCTTCCAAGTAACACCACACTAACTGTGCACGATTTTCGTTTTGACATTTCGAGTTGATCTCATCTATTCTGTGTAGTATATGTTGCCACCAGCTGATTACATTGTCTATGAAGGCTCGTAAAATATTTAGCACTTGCTCCGGTCCTGAAAAAAGCATTCGTTTGCTGCGGGCATTGTTTATGTTTTCCCGCTTCAACCTCTCTTTTGAGAGAGAGGAACTTTTATCTGTCGTAGGTAGAAAGGGAAAGTCTACATCAGCATTATATTTCTGATAAAGGGTCATTAGTTTAAGAATTTTTAGCGTGCGTAAATGTTGTTGTGGAGCAATTTCGTGATGGTATCTACCAAAGTCGATGTTAATACTCTTTGGGAATGATTTTACAATTCTTTCGAATCTGATGACATTTAATAAATTGCTGTAGAATCTCTCCAAATCACCTAAGAAAACATGCTCGACTATTGAAAGGATGTCGTTTATTTGATTTGCTACTTCGGTGGGCAAATATGGAGTTAAAACAATTCCTACTACGTTTATAACGTGTTCAAAAAGACATGCTATCACTGGCTTTAAAACATCACCAATAATTCTATGAAAATGTTTACTGACTTCATAGAGATATTTCCTGATTTTCAGAAAGACTTCAGAAATATTTGTTAGAAGCTTTTTCTGCCTAAAGTTAACAGGTTCTGTTGGATAGATGGCAGTTGCAATGGGTTTTTCAGTTCTCATTGAATCAAGATTGCGCTCATCCCCTTCCTCAAGTTCTTCGTCGTTGACCGAAGCTTCGACTTTTCCTGTCAAATCATTGCTTCCTTTTGTTAATCCTGATGATGTTTCCAGCTGAATGCGTTGAAATGTTTTCCCTCCATCGTTCTGATGCTCCTCATTCAGTTCGTATGCAGGCATCTCGAGCAAACGTTCATTCCGAGTAGACTGGTCGTCCGGTGAGATGTCCGATGTCTGGGTCTCGTGATGAAACACCAAATTTCCTACAAACAAATTTCTATCTAAAATAACCTCAAATTGATGACTACTTTTGGAATGAAATTTTTTTGTTCTATCAACATCATTATTTGGTAATCACACAATTTAATTGATCTGTATTTGAGAAGAAAAACTTATAAGAATAGTTCTCGGTTTCCTACAGAATCAGCTTGTCGTTTTGAACAGAAGTATTGGATTAATTTTCTGGTTTCTTCTTCTTACCAATTCTTCGAGAATAAAAATAATTCGGAGAACAGTTACCAACCATCTCGTCAAAAACGTGAGCTTTCTCTGCTGAAACTCAAGGAATTAACTGCACCGGTAATACTTCGTAAATAGCTTAAGCTCTGCCAAGAAAAAGTTGGGCATGTAAAATTTCCAACTACTCTTCAGTTACTAATGAAAAACAGTATGACAGAAATTACATCTTCAAAGGGCTACTGATTGTTTTGTCAAATATTCTCTCATTATTTCTCTCAGCCTGTCATTGGTGTCAGTTTATATCGATGCTAACTAACTGAAGAGTTTTTTCATTTAAATTTAATGTCACTATTGCTAGTGTAAGATATGCCAAGTAAGTTTTTCTATATGATATATAGTATTATTGTTATGTTTCCTAATATTAAAAAAAAAACATTAAATTTGTTTGTAACGTTGAACAACTCTATTTGAACATAGCAATTATAGCAGTTCATACAAAGTTAAAGTTTAAACTTTTCATTAGCTATGCAGTTAATGTTGTCTTTATTTTTCTAACTTTAAAAAAAATCGCTGTCATAATTCGAACCGAAAACAAATGAAGTTCTTTAGTTTTATATGTTAATGGAACAAAACACTTTACTTTTAAATACTGAATAAATCAACTAAGTTACTTAAATGTTGTACTAGCATTAGTTGATTGGAGTTTTATATACAGACGATGATTAATTCTGTTTTCGTTACAAATTACTTCTACGACCGTCAAAACTGACGGGTTGATCTAAGTTTTCTTAAAAATCATTTCAACAAATTTGTTTTAAAAAAACTTAGTACAGTAGTTCCCTCCGAAGGAGGCACACTAAGCAGTTGTATCTGAGGTTGGACAGTTAAACGTGGAATCCGAACTATAGAAAGTCTTGGTGTAGCCCGTATCATCAAACACAAGTGTTCCCATCTGGATTTGAATGCGAGTCCGGGCCGTAGTCTTCTGAAAGCAAGTTCCTTAACCACTGAGCTACCAGACCGCTCCCCATTTGCTTAGATAGATCTGTTATTAAATAACGCTCATAAGCCCGATTTTGTAATGTTGTATATAAATCGACTGTAATTTACATCGCGATATGGTTGGAAATAGTTACATACTTTTGAAATAATAACGTTAATAATATTGCACCAGCGAAAGCAAATCAAGATAAATGTTAAGAAACTATGTAATGCCACGTAATATTTTTAATCTTGGTATAGGCAGCATAGAGCGATTTAAATTACTCATGCCCTCCGCAAAGACCAATGCCAACTGTCATTCTGACCCAGACTAAATTACTATCTAATCAAATTGCCGCTAACATTGCTGCTCAAAAATTAAAGTTTTTATCTTACATATACGAGCTGCTCACACTATTTTATCGCAATGAAAACATATGGTCCCTACTATTGGACTGACTAAATATATATTGTAGCAAAGAAATAGTTTTATTTTAAAATTTAGGGATGTAATGAAATGATTACTTAGAAAAAACAGAAAACGGAGCAATGAAACCAGGAAGTAAATAGTTTTGCAGAACTTATTATTTTTTGTACTAGTATGTGAATTATAAAAGGTGAACGAATGTTGGATGGAATGATTATCTCGCATGTACCTATTTTAGAGGTTACTTTAATTAAGAAATTAAGATTTATAAATATCAACCTTTCTGTTTTACCCTCATAAATAATTTCGGAAGGTTTTACTCAATTTTAGTTGTTTAAAATTTCCTGAACCCTGGAGACGGCTCGTTAGAGCCCTTACTCCCCATTATTGATTAATATTTCAACAATATGGTTAAGTACACTGGTGTTGGAGCGATCTAAACATTGATTAATTGTAAAATTGTATATTTTTCGTATGATTATTTTATTGCCAGGTTGAAAGTGTTTAAATGAAGTAAAATTAAAGTGATATAGTGTTTGAAATTTTAATTCAAAGAATGTAAAAATGAATTTTGTGTTTTAATTATGATTTTCGGCTATGTAGAATTCTTTGAAATTGTCCGTTTTATATTTAAATGCCAATAAATTGTTACAATTTTTATTTATAAATGTTGTTCGTGATTAAAAACATTTTGTATAGGTTTTGATTGTTTTTTACATCCATGTGTTTACACTGTTTGGAGGATTGAAAGCAGAGCTTTTGCTGTTTGTTTGAAATTTCTGTACTGACTATTTAAGACCGCGAGCGGCCGAAGTTTCGCTTAATTTCGATTGAAATCATGCTAACGGGATGCTAAATCTGTGGTACCGACTAGTAATGCGCTTTAGAATCTTTGAAAGAAGTTTATCTTTAAGAAGGCTTCGGCGGAGTGAAAAGTGGGATAAAACGTGTATCGACAGCCTTTTTTATTTCAACTGCTGGACTATTCAGATGTTATAGAAATCATCATACGTTGGGTTATAAATCACTATGTAGTCATTTCATCTCTTGCAGTAATTGAAATCTCATTGTATTGTATCGCTTTGTGCTTTAAATCACGGAAGGATGATTTATCATCAAATTAACAGATCTATTGTTAAAACTCTTCTGTTTTACGAAATAAAGAATAAATCACTTTATTCTCGCTAATATGATTACGTTTATGTTTACAATATTTTTCGATTACGTGATACTGTAGGAGGTTTGTCGACTTTCAACAAAGAAATTAACAAAATGAAAGTTAAGGAAGTGTCTACAGTTGCAATGAATAATGCTTTGCAGTAAATATGATGTTATTTGGTTTCCGAGACAATTTATTTCATAAAACTACTTCGCAGAGTGTTGTATAATCAGAACGCCAACCAATATAAAATCGTAAGTTACTTTTTCATATCAGAGTCAACTTTTATTTCCATGTTGGTATCGAACTTCAGCTCCAGTGACAAAACAAAATAGAACTACTGTAAAATTCCGTAGTTTTTTTAATTTATTTATAACTATAATTCGGTATAGTTTGTACCAAAAAACTTTTTTTTTTTTTTTTTTTTTTTTTTGCAAGAAGCACATAATTTTTCAGTTAGGAACCACTAATAGAATTACTGGGTGGCCTTTTCGATTCAAATTAAAATTTTATTGCAAGAAGCACATAATTTTTCAGTTAGGAACCACTAATAAAATTACTGGGTGGCCTTTTCGATTCAAATTAAAATTTTATTCTGGGGCTATCAAAAATGAGGATCTACTATATATATATATACAAAAATTACATACCTGTAGTTGGGTGTGCACTGGTGCCCTGCAAATAAGAAATAACGGAATTATGTAACAGGTGTACAATTTTAATATAAAATAAATAATTTCTTTGTCCAAATATCAAAATATAAATATATTTCTTTGTAATAATACATTTAACTTTTTAAAATTTCTCTTTGAAAAATTGCATGTGAAACTTGGCTCACTTTTTGAAAAATACATTTCGACTTAAAATGAATAAAAAAATAGCGAATACATCGATTTATATGCTGTGGGGTGCAGTAAATCTAATTTCTTGAGAATTATTTGTCAATATAAATTTTCAATCTTCCACGACAAATCGATAAAGGTCTTGAAAATCTTATAGTGAGTCGAATATGTGAACCTCATGTTTGTAGACACATCTGGAGTTGAATAGTGACGTTACATCGGCTGCAGTAAAACTGAAACGCAATACTGATTTCCTGGAATCGTGAGGACATTGGTTCAAATCCCTATTTGGCCACCAATAGTCGAGTATTCCACGGTTTCCTCAAATCATTCCAAGTGAATTCCTGGATGGTCGTATTCTTTCCCGTTCCTTGTCCGCCGTCCTTTCCCGCCTTTAATGACTTAGTCAGGGTGAAGTCGTAACCACAAAAAAAAAGGAAGAAGAAAAGTATCACTCGCTTACGCAGATCAGATATCATTAATAAAATGTCTAAAACAACTATGTGAAGAAAGACTCCTCTGAGAAGAATAATTAACACAAGATTACACGAATGCCTTGATTCACTTGATTCTACACCTACAGCAATCCCACAATAATACCATCATTTCCATCTGGTCAATGCCTCTTAGCTACCGTCTATGGGGAGAAAAAAACTCTTCCCACCCTCTTTTCTCTTAACACCAACACGAAAGAATCACTGGAGCTACGGGTCCCACAGTATTGTAACTGAGAATCGAGGCAATATTTATTTCTATATTTTTGATGAGGTTTTAGGATGAATTTGGTTTAGTAACTTAAGTTAACACGTGATGTAACAATCGTGGTTCGACTTACCTGCAAGGTGAACACAAGGGTGCAAAAGGTCCATGTTATCGGCTGCATGCTCAGCGACTCTGCTGCGCAGGCCATAGGGAGAAGACCGAATGAGATGGATCGTTAAATACTATACGACTCTATAAGGAGCGCTCAGGTCATTAGAAATCGCCACTCGTATATCAAAGAATATTTTAACGATCTTTTTAATAGCGTCGATAATTGAGGCTAAGATAACCGAACCGACTATGACTAATGTTTAGTAAACTGTCTTGAAAGGTTAGAAGAGTGTTTTCATTTAGTAATTGTGGAAGCAGGAAGGACTCTGGAGTCATAAAGGAAAGAGGTAATGGCTTTTACGACGGTAAAATCAAGGCTTTCGCTTGGACTGATATTGATATATCATGAAACATTGGAATCTGTATGCGCAAATCGAGTAGCAAATATTCCAGAAATTTGGAATCACGTGTTTCACATTAATGTCTACCAACAGAGATCAGTAAAATTCTCTACGTTAATGATTGTATATATTTCCTGAGCTCTATTACTTTTTTTGTGCGTATTAAGTAGAGGTATGTTATTTATTATATAAAGCCACAGATAAATCAGCATTCAAACAAATACCAGATTCCTAGGCCTACCATAGCTTTACTAGAATCTCGTTAACCACCATGTTTTAGGATTTCTGTGAAGGTTTTACAACTATTGCAGCAGACCAGGATAACCTAATCCCTTCTGTGCTTCAGCTAAAAACGTCACACATAGCTTCATTCACACAGTTTATAATCTCCCACCACATCAAAAAGGGGTAGGATTTGTGGGCGACTAAAAAGGCAATTTTGAAAGATGCACACACACTATTTTTTTGTGCTTACGACTAATATTATAAACTATTGTAAGCCCGTGATCGTTTCGTTTGCGTATCGTCACGGGTCTAGAATACTTCCAGTTTTTAGGGTCAAAGGTTATAACAGGTTGACCTGATCCGACAAAATATGAACTTGACCTGTGTTTCACCCTAAGGGTGAATAATACCTCTTGACCTTGAAGAACTCTGAAGTATTATTAAACGTAGGTATTAAACACGGAAAGGTAAGATCGTGCAATCGTATAATTGTTTAAAAGTTCGTAGACTCGAACTTTCTTAAATACAAACTTGACTTGACCCTTAAAGTTCACTCTGTAAAATTTAAAAAATTTCCTGTTTGCTTCGAAAGTATCACGTTGTTTTTTTACTGAGACGGGACAAACACTCACAATGTAATCATTGATCATAGTATCTGTAACGGCCAGAGAACTTAATACACATTCCATATTATTAAACAGTTGAGCAATTTCGAAGAAATTAATTGCCAGAATAGTTAATTCGGTACAATATTTGGTGTGATGTCCACTTAATATAACCTAATGACTAACGTACAGTGAACATAAAGAAAGATCATTAACGAAAGTGGTCAGTAAAATACCTAAAAATCAAATAAACCTTAACGCATAAACTTTGGTCAAACAACAACATTAGTGAATGTTTTAATTAAACTGAAATTTATCCTATAGTGGAATGACAATTGGCATTCGTGGTTACAGCAGAGATCGTGAGCAATTGAATTTTTTTTAAAAGTTTTTTTAAGTTGCTTTCATTATCAACATGTTACTCAAAAGCAGATACACGTTTTTCTAGACGTAAAAGTTATCGATATTTTTTAAACTATGAAACTCTACGGAAAACAAACTTAATGAATGTGTTATGGCAATTAATTTGGTATCAGTTCCTTAGCTATTCAGTTGTGTACATTGGTATCTCTGATCGCTGTTTTGTGAGGGAATTCTGACATGTGACTGAATGATGAGTTTACGAAATTATGTAGTAGATGAGTTAAATAATGAAAACAATGCAAAACCTTTACCACATAATAACGAAACGCATTGAAACACCCACACATAAGGCAACGCCCATCGATATAAAAACAGGGGTAGAGTTCTGTAACCAGCTTCCTAGTTCGAAGTGTACATATGATGCACCAACGACAACCTGCAAGTCATATAGTCGGTAGTACTAAAGTAAATACGAAACTATTTGTTGAAGACCGTCTACGTTAAGGGAGACTCTGGAAATTATTTGAAGAAAAGTGATCAGTGCCATGGCAAACATTGTTCGCGTTTAGTGCGCACAGAATTAAGGTGACCTTATCTGCAAAGAAGTTGAAAACCTGTAAGAACTGTCGAACTACAAGGAAAATAGAAGAAGATGTAAGTACAATACATACCTGTGTATTCCGAAGTAGTAAATCCAAATCGCAAGAGAGTTGTGGAAAAACTTCTGCAACTGGTTCAGATCGGAACTGAGATACCGTGCTCTGGTACGTACACACTTTGACAGTAAATTTGGCCGTCGCTGAAAACTTCAATCACTCTAATTTTGAAAAATATGACATCAATGTCATCCTAAGAAACAGTAACGCAATACTGGCTTGCCAGTATTGCGTTACTGTTTCCTGGGATGACATTGATGTCATATTATGCAAAATGAGAGTGATTGAAGTTTTCAGCGGTGGCCAAATTTACTGTCAAAGTGTGTACATAGCTGTTGTAGTTCAAAGATTATTCCTTTAATTCTTATTGAATGAGTGTTAGGTCTGTGTCATTTTAACTGGAAACAGGAAACATAAAGTGATCTTACTTGGTGTTTTCCATCTTGTCACAGTTCTTTTATTAACAACCTCACCCGATTTATTTATTTTTTATTTTATTTTTTACTTATTGCTTTACGCTTCGTCGACGGCATTAGAGGCGGGATGGGACTGGGGACAAGTAACGGGAAGGAATTCGCCCATGGCTTTTTTGAAGGAAGCATCCCGGCATTCGCCTGGAGTGATTTGGCGAAACCATGGAAAACCCAAATCTGGATGACCGGACGGGGATTCGAACCCGCGTCCTCCCTAATGCGAGGCCAGAACAACCTCACTCGAAACTGACTGCGTTCTTACTAGGTAACATCTAACTGTGGAATCAGAAGTGCGCCAACATCATTACCATCTACAATCAACATTAAATAAATTTAAAAGTCAAGCATTAATTACATTGTATGGTACCGGTTAAAGTTTACAGCAATTTCGTTAGCAATGACTGACAATGGCATACACCTATATGTTCTTAAGATCGTAGTTCCACAATTATTAACGTTACACCATCATCAAACTACAACTGAGAACTTGGTGAATGTTTTTAATAACAGCTCAAAGCATGTTTTCTCTTGTCGATTCAGAGTTACCATCTCATCAGAGTTACCATCTCAGTTGATCATTTTAAGTCGTTGTCTCCCCAGAGGCCAAACTGATAGAGTAGCACGAGACATGTCAAAGGATTTTGACAGAGTGAGCCAATACATGGTTGTATATAAAGTAAAAAGAGTGGATGAGAAAGTAATTTGTTTGGTAGAAGAATTTATAAGAGGTAGAAAACAAACAGTTAGCGTAGGATATGCAGTATCAAAAGAAGTAAAAATGGGAGTACCACAGGTTAGCGTATTGGGTTCATTACTATTCATTATTCTAATGAATAATTGTGTTGATCGTTTACTATCAGAAATAAGGTGATAGGTGCAATGAACCCTCCGGCACACATAATGCTATATAAAAGGATAAACACGGTAGATGACTGTAAACAGCTGTTGGGTGATCTGGACAGGATACCTAGTTGGGTTGATAAACATGGGATGAAGATAAATGCCATAAAGAGTTAGCTTATTCGATACACAGATCAAAAACTAAACGCTGATTATGATTATAAGGCGGGGAAAGAATTGCTTGTTGAGTGCTTGAAATGTGAACATCCTGACATTACATTTGATAACAAGCTTAAATGGGTAGGACACATTGTACAGGTAGTATTACACGATTTGGTTAAATGAGACACAATTTGTGTACAACATTTGAGTATCAAATACAGGAGTTACATAGGGTGCAAAGAAAAGCTGCTAGATTTGTTTCTGGAAATTACTGCAGAACGCAATCAGTAAAAGATGTGATAAAAGAGCTGGAATAAGATTCATTGCAAGTCAGGAGGAGGATGAAGAGGGTCATGGGAGTGTACAAGGCGTATATTGTTGAATTAGGGTTCGAAAGCTAATGGCGTAAGAATGAAAAGTAATGCATTTAAGTGAAAAGATGACCATGACCAATAGCTGGCACTCGATATCAGGCACAAGGGTGTAGGAAGATTATCTTTTTTAGGTAAGGGTTGCAGGGATTGGAATAAGTTACCCAGAGAAATGAAGAAAACTTTATCAAGAACATTGAAAGAATTTAAAGTTGAAATTTGTGAGGGGCAAATGTAGGTGGGTGCAGGAAAGGAAACATGGGTGTGCGAGGAAATTGCCACCGGAGCGTGCGCTCCATAGTTGTACGGAAAGACACTGGTTCGAATCCCCATCTCGTTTAGAAATTTTCCTGCCCCGGTAGATTTCGAGATTTGCTACTTAAGTATATTGTGTTTTAAGTGGTTTAGGCATTAGAATCCCTATCTCGGCGGGATTTTCACAGGCGCTTAACCCGACCTTCATTTCTGGCACTGGTTCGTGAGCAAAGTGAAGTATGCCAAAACACTTAGAGATTTAATTACCTCAATGTTCGCAAGTATTTTTACTATCTCTTTTTTCAGATCAGAATTCCTGTCAGTACTACTTCCATTCAATAGCATTAAGATGAACAGTTAGTTGATGTTGGTTCATCTTCCTATTTAGTTTTCTATCCCATCTTCCACATACAAATTTATGATTCTTTGCGTTAAAATTACTAAGATTTTTTGATCAAAATTCGATCTGATAACTACTTAATGAACATTAATAATCCGGAATTGAAAAATGAACTATATTCGCAAAAAGTTTTCCATTCTAACTTAATTTAGTAGTATTTGTTTCACCAGAGTATCGTCTGTGGAAACAATATGCACCTAATGATGGATATGTTCACATTTGGTTAGAGGAGGATCATATATTCTCGTTCACCTTAACACGTATCTAACTATGCTTCTCCTATTTTGTATTCTTTTCTTAGTACTCTTAGAGTAATATTGTATTTTTACATGTTAGTTCCAGCATTTAGTTAATTTTGTAACTCCTCAAAAAAATCAAAGAAAGGAAAAAAAAAAAATCTCGAACATCGTCCCTTCCTTTCAGGATATTGTAATTTTTTAATTTGTATTAATGACGTTTAACATACTGGAAAGGTTGCTATCTTCATAGTATGAATTTACTTTTGACCAAACTCAGTGCTAAAAATAAATACCATTTTTTGTATTAAAAAAGTTTAGTCTCTTTGCGAAAATTACTTATTCTGCAAAACTCGCTGCATGCTGGCGCCTCCAGAGCGCTGTTGGTGAACTACAAGCTTTGCTTGACATCCGATAGAGTACACCAGCTGCTAAAACTGCATGCGTGTCAGTTGTAAGTGAAGAACGATTAAACTTATTTCAAACCTCAGTGCACTTGTCCAAAACTAATTGTATCTGATAGGGTCATGCTCAACTGAATTAAAGTAACTGCAAATTAGATACAAATTTTGAAGAAATAGTGGAGAAACGTATTTTCTTGTAAAATGGTTCTCTTATTAAAAAACAAAGTATATTTTCAAATACTACAGTTCATAGATTCATCAAAAACTGAGACCCAAAAAGTGGAGGCTTTGAAAAAAATTTGAGGGATTCAAATCAAAATTAATGGTTACATTTTGTAAGTGCTACCACATGATTTGGAATTATCAGATAATAGTTGAGTTATTTTATAATTCTTAAAATTCACTGTTTCTTACATCTTACTTTTTTTTTAAGTAGGGGTGTATATATTTTGCAGATTGTAAGTGAAACATTTCAGTCTCTTTCATTAAATTCGCTAAGTTAATTTCAATGAATGTCAGCTGTTTTGGGAGTCGGGATTTTACAACGCGAATGGAACAATTGCTATACCATCAACAGTAAAAAACAATGCTCTGCAATACGAGCAACAATCTATTGGCCGCTATTAGCGTGAGAGGCAAAATACATTAAAAATAGCTGACGATTCTGTGTTTGTGTACAATACATCAGTAACTGAGTAACTGGTTTTTACTTTAAAAATGTCATTTAAATATTACCAATTAAATATTACCATTCATAATATAAAGCCATCTTCTTAGGTCATTGTGTCTGTACATCTCTAATGCTGCAATTCATACGAAAATTTTAATCAGTGATGTGTAAGCAATATTTTGAAATATTTTCAAAAAATATCTACGTAAAAATTGGTTTTATGCAAAACTCGGTGTTATTAAAGCAACATTTGACGATATTTTTCATTATTGATAGATTCTGGGGGATTAACGACTAGACAGTTAGCAATTGCAATTATAGTCAATACTGCATGCTAACCAATATTAGCGGACACTAGTCATGCATAGGAGAGGAGGCATGCCAAGCCCATCTAAGTTAATGCCAGAATGCATTATCCGGGGAATGTAGCCACATAGCTAAGAGGATAAGCAACCGAACTTGTGCAATTTATATAAGCTAAAGTGCATCATAGCAGTACATACTTGCAGAATAACTCACGTGAGGGTGCACAATCTTCATGTCTTGCCCAAGTACGCCAACTAGCAGAACTAGCGAAACTAGTGGCTGCGTCAGCTCATGTCCTCAGATACATTGTGAAACTAACGAATTGAAAATGACGTACTACTGACTGAAGGATCAAACAGATACCTGGTTTTCATTGAGTATTATATCCAAGCTTGACTTGACATCCTGAGTTTACCAAACTGAGCAGTTGGACAAAGGCCCGGGAAACACGTTGCCTATATGAGTTGCACCGGGAAAGGTCGCGTTACGTATTAATTCCGCTATTTAGATCCGCTGTTTACATAACTCGTTATTTGATGCTGGCGTTAGCCTCTGCCGTTCACTACTTTTTAAGGTGAAGATATTTCTTGTAAGGAGCGCTCTACAACAGACATCCCATCTCTCGTGGAAGGTGTGAATACCACAAAACATGCATAAAAATTAATTAATATTTATCATTAACAATTAATATTGCCATACAGTTTACTTTATAAGTATTATATTTACAAGATATTAATTAGTATTTAGTTCCGTAGAATCAAATAATTTATGTAATTGCTCATCAACACAATAAATTAAAGGGTATTTAGAGCGATTTCATGCAACTTGAAGACTATTAGTAGCTTTTTAAAATGTTTTTGTTTCAGAAAGAACGTACGCTAAAGATTTTAAGTCAGAATTACTTTATATCCTCCAATACGAGTTTCTCGACTAATTTTGAAGATCCGTTAGATTTTTGGATTAACCAACGTTTCGATGATCTCGTTAGTACTATTTTTGCCTGAGATCTTATTGAATACGATTATCGTTTCATTGCTCAAACACTGATATTCCTTACAAAAAATGAAAATAAATGATGCTTTCGGGAATTTTTTACTTCAATAATTATCTCTCTATTGTTACAGCGACCAACCCTCTTTGCCACACACTTAGGTTGAAAACATTCTCCGTTGGCCTAATGTTGTAGCAAAGGTTTCTCGTTTGTAAGGCTCTCGAGACTAACCATAGTGGCAGACTGCTTTTACTTTTTAACGGTACGGTAAGGTGTCGGTGTGCTGGATGGAAAAGCGTATAGAGGGAATCCGGAAATTTCCGCTTCTTTACGGCTAAATTTTGTTTTCGTGTAATTGATTGCCTTAAAAAAGTAGTTTTTCTTCAGACCCACTTCCAGGTTCATCAGATGACCGTAAGTTGTAGGTTATGTTATTCTAAAACATTCTTAAAAAATCTTTTAACATACCGTGATGCTGTGGATAGGGTGGATTAAAAAAAAAGTTTGTTTTGTGATACCAAAGGTAATTTACATTGTATACAAAAAGAGCACGTTTATTTTGAAATGTTTGAATAGATATCTTTCATTACTAGTAGATTTGGTCTTGTGTATCCGATTGTTACGGTGTGTGAGTAAGGTACGATGGGTCCCCGGTTCAACTGCCGAAATTTTTATGGGTCTAAAAATTAACATTCACCTCTGGCAAAGCTTTGATTTGTTAATGCGAAGATAGTAGGACGCCCTATATAGCATAGAGCATTGGTTTTTGTGTGTGGTAGTAGAATCGTGTCTCCCGTCGTGCACTATGGTTGTTTAGATGTCGGAAGCTATGGGGGTGTGGGAAATATGGGGGTTGAAAGTGGTCGACCTGCAGCAATTTCATATTTCTGCCAAAGACGCATGTGTCATGGTATATCACTGTTCAGCGAAAACTATCTATCATACATCACTGGCGTTTGTGTGTGGTAGTGCCACAGAGTCAAATTTCGATAACAACGTCAGCCGAATTTCAGTAACTGTGATATTGTGCGAGATATGGTGGTTGAAAGTGGCCGATCAAGGATATTTTCGTATTTCGACCAAAGACATGTGCCTCCGCATATGTCACTTTTCTGCCACAACTACATAGCAAAGAACATTGTTGTTTGTGTGTGGTAGTAGAATCAAGTCTCCTGTCGGGTACTATGGTTGTTAGATGTCGGTAGCTATGGGGGTGTGGGAGATATGGGGGTTGAAAGTGTTCGACCTGCAGCAATTTCATATTTCAGCCAAAGACGCATGTGTCATGGTGTATCACTTTTAAGCCAAAACTATGAAGCGCAGATCACTAGGCTTAGTGTGTGGTAGTAACAGAGGGTCACCAATCGATCGCAACGTTGGCCGAATTTTGGTAACTTTGGGAATGTGGGAGATATGGTGGTTGAAAGTGGTTGATCAAGGATATTTTCGTATTTCCTTCAAAGACATGTGTGTCCGTAAATTTTACTTTGCTGCCTGAACTACATAGTTCTGATGACTGGCATTTGTGTGTGGTAATAGCATCGAGTCTCCCATCGTGCACTATGGTTGTTAGATGCCGGTAGCTATGGGGGTGTGGGACATATATGGGTTGAAAGTGGTCGACCTGTATTTTTCAATCCAAATTCTTTACAAACACGAACAAAGTCGTGGGTACCAGCTAGTATTCAATAAAGTGTAAGTAACCTCAATCAAATACAAACAACACAAATACATTTCATTGTGAATACGTTCAGAAACACGAGAATCTTTCACCTAATTACAATGTGCCAAAGACTTTTAATGGTGGTCTATTAAGATCTCGCTGGGGTGCTATATCTGTACGTAAAAGAACAACCATTGAGGTGATAACGTGATTCAGGCCTTTTTAAGGATGCATTTCGGAAAACCCCAATCTGGATGCCTGACGGAGATTCGAGTCCGCGTCCTCCTGAATGCGAGGTCAGAGCGTGAAATAATTGAAGAACTTTCTATCATCCGCCACAACTTCGTTAATCAAGGTATAAAATGCCCCACTTTCTAATCTTTTAGCACATACTGAATGAACCCACAACGTTCTTTTCGTTTTCTTATTTTACAATGGATAATGCCGTGGCCAACTTCTCAGGTTCCAAGATTCTGAATAAAACTAGGACAAATATTAATTACGACAATCACGTTCTTTCTCGGCGAGGGAGTGGGGAGCTGTGTCTCTGACGTTAGCGACACCGAGTGGCTCCGAAGTGGCCGGACACGACTCTACGTGAATCCTGCTACTTGGGACATAAAATTACAGCTGATGGCCAAGGTAGAAATGATGTTAAAAGCAGAATGGAACTGGCAAAAATAGCCTTCATGAGAAAGAGAAATTTTTTAATTTCAAATATTGATCTAAGTATTAGAAAGAACTTTCTAAAACTCAATGTGTGGAGCACAGCAAGTTATGGTAGTGAAGTATAAACTTTAATAATACCAGAAAGATGGAAAATGTGAGTATTTGTAAGGTGATGCTGTAGATGAATGCTAAAAATTAAGTGTAAAGATAAGGTACGAAATTAACGAGTTTTGAAAATGATTGGTGAGGTAAGAAGTTTGTGGAAGAGTCTTACAAAAACAAGAGACAGGATGATGGCCTGTATTTTGAGACATGCTGCACTGGTTAATTTGTTACTGGAGGGAACAGTCGAAGGTAAGAACTATAGAGGACGATGGAGATTAGAATACACGAAGCAGATAACTGAGGACGTGTTGATACGAAGAGGTGAGCACGCGTCTCTTTTGTGACAGGAGAGTTCATTCCCAGCGTCTGTGACGTGGCTGACGCGAAGTCTTTTTACGAGGTTGCGCAGTATTTCCTCCTTTTGAGAGGTCGTTTGTTCCCGGCTCCGTTAATGCTATGCGGCTATACGCAGGCTTATGAGAGACCAACTGACGCCGCTGTTATTACAGCTGACCTCGCAATGTGGTGCGAAACGCCAGCAGCTGTGACATCATACCTCAAAAGCGACGCCATGTTAGCAGAACTTCCGTAGTTTGTAAGAACATAAGCGAATTTGCTTCCATGCAGAGCCTAATATACGTACGTTCTAATAGTCGTAGACATTATCTATCCCATTCTTCATAAATTATGCGTGAGCAACGAACAAATTTTACTTCTGACGGTTCCGAATGTTATGACCTCGAGAATAGTCTCAAACATTAGCCGCGTAATTTCCTCCGGGGGCTCAGGAGGCGAGAACGTGCCGGAACACAACTGTGATATGGTCATGGAGCGAAATATTAATTTTTTTGGTGTCTATTATTAATAATCTTCTCTCAGTGCATCAGCCCGTCACAGGACTCTAGTTCGTAAATGTAGTTCGTACTACCCTTCAAATTTGCCCCAGGTATACACTGGTAATATTGAACTTAGTTTTTTTTTTTTTTTAACTGTATTGTAGCTCGATGAGTATAGTGAAGCAAACTCCGCTGGAATGTGAAGAATGGTCTCAGCATGGGGCTGGAAACAATTCACTTCTAGTGTCACAAGAGATTTTAACTGGATATGGAGCTCTACCTCCATGAATCCTGCGGGAAGTGGCAGAGCCGCGCAGGAACCCCATTTCCTTTACATATATTTTAGTATAATCAAATGAAAAGAAGCTATAAAACTTAGTTTATACCCAAGCGGGTTTGTGTCATTGTTCAGAAGTCATCAGAGGACTGGAAAATCTTTTACTATCGCCCCCCCCCCCCCATTTTTTGCTGCAAAAGAAGAAGTGCACGGGCACAAAAGTTACCTGTTTAGACCATCATTTTACTTTGTTCATAGTTCTGAGCATCGCGATTGAACTTGTTAGACACATGTGTCTTACTTCTTTTCCCAAAATCCTTCATCCTCTTGCTAAAGGTCTTTCGTCCACGTGTTTCTTCGTCCAGTTTATTATTTGTTGGCAAATTGATGGTTACTGACCAGACTATTGAACCTGCATCCGTACTGTATGATATCGCCTATGACTGACTTACTGAACCTGCATCCGTACTGTATGATATCGCCTATCACTGACTGTTGGTTCCTCAGAGGCTGCTTTCCTCCATTTTCTCGGTAAGGGGGGACTACGCTGAACATTGATTACTCTTTCCTGTTCCGAGAATGTTTACTTTTGCTGTACGTACTTCATGGTGATCGGCATGTGTCGGGTATACCCGACTGGTAGGTTACCTGTTGCTCGCAGTCCTATCCATATTAGTACTTGGAAGGCCTTGTGTCTCACCTAGGCTCGGAAAAGATGTTATTTTTCATACATTTGTCCTTTTCTCGGAACAAATACCACGTAATCTGTCTCTGCTCTGTCTTATGATAGTTGGTTTGACCTCTCTCAGTAGAATTAATTGGCTACCGTCTCTATACATGGGAGTTCATTTTATTGTTTTTTTAAAATAACTGCAAGTGTAAACAGTTTTTTCTAATAGCTTCTTTCTTTAAATTGTCGTGTATTGTATTATGCCTGCAACTAAATGCGTTAAATCACTGTTATCGATCGCCAGCATGTAAAATATCCACTTGTTTACTTTAATCAAATTTCATTAATAATAGGAACTATTTAAATAAAGATATACTGAATTCACTGTATGCTTTTTCATAGACTACTAGTTAAATGGCAGGTAAATTTACAGTAATAAGTTTTTATCATATCTGCTCGAATGAATTCCGCAATCAAATCTACTACTTTAGACATTACAATGTTCAATGCGATGTTTCAGACACTTTACAAACTCGTGTTTAACTTGGAATATTATAATTGAATTTGTTTTAATACAGAAGTTTTAAACATTCATGAAAGAAATATATGCATAGAGCAACCGTATTCAAAGCGACGCTACATTGACATACTATCGTAATGGGAGCGAGAGTGAGAGAAGCATAGGGATAGCAACTTACAGTATGTTAGAGCGAAGTGCGTAATGTCTTCACGGAACTCTCCGAAACATATAGCGGGAACGATGGTGCAACACTGAGAGCTCCTATTGTGTTTGGTGAGGTTTAAATAGCTTTTATAATAACAATGCCTTGAAATTCTACCAATCCTATCATCTTCACTTTAGATTACTAATTTCAATCTTTCTGAATTACGGAAAAACATACTGGATACCTAAGATGTTAATTGTCTTACCCGTCCCCACAAGTTAGGATCTGTTTCATAGGGAACTGGCTCCAAGAAGAAGGCGTCCCTTCCTCAAATACAATGGCTTCAATTTCTACAGACTAAAATATTCCGGTTTTTCATGTAGTTAAAAATATACTCCCCCTCATTATCGCCAAGATAGCTAATTTCATATTAGCACCTTTGTAGCGTCAAGTTCTGGCGCTTATAATGTCATAATGTGCAAAGAAATTCCCAGTGGATCATAAGGTCCACCGCAATAAAATTAAAAATTGTCATTATTATTGCACAGTTAACTCATAGCATGAAACAAAAACCAAATGTAGAGAAATGAAGCCTTTGTCATCTTGTTCCTAAAAGGAGCTTTATAATATTTAAATACATAAAAGATAAGTAACAAAATGTATGGGAGAATTAAAAAAAAAAAAAAGAAGATAAAATGCTTCCAGATGAAATGAAACTTCATAAAACTAAAATTACTTAAAACAGTAGTTGAATAAATAAAAAATATCATACCAAACTAATAAAAAAAACAACATTTACAAAAATTTTACTTAGCAACCCGTCATTAGAAACAAGTCCCAAATCGACCTGCATACATTGTTAAACTCAAACAATACATCACTAATGACGTAGACAATATAACAGCAGCAGCGATGTTTGATGACAGTAAAATATAATTGCACTAATTTACAGAATCAAAGATTAATATTTTTTTACTTTAAAAATAAGAAACTTGGATAAAAGCCAAAATCGAGAGCGGTCTGGTAACTAAGTCGTTCAGGCGTCTGACAGTTGATCGAAATCCCAGGTTCCTATCTATGTCTCTGTGGGAAATTTAAAAGGCTCTTAACCCGTCCTTCACATATTGCACGGCTTGTTATGTAACGTGAAGTACGCCAGAGCGCTTACGTGGTTCAGATTCCACGCTAAGCTGTGGGTTGCCTTTATCCACTGGGATTACCAAGTTAGGTCGGGAGCAAAGGAACTGGCCGTATTAACATTGATAGCAGGCTTACTATGCCTCCGTCGCGAGGGTTCAATACACCTTCGCTTAACTTACAGGTTAGTGAAGCAAGCTCATCTAATTCATAGGGGAAAAAAAAAAGCAAGAAAATTCCAATATTAGAGGAGTAACCGAATCTGTAGTAAAGCCTACAGCATAATAAACAATTAATGGCAACAGACAACGCATTTTTTTTTTTTTTTGCTTCCTCGACTATGTCGACGTCATTATAGGCGGGTAAGGAATTCGGCCATGGACTTTTGAAGAAACCATCTCAGTATTTTCCGGTAGTGTTTTCGGGAAACCGTGGAAAACCCAAATCTGGATGGCCGCACGGGGATTCGAACCCGCGTCCTGCAGAATGCGAAACCACAGCGTTACCGCGACAACAAAAGAGAATAATCCAAATGTATACATTTCAAAGTCAGAGGTAAATGAGTTGCATATCATCGAACGTCACATCGATGTGAACTGAACACGGAAAACGTGAATGCCTTCTACTACTAATTTAAAACCGTGAAGCAGCACAGAGATAATAAGTCAAAACAAATCCATAGACCTTTTTATGTTGCAACGTGGGATTTATACATAAAACTGAAAAGAGAAAAGAAGCCATTAAATAAGTGCAATCTACATCAAATAACGGAAAAATATTCTAGGGATTTTTTTAATTCTGCAGGTATTCCAATTGTCTGAAACACGCCTAAAATTTCTAAGACAAATAGTTATAATGTCATCACAGCATAAAAACATGGAGCCTAAAGAAAACTCCGATATATATATATTGTAACGTCTTGTTTTGTGACGTTATTAAAATTAGAATAAAATAATGAGATGCATTAATTTATAAATTAATTTGCAAAATTAATCCCGGGTAGGCGCCAAGAATGGAAGTGTTCTCTATCCGAGAGAAGCGACATTCCAATTCTGAAATACTTTTAATCAAAGCAATTGTAATTTTAAAATACCATTAAAATACACAAATCTTCATCTATTCAAATGATATACTGATTGATTGGAAATGAAGTTATTGAATGCAGGGTTTACAACACCTATTATTTTCTTTGAATATAAAATTGATTGGTTTGTTGAACAGAACTGAACATTAAAAGTTTCTTTTGAACAATTTAGAGCATGATTCTCATCTCAGAGCGTTGCCTAGGGTTGAATGAGCAAGAGTGTCTATACATCGTCGGTGTTCTTTACCGTAGTAGATGACGTGCATATAAAACAGTCTCTCATAGACCCTGTTGGGCAGCTGGGTGAAGGTCACTTGGCGAGGTAGCTCCCCGCAGCTCTCCAGCAATCTCCCGTGGTGCGCCGGTGTGGATTGTTTGCTGGCCAGAAACAGAGTGTCTGCTTTCCCGCTTGTTCACTCCGTTAAAAACTTGCAGGTTCCCGGGTTTTAGAAACGCGGGAAATTTAAGCGAGTCGCAGCGTTTGGCGGGTCGTCCAATCTCTCCATTGGCGCTCCTCATTCAACATAAAAACTTATGGTTTCTAAAAGTTCGTAACACTGTTTGATTCGCTGGTTCCCAACAGAGGTGTTCCGCAACCTGACTTTTTCTCCGAAGCATCGTTTCTCTAGTTTCAACTTTCTACCGTACCAGGAAATCCTCATTGAATGCGTAAAGCTTTTAACTTTACGGCCTGCCATAAATCGTTCGGTCTTTCAGCGCAGGTATGAGTCACCTGGCTCTCGCCGATGCCAAAGAAACGTGGAATTCACACGCATACATTTCCCGTCACCAAGTGAATATATATATATATAATTCTGAGGCTATTTGGAAAAGATACTGAATGATGAAAGCAACACCAGTGAAAGCTGAAAGACAATAAAAAAAGGAAATAATTAAAAGCTTCATAGTCGGTACATCTGGTTATATTATAAGAATTGAAAAAAGTAGTTATTTAACTTACAGTATTTTTAGTCTTCTTAATTTTTTATTTTTCCTTAAACAAAATCGTGGGCGGGAAAATGCTTACATTTATTTATTTTTAGAAGAATACTCTATCATTTTTATTTTATCACTTAGTCTCCAAATTGTAGAAGAAGAATAAGTAAAGATTCAGAGAAACGATATGAGTCAAACACGTAAAAAAGGAACAGATTTTTTTAAAAAACACCTGTCTGAGAAAAGGAAATTCAATTATTATTATTATTAATATTATTTTTAAGTCTATTCCATTACTGGTCTAATCTAAAAATATTTTGTATTAGCTGATACCCGCGACCTCGTACGCGTGGATTAAGAAATTCGTTGCCAAAATTGAATATTGGTAACGTAGGTTTGGTCCCAAATAACATCAAGTCGACATTATATGACAGGAAAGCTATCATTATATCATTCTACCTTCGAACCTGTCTCATGCAGAGAATCAATTTCCAACATATTTAAAAACAGAAAAACAAACGAAGGTGCGGGAGTTAACTTAGGGAAGCTTTATTTAACTTGCTGTTTTCTTCTTTCTTCAACATGAGCATCCGATTCTTGGATTCTAATAACATTAGCTGCTAAATTCCGTCGAATGCCGAGTACAACTATATGGGGATACACTACTGAAAACGAACTATGTGAATGTGGTGAGCTGCAGGACCCACAACATCTTCAGGTTTGCAGGAACCTACCTGAAACCTGCACTATCGACGACCTTTTTACGGCAAATGAGAAGGCCATCAGGATTGCGGAATTCTGGTCACACTCCATTTAATTGTGTTCTTTGGTCCATAAGCTTAATATTAATTAATTAATTTTATTTGTTTTGTTTCAATTTGTAATGTTATGTGCTGGGCTCGAGAAATAATAAAATCAAGATGTAAATCGCAAGTAACGCTACTAAAAAATCTGTGGTTCCAGAAAATTATGACGTCTGCTATAGTCATCTTTTTCGAGTCTGCTAATCGAAATATTAATACTAGTCTCAGGCATTTGGGAGCAGGTTGTTCTTTCAAAAAGTCATGGTCCATTTCATTGCTCCCTTTCTACCACTCCTACCGGCTCTAATATCTTCGATTTCGACGAGGCGTTAAGCCTTTAAACTATATCGACTTACTGATCAAACAGCAGGCAGGTGTACCATAAGGAAAATAAAATCAATTTTCCTCCTCATCATCCTCCTCATCATCCCATATCTTGATACAAATATACTGTGACAGAAAGCGTAAACAGGCAAATTATTTCATGCGGTATGGTGGTTTATATTCGGAAAGACAGAGTAATGGATAGCTAAGAGGTAAACATGTAATTTTAACCATTTTTGAGGGCGATGGAAAACTTAAGCAAACAAACAAGCAAATTCGCTGGAATTAATTCTATTCAAATTTCGCTTCTATTAAGTTTTACAAGTAACACATTCCATAATTAACATAGCCTGTGTTTTTAAACAATTTATTGTTAGCTGAAGCCGAAATAATCAGTCAAAAATTTGAATTTTTTGTTGTTGTAGGTTTAATCAACTTTTGTCTGATTAATTCATTCGTATAAACATGAAATAAGCTAAACGCAAGGCGTTGTTCACTACTGTTATTTATTTGTAGCTAACAGCGACATTTTGCCTTCGTAATCCAGACTATTCTTAGCAACTCCAAGTCTATTAACTGATATTCTGTAATGTTTATTACTTTGGTATGCTAAATACTGACTTTTTTTAGTGTCATGTATCTGAATATTCCTTTGTGTAATTTAGAATTCATTATGTTTTACAGAGCATACAGTAAATCACTACCCAAATTTAGTTGTCAGTTTTTTTTTACAGCAATATACTTAACAGGTACCAGAATCCCACTATAAAACAAACAACTTGGTATAAATTTTAATGTATTTATGTATTACGGAGTTCACGCGCTTGATTAACTTCTACCTTCACCACTGTTTCATTAACTTTTATTACATGTGATGATGGTAGAATTAAATTTCGATAAGTATAAGATACAAATAGATTATCTTTTCCTTACTACATAAAACACATATTTCTTTTCGTGTCATCCGTCTTTCAACTGATTTATTATGGTCCTCCACCTCATCCTATCCTAAGCTAATCCCCTTGCAAGCAGCAGCCTGCATCATCTGCTTCATATGTATTAATCTTCACCTTCCTCTATACATTCGACTAACAAATTAACCAGTCATGCATGTTACAGAATGCCACCCACTATCCTGAACTTTCTTGCTGTGGAATTTTTCTACAAAGATCTATCTTCAGCCGTCGTTTTAAACACACGTTCATTTAGCACTTGATCTGCCCCTTTAATTTGGTCTTTCAATGTTTCAATTTTATTATTCATAAGCTTAAAGGCAGGACCACACGCTTGCCAAACCTCGCCAAGCCGTTACAAATTGAATCGTGTGGACGGGGCATTTGGCCTGGATTGTGTAGGTCTAGTAGCACTTGTGGCTGATCCGAACGAGTGTCGGTTTTTTTGGCACAAATCAAAGAACGTTTGCGGCAAGCGCTTGCGAAGCGTCTACACGTTTGTGCGGACAAACGTGCGATCCTGTTCGTTGTGATAGAAGAGCTGCAGGAAAAATGAATAACTGGTCCAACAAGGATAGTTTACAATTCCTCTAATGCTAATTTTCAAAATCAGCATAGCTCATGTGGGAGAAGTTATCATACTGTCCAGTTGGCTCGAAAAGAAGCACCGAGGTTGGTGGTGTAACGGCTAGCGTTCTGGCCTCGCATTCGGGAGGACGGCGGTTAGAATCCCCGTCCGGGCATCCAGATTTGGGTTTTCCATGGTTTCTCAAATCAGTCCAGGCAAATGACGGGATGCTTCCTTCAGAAGGCCATGGCCGAATTCCTTCCCATTCCTTGCCGCCCATCCTTTCCCGTCTCTAAAGACCTCGCTGTTAGAGAGACGTTAAGTAAACAAAACAAAAAAAAAATCGAAAAGAAGCTCATTCAATTTTTCTTCCATAAAATATCTGCTACCAAAAAATAATTGATTTAGACATTATAATACCGTTAAAACAATAATTATTATAGAATTTTAATTCTAAATAATAATTTCATATACTTATATTAAATGAAATTAATACATACAATATAGTACAAATTAATTAGAATATATTAATTACCTGGAACGGTTTTTATTTTATTTTTAACGTCCACCGTCTTCTTTGCCATCTTCATCGTCTTTTATTTTATTTTAATTTTTATGATAAAAACAGGCTGTGCCAAAAGTTATGGCCGACACAACATCGACGTCCGTAAGGCTTACATCTCCAAAGATACAAGCGCACTTGCAAGCGTGTGGATGTCGTTGGTTGACTCCCCAAAGTTAAGCAAGTGTTTGAGGAGACTTGGAATTTGCGGCAAGTGCCAAGTATTTGGACCAGGGATAAAATTCATCTAGCTCATTCTTGGACATACCTTCTCGTGGCTCAGTAACGTCTGTCCGACTGCGTCACTACACGTCATGCTGCCGGAAGCTTGTCGACCTATCACACCACGTGATTGTTGTAGCAATTATCGCTAAAGAGCTGAGTGGACGCCTAACCTACTTGCTGACAGGAGTCTGTTACGGTTCACCTTTTAACACCTCAGAACGCCGTAGCAGAACACCTGATGGGAGACGCTAGTCAGTTCATCACCGCCTGTGCGAACACAGCAGCGGGGATAACCAACATCTCCATCACTATTCTAAGACCGGCAAACAGACGCAAAAAGTTGGTAAGTATCATATCTCATAAGTATTACAGATACTAAAGCTTTTTCATTCTAAAACGTGTATTAAAATTTCGTGCTTAACGTAACCGCTGCGGATATTTTCCTAACTTTTCTTTCTATAACGGGCGTCCATTAATGACGTGAGGTATTTTTCCGGAATTCCAGACGCCCCCACCCCCCCTCTCTGGTGAGACTTCGTGAGATCTGGTCGGACCCTCTCCCCCTCTAAAATGACGTCAGATTTTGACGGAGACAATCCCCTCCCCCTACTAATCGACCTCGTAACATTTTTAGACCTTTTTCAGATCTACTTTTTTAGGTCTCATGCTTCCAAGGGCGGTTGTACTCCCCCCCCCCTAAAATCATTTGTAGAACTTTTTTTCTAACTTTACGGTCACATAAGATTTTCGAAAACTCACGAGAGACTTCCGTTGATGCCCCCTCTCCCTTGGTCCCTTGGTCCGGTTTCGTGAGCTTTCGCCCCTCCGCCCCCTATTTCACCTCATGTAATTAATGGACTTATTACGAAATATTTAGATCTATGCTATTTCGCAAAGCCGAAAAATTGTAAATAGGAGAAGCAGATATTTCGGTTCTGGAATACGAGGGAGGATGCGGGATCGAACAGTCTTCGTGCCTTCCTGATTTCGGGATTTCTCTGTTTCGTCAAAACCACCTCAGTTCAATACCAAGAAGGTTTACTCAATAATGTTATCGACAGTGTCCTCCCAATTTCTAGCCCAAATTTCTTTACCGGCTCCAATGACTTTGAAGTTGACGAGCTGTGAAACACGGAGCCTGGTGGGTAAGTGGTATCGCTCTTGCCTGGCTTTCAAGTATGGCCATCGAGATTTCCGTATTCCGTGGTTTCCCGAAATCACTCCAGGAGAATGACGGAATAATTCATTCAAAAGGCAACAGCTGAATTCCTTCCCATACATTTTCATCCATCCTCTCCGAGCACTAATGACCTCAACGATCCGTATATTCGGTATTTTTTTATTTTTATTATTATTATTTTGGAGTCTGGCATTTAGTGTTCATATCCCCGCATCTTCCTCCTCTGTCGGAAGCCAAGTGCTGTCATCTTTCTGTGAAACGTGTTAATTATTATCTGTCTGACAAGTGTATTTTTGTTTGTGAAATGTGATCCACTAAGACCATGTTATTGGCGGATGATCAAACATTAGTCTAGAAATAATTGCAAGCGGAATTTTCACTGAAGTAGCAACGTAGTTTGAGGGAAACTCATTAAAAACAAAATATGATTAAAAATTTATTTTGGTTCAAAATAAAAAAATAATAATGCGCAGGATGTTAGACACATAAATTTTTAAAATAATTTTGCGAACAAAACGTATAAAATTGTTCGGTTTTTAAATAAATAAGTAAATTAAAGGTCATGAAGGTATCAATTAATATTATATTTTTATGAAGTTCCACTTAAGCTATTGGTAGGCTTTCTTTGACAACATATTTGCAGCCTATGAAGCAGATAGTCTTCCATCCACTAAATTAGATAAAATAATTACCATGAGGCATTCAACTTTTCACTTCTGTCTCCTCTGATACTTCATATACAACCATAACTATTTCCCTTTTTTAAAGAATTCCTTCATCATTAAAATAAATTTTTATTTACTCCAATGGTTTTTACATTTTTTACTAGCATTTTATCTTACTTTCGTATCAGTTTTCTTGCACGCAACTGACTAAATGTGATGCATATACCCGTGCATGAACTCATGTTGCCGTTTTGGTGACCAGTGATTTTCCTCACAAATATTTTCGAAGTGATTACTTACCGTTAGTGTCAATATAATAGGTATTTAATTTACAATCATATTTTTCCTACTTACTTTGTGGACCGGTAATACTATGCCACGTTTTCCAGTTTTCTGGTAAGCTGCAAGACAATAAACACAGCCCAAATAATATCTACAGGTATGGTACAATATTGTACTTACTATCTGTAAAGCATCTGTATCACTACAAACTGGCCGAACTGCGCTTCATGTTATGCTCAGGATTCATTTCCAGCGTTTTGGTTTTCCCATTTTTCTTATTCTGTAAAGCTCAGTCTCCGATTTTTCTCTACCTATTATTGATTATTAGACTAGTCCATAATGGTCTAAACAAACCAGTTATTTAATAATTTGGTTCTTTGAAACCCTAGACAATGCACAACCATCTGTATACCTTCTGTTCCCCTCAGTTTTACTAACATAGCAAAGATATTTCTAAAAAACATCTCTATGTGGTTACGCTGCAAGTATAATTTATACTTATAACAAGACTTTAGCCAAGAAAAAAGTATTTAAATCTGAGATATTAAAAAAAATTCTAGTACTATTAATAACCTACAGAGAAAGAATCAACTGATATTTTTTTATTCAATTTTTGTGTATCTATCTGTTTGTATTGCGATGAATGTAATTCATGCAAAAACTACTGGTCGTAAATTGATGGAGTTTTTTTTAATGTAGAGCCATGGTCTCACCAGTAGAATTTGATGTGATGTCGAAAAATTAAAAAAAAAAATCTTTCAGTTTTTATTCTGAACTTGATTTCGCCAAAAAAACAAAAACAAAAAAAAACTATTTGTCTTATTCTGATGAAGAATATTGCAAGGTCTGAAGGATAAAAAAGATATTTTCACTTTCACGCAATGTCGGAAAAATAAGAAATTAATTAAAATGGTGACAGTTTTACGCTGAATGCGATTTATGTAAAAACTACAGGTGTGATTTTGATGCATGTTTATTTGGTGTAAAGTTCATGCTTTTCACGAGTAATAAAGGCTATCTTTCAATTTAATGTGATATCATAAAATGATAAGCCCAAGATATTTCTTCGCAGAACGCAATTCACGCAAAATCTACAGGTCGGATTACTATGGATTTTGATTAATGTACAGCACGTGGTGACGCGAATAATATATGGTTTGTTTTATATTGATGTGATGTTGAAAAACTGAAATTTACCAAATTAGAATCATTTTGGTTGACACTATTTGCAAAATAAAGAAAATATGTTAGGTCGGGTTTTGATCAGATTTTTATTAAAGCCCACCCCATTATAGAACGGGTGTCACAAGGTATGTTTCATAGAATGTTACGTTGCAGTGTGAGTCAAAGAAAATAATGATAATTTCTAAGTGAGACAGACATATAGATTTTAATGAACATAGTAAAATACAAATAACTGACTTAAAAAACGCCTCACAGATATCCGTTTATACAAGGAGAAAAAATTAATAAAAATATTTTTACGAAACGCTGTTATTATTAAATTGTATTAACATTTCTACAAATTAATTATTTACTAACAGTTGTACACATCTTCTTTACCGTGGACTGTTGTACACATTATTCTCTTAGACTTATTCGAACAACTACATGATTCGTATTCTTTGTAAACGGCTTAAAAATCCTGGCAGGTTGAACCAAATGTAAGCTGCTAATTAATAATCGGCGTGTTGTTGGTGGTTGTCCCTCTGACCACCTCTAACACTGCAAACCCGCAGCTACTTTAATTACTAATAATTAGTTTCGTACTGGCAAAAATGCCTACGATATTTTCAGGATTCCTTAAATTAAATTTAGAGAATGAACACACAGTCTGATTAATGTTGGCGTTAAGTTTAATGTTTCTCAAACTCAATCACGACTTTATACACAATGCAAATTCGCCTGTACAAAATATTCTAAGTACTCTTTTACAAACACTCAGGAAGAATGCTCGCGAGCTTCCCGTGCCAACTCCCTAACACGACTCTCCGAAGATACTCTCTATCAATATGCTTAAAAACTAAGACGCTAATATTACCTCGTTTGTTACACACATTACCGTCTGTGGACACCCTATTAAAATTATGTACATTAATTATGTTCAGCACTATGATGCATAAATATTATTATCAACAAAAATAATTATCCATTTATCAAAAATACTGTACAGCGGATAGACATAAATGTAACATCCTACAGTTGACTTAAAATATTTTTGCTTGAACGGTCTCCAAGAAAAACTGTGGATTCCTTCGAAAATTGTGACACCGGTCATACTCTAATGTCAGGATAAACATTGTGACTGCAAGAAGTAACTTACTTTTAAATGGACACTGTTTTGGTTTAATTCCTAGCTTTTCGACCAGAAAGTGATACATACCCTACTTTCCACGCAGAACCACTGGTTGTACATTAACCGAACCCAAATCAAAATCAGACCAGTATTTTATTCGTAAACCACGTTCACATCCAAACTATCTTAAATTTATAAATATTAACACGTCACATCAAAATTAAACATGCAGTATTTTACTCGCAGGATCACAGGCTATACATTAATCGAAACTGCATTAAGTTCTGAGCAGTAATTTTTTCCTGAATCTCATTTTTCAACCTTAGATCCAAAAGAAAGGAATACTGTTTAACATGCGGGAACACAGGATGCACATTAAAATAAACACCGTCAAAATCCGACCAATACTTAAACAAAAAATTGATTGTAATTTGATACATTTCTCAGCTTTCCGAAAACGTATCGAAATTAAACATGTTAAGTTTTACCCTCGTCACCAAGGACTGTATCTCAATCCAAAGATCGGACCAGCAATTGGCGTGAATCGTGATCAGCGGAAAATTATGCTACAAATTCTCATGTTTTGGGGTTGCATGAGAATGAAGCATACACTGTTTGCACGTTGTGATGTGCATTAATCGAAAAACATTATCAGAATCCTAATAATTTTTTATTTTTTTTGGTGAATTGCGTTCAACCAAAGTTGATAGTAATTTGTTAAAATTCTTACAATATATTAATATGGTAATAGGCCATCTTCCCGCAGTTGCTGAACAATAATTTTGTAAATAAATCCGTCGAAAACAACTGGTTTGATGAATTTTGTTTTTATTTAATTGGGGAATTAAATAAAAACAAAATTCACCAAACCAGTTGTTTTCGACGGATTCATTTACAAAATTATTCTTACAATATCTACATGAAACAGACCCTATATTATCCGCTTCACCACGGGCTGTGAATTAATCGAAACAAAATAGAGACTCTACCAATAGTTTTAACGTGAATTGCGAACAAGGAAAAATTATCTTAAACTTATCTCTTTACAATGTCACATCAAGTAAAAAAACATCGTATTTTATCCAATGGTCCAAGGAATCTACATTAATCGAAAATCCATCGAAACCCAACCTGTAGTTTCAGCGTGGTCGCGTTTAACCAAGAATAATATTAAATTTATGACCTTACCGTGTCACATCAATTTGAAGTATACCCTGTTTTACCCGTGGGACCAAGGGCTTGATAGAATTCTTATCAATATAAAACCAGTAGTATTTGAGTAAATCGCGTGCAACGAAAAATAATCCTCAATTTTTCGTTTCTTGGACGTCTTACCACTATGAAACATACATTAACTTAACCGCGGTATCACAGGCTTTACATTAATCGAACAACCTTCTAGATACAACCAGTAGTTTTTCCGTGATTCCCGTTCACCTCAACACAGACTACACACAGATAGATACGAATGTTAAAAGAAAAGTTGATTCCATTTCTGTAACTTATTAATAGGCCCACCCTAGAAAGTTTTTCATAAAACACACAAAAAATCAGAATTATTCGTGGTCATAGTTTTTTAACACGTATAGATTATCAGTACTCATATTTTTAAGCTAGCGCCAGCTTTACTATACACGTTATCGTCTAGTCATAAATTAAAATCCCCTTTCTATTAATTTCCAGGAATGAAAGACTAATCCCGCAACCGCAGTTAGGTCACATCATTTCTTATTATATGACAACATTTTATTTTAGTAAGAGTCCCACCATTTGCTAGGTATAGATTTTTTAAATATTTTTTCGAAACAGGTGATTTTTTTCAGTTTATTCCGTGCCATTTCTACAAATTAAGACTTTTTGAACACTGTTTTTTTTTTAATTTACTCGAAGTATTTGAGTCATCTAAACCAATGTTACCTTTTCTTAAAACGTTAAAAAAGCTTATAAAAAAATCTTGAATGGAATAATTATTTTATACTTCTTTTAAAATGATTGTTTTATGGTAGTTCAATCTGCTAAGAGACCATTGTGTATAATAAACATGTAGTAAAAAAATGATGATAATGATTTTTTTTTATAAAAAAGTTTTTGTTATGGTGTACATAAAAATAATAGACGGAATAAATGCAAGTAACTTTATTCATTAAATTTAATTTTTTTTGAAAATGACCACCATTTACTCTTATGCACGTTTCAAATGTTTTGATACATGATCTTTTTATTCGGCGAGCATAACCTTTGCGATTGATGTTTTCCGCAGCTGTTTTTATTTTCTCACGAGGCAGTGTAATCGAAGTTACCTCCGTCGCGATTGTATACAAGTCACTAGTGCGTCTTCACTTAGAATATTGTTGTTCCGTATGAGGTCCCCATCATAAGTGGTTAATGGAGGCATTAGAGAAGGTCCAGAGTAGAGACGCCACATTCGTGACAGGTATAGTAGTAGGGAAATCGTAAGTGCGATGTTGAAGGAGTTAGGTTGGGAAGACCTGTAACACCAAAAGCGTTGCTCTCGTCAGAAGCTAATAGAAAAATTCACGAATGACGTATTTCGGAATGACAGCCAGCAAATATTGCTACCAGCAGCATTCATATCTCGGAATGACCGCGAAAATAAGATAAGAGATATCAGGGTCAGAACCAGTTCATTTCTATACTCATTTTCCCCACGAGCGATTGGGAATGGAATAGAAAGGATTTACCGGGCGAGTAAACTTAAAATCTGACAGGAGTAGCTTCTGATAAAGCACTCCGGCCATCGTGATATGAGTTTTCCGTGGTTTTCCCCGATCACTCCAGGCGAATGCTGGGATGGTTCCTCACATTAGTCCATGGGTGCCTCCTGCCATATCCTGTATATCCCTTGCTAACTATTACGCTTTCGGATACGTGCAATGCACCCTCAGCAAAAAACTTTTAGTGCATCGCGGAGTAATAATAATAATAATGTCAATATGTTTTTAATTAGAGATATTATAAGTTGTAAAACATATTTTGCTTTTTGTACATTTATTTTTTAATAGTTTCAAATTTAAAACTATGGAGTATACTTTTTGCTTGGCAATGTTGATATGGAACTATTAATGTCCTCCCTATAATATTTTTGCATATATTTCCTCTGTAATTTTTATTTGGTCAGATGAGTACGTTTGGTTGCAAAGGTGTTGATAAAAATGTTTTAATAAATGGATAAGGTAATGCTGATAATATAATAACAGTAAAACTTATTAAAAACTATTTCCTCTAGTTTATACAACCCACCCATATGAGTGATTAACAAAATTGATTTTTGGTTATAGTGGTTTTGTGAATAAAGCTTTATAGGATCTTTTTGAATCTGTTATTTTTTAGGTTAAAATTTTATTATTGTATGCGTTAAAGTAGTTTAGGTGTTTTGATTGGGAATAAATTGCTTATCATTGTCAATTCATAGTATTTTTTGTTGTAATATACTTTTCAGTTGCAGGTTTATATATTAGTGAATAATACTTTGGGGAACCGACATGGGCGCCGGGAGGGGGGTGCGAGGGGGGTGCAAGGGGGGGCACTTGCACCCCCCTGCTATGAAAGAAAATACTCAGAAAAAGATTAAGAAATAAAAATTTTATTATTAAATTCACTGTTTGAATAATAACTTGAAGCGCCTAGGTTGTTGTACAAATTTGTTCAAAACCTTGGCAATAAATTCAGTTTCCTTAGTTAATACGTGTTATGTATAGTGTATAAAAAAATGCAATGCACCTCCCTTAATCTTGCCGGCGCCCATGCACTAAGGCACTTAATTAGAACGGGACACAGCAAAGGCAGGTCCATAACATTTCCAGTTCCGGAAGCCATAGATAGGATACAATTAAAAGCAGCAAATCTTCCCACAAGTCCAGTTCATCTTATGGAGATCGTTTTAGAAGTGTTCGACAGAAGAGGAGAAGAATTTGACCTTGAAGATTTGTACAGACAACTAGTGATAACACATGGCCGCATTGCTATTGATTATAGGCAACAATGGCCTAAGAGTCACATACATACACACCACCCATGAACAAATACGGAGTCAATGTAGCACAACTTAATGGAAGGCGCACTGAGGCCGTGTTATTAGAAGTAAGAAGATTAGCAGAAGAAATGAATTTCGACGTACTGTGCCTTCAAGAACCGTACACTAGTGCAGGGAGGGTACCACATATGCCTGTAACATCACAAATAGTATGTGAAGGTGAACATCCAATGGCTGCTATAATTGTACTTAACAGGAACTATACAGTCACGAAAATTGCCCAGTTATGTAATGAGAACGTTACCTGCGTTGAAATAACAACACATAATGAAAGAATTGTGATTGCTAGTCTGTACTTTCAATATAGTGACGAAATAGATGGATACCTTGAAAAAATGAGGGAAATCGAAGAAGCAATGGGAAACAGACCAGTAGTGTACACAATGGATGCCAATGCTAAATCTCCACTCTGGCATTGTAAGATCAGGGACGAGCGAGGAATATCGTTAGAGCAGACTATTTTTTAACTGAATCTGGAAGTTATGAATAAACCCTTCAATCCCTACACATTCCAAAATAGAGCTGGTGCAGCAACAAACATAGATGTAACATTAGCAAATGGGAAAGCTTTCAGATTAGTGCAAAACTGGAAAGTTGGGCAAAATTTAACAACATCAGACCATAACGTCATCTATTTCTCCATATCTAATGCCCAAGAACAAGATATGATAGACGAATGTTGGTCATATTCCTATAAAACAGACTGGAACCTATTAAGAAGATCCTTTGAACTACCAGCACTGCCAGAAATGTCAGATAATGTTGATAAGGCGATAGAACTGACGAATGCGATACAACATGCCATGAAGGTATCAATAGTGCAAAAGAGAAAGCTCAATGATAAAAGATGTATTCTGTGGAACGATACGCTTCAGAGGTTAAGGACAAAAGTAAGGAGAACTCGAAGGCACTACCACCATGCCAAAACTGCCGCTGAACGTAGCTGGACACTGGATCAGGTCAGCGAAAGCTGAGTACCATCAGAAACTTCTGGATGTTAGACTAACCAGCTGGGAGACATACATAAGCAAAAACTTGTTATTAAACCCATGGGGACTTCCGTACAAGCTAGCTGCGCAGAAGATAAAATCACCTACTATTTTTTCTACGCTCAGAAAAGGAGATGGAAGTATGACAAGCAGTTGGCAGGAATCGGCGGAACTTCTCCTGAAAACGCTCTTGCCGGACGACCAGCAGGAGTCCGATTCAGAGGAACACAAACTCATAAGGCAACTAATGAATAACGAATATGAAAACGACAGCTTGGTTCTACCATTCGCTCAAGAGGAAGTAAGTACCGCAATAAGCGCGCTGAAGAGAAATAAAGCACCAGGACCTGACGGGATAACAGCAGAAGTCTTGCAAGCCTTAAGTCAGCAAATAGTTCCTTGCCTTACCGAATTGATGAACGCCTGCCTGCTGCAGGGAAGGATACCTCATAGTTGGAAAACATCAAGCATAAAAATTATAAGGAAAGGAGAAGATAAGGACACTACACTACCAAAGTCTTACAGACCAATTTGCCTGCTAAATACACTTGGGAAAATTCAAGAAAAATTATTATGTAAAAGAATTAAAGAATTCAGATTATTGAAAGGTATGAATCAGCAGCAGTTCGGCTTCCGGAAAGGCAGGTCAACAGAGGGTGCGATAAATGAAGTTCAGAGGATAGTCAACTCGACAAACAAAAAATATGTCATTGGCATATGTATCGACATCTGCGGCGCCTTTGATAACTTATGGTGGCCGAGTATGTTCGCCCGACTAAGGGAGTTAGGATGCCCACGAGTGTTGTATGAGAGCTTCAAAGACTACTGTCGCGGAAGAACTGCAACACTTCAGAGCTCTGGTCAGAAACTGACAAAGCATCTCACAAAAGGATGTCCACAAGGTTCAGTATGTGGCCCAGAATTCTGGGATATTGCTCTGGAACCTGTCCTTAACAGACTCATGAGTCTGGCAGAGCTTGAAGGAATCGTTGCCTTCGCAGATGATATCTTGCTGCTGGTTGGAGGAAATAATAGAAGAGAGATCGAGACAAACACCAAAGAAATAATGAAAGTAATGGAATGCTGGTGTAAACAAGTTAAGCTCCAGCTAGCACCAACAAAAAACCCAATACATTTTGATGAAAGGAACACTGAAACGCAACCCCACTGTGAAGCTTGGAGAAAATTCCATTACAAGACGCAAAACAGTAAGATACTTAGGAGTTGTTCTGGATGAACATAGGAATTTCAAAGATCACATTGACTATATATGCCAAAGAACGACTGCAGCAATGAACAAAATAATTAGCATTGGGCAAAGAAGATTTCTAATCCCACTGCCGACTATAAGACTGTATCATGGTGCCATTACCACAGCTATTGCAAGTTATGGAGCGAGCACATGGGCGCATAGGTTAAGATTGGTTAAACCTGCAAGGGATATCAGACGAATGCAACGAGGAATTCTCTTGCGTCTTACAGGCACATTCGGAAGTACCCCAACTGATGCACTTACAGTCATTCTCGGAATATGTCCTTTAGATCTGGAAATAAGAAAAAGAGCAGCATGTTACTGGCTACGAAAAGGAAACTTAGACAAGATAACAGAAATCCTGGGTCAAGTGGCAACCAAGAGGACAGACATCAAAAATTGTATTTTGAATGAATGGCAACAGCAGTGGAACAATTCGGAAACAGGAAGGAG
The DNA here is from genome assembly GCA_031002005.1 of Vandiemenella viatica. Lineage (NCBI taxonomy): Eukaryota > Metazoa > Arthropoda > Insecta > Orthoptera > Morabidae > Vandiemenella > Vandiemenella viatica. Next base: position 29,486,790 of record JARYHS010012519.1, on the reverse strand, counting down.
AGTATTTGAAATTCTTCCTGACATCAGAGAGAGGATACGTATGAAGCACTTCAATCCATCCCGAGGGTTAATACATTTCCTCACCGGTCATGGACCGTATGAAACATATCTTCATAGGATCAATAGGACAGAGAATGATCTATGTGCGTGCGGATCTCCAGGAACACCTGAACATAAACTGTTTAAATGTGCTCTAGTTGATGATCAAATCAAACAGTACAGAATGAAGCTCATGGGGAAAACTGTCAAGGAAATTATGAAAGACAACCTCCTCCTGAATGAACTCGAGAAGCTGGCAGATGCTGTGTCAGATGCAGCCAGGGAGCGGTATCGGCTTCAGCATAGCCAGCAACCTGCCGGAACACAACAAGCCATTTAAGGAATGAGACAAGATACTCTAAACGGACGAGACACAAACAACTAAGTGGGACGCTGATGCCGGAAGTGTGGCTTCTGGAATTTACCGAAGCTTATTTCTTCAATGGATGCCAGCGTTAAACGAACTTTTGAAAACTCAAGATGTTCAGTTATTTAGTATTAGTGGGTAATATTTTTTACTAACAGGTTGATAAATTACAGTGTGTAGTAATAATAGTTAATTGTTTGTACCATTTTCGTAGTATATAGGATTTGTGTTAATTTTACAAAATTTTTGTTTATTATAAATTTCAATACAGTATTAAGAAATAACGGTTCGTTGTAGACTCTAGATAACGAACCATCTGAATGTACAGTTAAGTAAATAAATAAAAAAAATAAATAAATGGGAACCGAGTTTATTTAAGACAATTTAAAACAACAGAACTATGGAAATTAAGAAGGATAATGTAATATACCAGAATATAGAAAATGTAATAAAATAAATATAAAATGAGTGTACTCTATATCTATAGAGTGGATGATAACAAATTAACAAAAAAGAAATTAAAAATCAAACAACGAACTAGATTCTTGAGGTCAAGGATAATTTAGAAAGAAATGTAATAAGAGAAGAGGAAACTATGGGAAAAGAGATCTTTAGAAAGAAAGAATCCAAGGCAGAAGAAGAAAGAAATTGGGTCCGATGTGGTCTGAGGAGAAAAGAAAGAAACATTGTGCAGTGGTGAAGGAATTTTGAATTAAACGGAAAATGAAACAACGGCAAAGCGTGAGTAGTTAAAATTGGCACGTGGTTTTAGCGGGCCTCATCGGCAAGAAGATAAGGTACAAAGCAATTGAAATATAATAAATGGAAAAACCATATTAAGATGAATCAGAATAAAATTCTACATCAGAAATATGCACTGATAAAACAGTAGTGGTAATAATTGTTTCAGAAGTAATAATAATTAAGTAAGACTAGAAGTTTTAAGGTGTTAATGCTTATACCAATATGATGTACCGGTAGAAAAGATTTTACTCGGCCTTATCCTCTGAATGAAGCAATGAAGAAAGTCAAAGAAAAATTTCCATGTGGCATAAGTTTTCAGGGAGAAAAAATCAATATGCTACGACTTGCTGATGACATTGTCTTGTTAGCAGAGAAGGCTGAGGATATTGAGAAGTTATTGAATGGCATGAACAAAATACTGAAGGAAGATTTTGGACTGAATATAAATCAAAATAAGACAAAAGTTATGAAATGTGGCAGAAATGATACCAATACTAGCAGATTAAATATAAAAATAGGATCGGATGCAATAGGAGAAGTGAGTGAGTTCTGTTACTTGGGAAGCAAAATTACAACCGATGGCCGAAGCAGGAATGATGTTAAAAGCAGAATAGCACTAGCAAAAAGAGCCTTCATGAAAAAGAGAAACCTTTTAGTTTCAAATATTGATCTAGGAATTAGAAAGAACTTTTTAAAACTCTATGTGTGGAGCACAGCACTTTACGGTAGCGAAACATGGACTTTAGGAATACCGGAAAGAAAGAAACTTGAAGCATTTGAAATGTGGTGCTACAGAAGAATGCTGAAAATTAGGTGGGCAGACAAAGTAAGAAATGAACGAGTTTTGGAAATAATGGGTGAGAAAAGAAGCTTACAGAAAGAAGAGATAGGCTGGTAGGTCATATTCTGAGACATACAGGATTGGTTAATTTGTTAGTGGAGGGAACAGTCGAAGGTAAGAACTGTAGAGGAAGACAGAGATTAGAATATATGAAGCAGATAATTGAGGACGTGGGTTGTAAGGGGTATGTAGAAATGAAGAGGTTAGCACAGGATAGGAAGGAATGGAGGATTGCATCAAACCAGTCTAAAGACTGACGACAGAAAAAAAAAAAAAAAAATCCTCTGAAAATTAAACCGACGTACACCACAAAAACATTTGATTTTGCGACACATTGCTGATAATAAAGGATGAACAGTGAACTGTTTACAAATATGTGTCGGATGGAAAAACATTGAGCACAAACAACATTTTGTGTTCGCGCTAACAATGGATTTTAAAACATACACATGAGCCCGCCGATTATTGTAAACGTTTTGCTTGGTGGGTTTAACTACGAAATCATTTTTTAGATTTCTCTTTCACGATTCCGCGGAGCTGTTTTACCTCTCATTAAAATTTAACTATGGATGTAGCGTTGGAAAATAAACTGTTATTGTCACAATAAAATTACATCCACACTATGAGCTTTTGTTTTGCCAATTCCGCATGCAGGCAGTTATATTATTCACGTTGTTATGCAGCGTACCTTGCAGTTCAAAAGCGTGGAGAGAAACGGAAAAATACGTGCATTTTCACCAGTCTGTTTTTCTTCCGTTGGCATGATTTAAATGAACCAAAGTTTGAGGAACTTTTAAACAACTATAAACGTTGATGAATTTTGTTCTCTAAACGCTATATTAGCTTCCTTGCAATGATGTTACTGAAGCAAAGAGGGAGATTTACACAGAAGCGGGGCAAGATAATTTTTGCGAGACCCTCTCTCAGGTGCCTCAAGAGAACGGAATTGAAAAAGATTTTTTTTTTTTAATCTTCAATTTTAATTCGTGAATGCAATCGTCGTTATTGTAATTAATTTTAATAAGTAATAAAGAACTACAAAGAATTTAAGAAATAGAAATTTCCTGCTTTTAAGCCTTACTGAACTCCAAAATTACTGTATCATAATCCAGCTTAAATGCCGCATCTGCTTCAATTGATAAAGCTGTTGAAAGTCTTTTCTCGCCCATTGTAGTTCGTAAATAATTTTTTTATTAATTTTAATTTTGAAATGTTCCTTTCAGCGGAGAATTTACTTACTGGTACTGTTAAGAAAATTCGAATGACAATTTAAATATTTCGGTAAATTTCTTTTTAAGTTATTTTCTGTTTTATAGCAGCTGTTTTGCATCTTCTAAAAATTAGGGCACGTTGCTTGTAATTCTTCATGTAATTCGTAAGGTTGGAAACCAATGCTTACACCGACTCGCCGGACTGTGTGCATATCATGGCAGTTTTTTAATATAAGCTTTTTTGAAATATTTTTTAACTTACGTAGATCATAAAGAAAGCCGAATCTTTCAAAAACATAAACCTTGAATCTGTATTGCTCGCTATAGAATGAATCATGGTGTTAAAAAAATATTTTTCGTACTGACTTTGGAAATCTGTTTAGGTTAATCACAGCTTTCATAATCGAAAGCCCTTTTGTTTTGTGACTGCCCTTTAGTGTTTACGTTTGTTTTTCAGATTATAAATACTTTTTCAATAATTTGACGAGTGTCAGACAAGTATTGTTCAAATCCAGATTGTCGATATACTTTGATCCAGTATCAAAATTATCGCAAATGTTCAAGAGCAATGCTGGAATGGACTTATACATATTTCCATAATTTGCGTAAGATTTTAACACATGATAACATCTCGCACCATAAATGTAATGATATGTTAAATCCTAAGCTAAGCAATTCGGTTAAAATCTAATCACAAACTGAGTCCGGGTCTTCCATGAGATTTTTACAGCTTTCAGTGCATTCAAAAATATCATACTGATATAATACGGCCTTCAATGCCTCAGTTCTCCTTTGTCACCTTGTAACTGTAAAAGGCTTTAATTTGGTTTTGATTAACTTCAAGTGTTTGTTGGCTATTGAAAATAGCAAATGAATTTTTCGAATAAAACCAGTAATACCTAATAAAACTGAATGTTATTTCGGAATGGTGTCATAAATGGCAGATTATACTTGACGTTTGTTCACGAGTACAAAGTTAACAATTCAGTTGTCGATACGGTGGATTCCCTGAAGTATCTGGGCGTAATAGTACAAACCAACGTGAAATGGGACTTGCACATAACTTCTGTCATAGGCAAAGCTAATTCTAGATTACGATTCATAGATCGTATTTTGAGAAGTTCATACCAAGGAAATAGCATACAAAACCCTAGTGCGTCCACATTTGGAGTACTGTTGTGGACTTTGGGATCCGTATCGCAAGAGATTGATTGACACCTTAGAGAAAGTACAGAAGAGAGCGGCTCAGTTCGTGACTGCTAGTTACAGTCCTTAAGAAAGTGTCACAGAATTGGTATTGTTTGGCAGATAGGCGACGTCGTTTTGGTTTGAATTTATTGGAGAATATGCGAAATTCTTTAATTTACGATAGCAATTAAATACTTCTTTCACGAACCTATTTGGCTCGCAATGACAAGAGAGATAAGATTAGAGAAATACGATGCCGTACTGATGATATTATTTATTCTTTCTTTCCTCCTTATGTTCGGGATTGGAACGCACAGAATTAAGATTGGTGCTTAGCACCCTCTGCAACCCACAATATTTGTGAATTGTAGACTATAGATGTAATTGTAAATTTATCCGTCTGTGCACAGATAAAGCAAAAACTACAAAACAGATTTCGACAAACTCCAGATAGTGATAGTTTAAGTCACAACTCATGAGTTAAAATTCTGCTTATTTTCTGTGCCTATAAGTTACGTTGCAACCAAAGAAACCTTAAAAATTGCACGTAGCTAGAAACAGTGTACGTTTTTTAATTTAATGTATCACATTGAGTGTTTATATACAAACTACTCATATTATCCATTATTAAAGCTACGCTGCACAGCAAAAAGCTTCTGTATTTTGACGTTTGTATAGATGTATAGAACGTTTGTATAGTTCTATTACTTTCATAAAGCACAAATTGATCAGTTACATGTCACGGATAATCAAATAAGCTCTTTATACGTTGTGACATTATATTTAAGACTATAAAGTATTATTATAGATTGATTTTGATTTTCCATAAGCAATCTAATATCATAGTTTATACACAACCATTCTATTGGTAAACAGGTCGGACCGATCCAGTTCAAATATTGCTGATGCTTTCTGGATAGACATGAAGATCCGTATTCCATAGTTCCTGTAGATAACTAGTTTACATAGGTAAAAAAATAACGACATTGAAGTGTCTTTCTCATTAATGAAAAATGAATCAATCCTTTGCTGTAACTAGAGTCCCGCTTGTAGGTGACTCCTTTAGCTCGTGTTTGGCTTAGCACTGGCTGAAGCCAGCCAGGCACTGTTCTAATGCGCTGATGGGACATCAGTCAAGGAATGCCGGTCGTCAGTCAGTCCTGGTATCGCAAGCAGCCCACTCAACGTCACGTCTGCGCTAAACTGCACATCAGTCTTGCTTCACAGGCTGCGCACAGCTGGAGACGCAGATGAATTCAGGGAGTACTGTGCGGATAAGAAGCAGATAAGGCCTAAAATATGTATTGTCATCGCCGGAGTGATGTAACAGCCCTCATATCTGAATTTTGAATAGTATTGTACTGTATGAAGTATTTGTAGTGTGCTAAAGTTTGCTTGAATATGATCTGGTATGTTTGTTTTGTAATTTCTTGTAAATCAGTGTATATAGACTTTGTTTTATGTAAGAAAATTATTTAAAGTCCATTTAATATGTTTAAGAACCGAATGGTGGAAGAGAATTTCTTAAATGTTTGAAATTCCATGTATTAATGTAAGTTACGATGTCTACAGGACAATTTTCTACAGTTTGAAAGGATTTCTGCAAATAATTTTGTATTTAAGTATCTCTAATTACCATTTCTGATCATTTTGTAATGTTGTTAAGTAATTTTGTATTAATTCCGATTGTTTTTAATATGTTTGATTGTTTGTGTGATTGTTAATGATCGAGAATTATCGGGCGGATGCCTTTGAAGAATTCTCGTAATTTCGATAGAGACTGTATAAACAGATCGGCTGGACAGAGCAGTTAGTTAGTTAGTTAGTTAGTTGACTTCATTCAGTATTCAGTTTTACAGAGAGATTCATCCAGTTAGTTTCACAGAGATTATCTTTGCAACTGTTCAGAAGTGCATCTCTGTATTGTATCTATGCATGTGAATATCGCTGACTTTGTTTTGAAAACAATAAACAACTCTTCAACATAACCTTTATGGTGGACTTTTTAATTAATCAATATAGTAATTAAACCACCGAAGAACGTAATATGGCGAACGTCGACAGGACGAGAAGTCATTAAATCATCCGAAGAACGTAATAGTGAGATTCTAACACATTGAAAAAATCAAATAACAGAACAGGTTCTTGAGCGGTATAGACCATTAATAATTAAATTACACCCGATGTTGTACAGCTCAGAAAAAAATCTGATAGAAACTTTAAAACCTAATCGCAGCAATTTGTAAATACATTCTAAATTCAATCTATTAATTAAGCTTACTCCTGGGGTCTGAAAATTTCTTCTCCTCAACCACAAGAGAGGTGCTATTGACGAACCACTAAAGCGTAAGACTTTCGTCTTCTTTATATTTCTCTTTACATGTCGACGAAAGATGGGTGGCTGGATCGAAAAATTCTAGTAGACTTATTTCTGTTGTATGACAGGCTGGTTAAAAATCGAGTATTGCAGGAAACAAAAGAATTAACTGAAGAGCAATAATGAAAAGTTTACGCCCACCGATAGCTATTTCGTATCAAGTGTTCTTGAATATTCATCATTAACGTCAAGATCAATTTCTATTTCACAGAGCAGACTTGGAGAAATTGTAACAATCGTCGCTTTCCGTCGTATAGAACTTAACTTAGGAATTGTTGTCAGAGACTATTCGCTACTGTGCAGTGACACGTACAGCAACCTGAAGACTGTGGAGTGGATATGCCTGCATCATATAATCTTCCAACAACAGTAAGCTGCTACAGAGTGGTATATATACCACGCTTCCCCGCTGTTCGCGATATAACTGCCTACTGTCACCTTCAGCCTTACCGCCCTCAAGTGTAGATCTTCTCTTGCTGCACAAATCCTGACAGTTGGTTGAATCAATTGTGAATAAGTTGGGAGGTGTGTTGCGTTGCGATAGTCCATCGTCCTTTCTTTGCGGAAAAGCTGCCAGCTTCAATGAAGGTGCGAAGGTGTGTCTCAGCTATACGTATACCCAGGTATGGAATCTTCCGTTTTCAAAACCTATAGTCCTTTATTCCATTTAAGTACCTCGTTTCAGTTTGTAATAACAATTTCTTTGCAGAAATTCTTCGGCAAATATAGTGCGGCGTATTAGCTCCGAATGAAGGATTAATCAATATTTCATATCTAAATTAGTGAACTCCGCAGGTGTGATGTAGCGGGGAGAGACCAACTGTTAAGGTCTTCGGTGGTTTAATTAATATACTGATTAATTAAAAAGTCCACCAAAAGGTTATGTTGAAGATTTGTTTATTTTCTCAAAACGAAGTCAGCGATATTCACATGCATAGATACAATACAGAGATGCACTTCTGAGCAGTCGAAAAGATAATCTTCATAAAACTTCTGTGAACTCAACTTAAAAACTAACTATAAACTCTCTGTAAAATTGAATACTATACTAACTGGATACTGACTCTGTCCTTCTGCCGATCTGTTTATATAGTCTCTATCGAAGTTTCTGAAATTCTTCAAAGGCATCCGCCCGATATTTCTCGAACTTTAACTATTACACAAACAATTAAACATATTAGAAACAATCGGAATCAATACATAATCACTTAACATCATTACAAAATGATCAGAAATGGAAATTAGAGATACTTAAATACAAAATTATTTACAGAAATCATTTCAAACTGTAGAAAATTGTCCTGTAGACATCGTAACTTGCATTAATACATGGAATTACAAACATTTAAGCAATTTTCTTACACAATTCTGTTCTTAAACATATTAAATGGACTTTAAATAATTTTCTTTCATAAAACAAAATTCTATATACACTGATTTACAAGAAATTACAAAACAAACATACCAGATCATGCATAAAACTTTCTCGGGTAGCTAGCCGAGTTAGTACATCGTTTGACCACGACGTTTCGGCGGTCACAACTCTGCCGCCATTGTCAAGTGACAATGGCGGCAGAGTTTGTGACCGCCGAAACGTCGTGGTCAAACGATGTGCTAACTCGGCTAGCTACCCGAGAAAGTTTTATTCATTTACAACGCCGAGAAAATCTCCAGTCTTACATACCAGATCATATTCAAGCAATCTTTAGCTCACTACAAATACTTCATACAGTACAATACTATTAAAAATTCAGGTATGAGGGCTGTTACACAACCTCGCGGAAAATACGTCTCCCCACTTCTGGAATCCGTATATCCTTTTAATTCTATAAGATTTATATTACTTTGGCTATATTCATTTCAGCTCGCAGGTCTAATTGAGTATCGTTTGTTCCTTTCTACGAAATGACACTTGTATTAACTCTGAGTTTGAATGCTATAACTACCAGATGTTATGGCTTGTCCTTTGTGCGACAAGAGAACAATCTTTTGCACTCAACATTTTGTATTTATACTTACCTACGAACCCATCCCATACGACAACAGCGAGGGCGTTGCGAAGCATCGTATTCTCTCGAAACGTAGCTAGAGTTGTTGTTGATTCTCGGTCACTTTTAATGAAACCAGTGCGACTTAATTACAGGTTTCTGCAGATAATTAGAGATGTCGCATGAGCCATATACTCGTATATTAACAATCAGGTTACACGCTAATTTTCGTCACCAACGGATTACCATTTAACTATAACAACTGTTGTTATTAATCAACGAAGTTTTTCTTTGCATTGGATTTTAGTAAATTTTTCATGAAACATTAAAAGAGTAAAAATGGTTTTTACATACAACATTTCGGCTTTTTAATTCTCCATCCTCATCTTCTGATGAATTGTGAACAGGCCGGCAAACCTGAACTATATTCCTTTGCGATCAACAACGTGTGCTGTTGGCAAGGGATAACGTTTAGACTTTCCTGCCTGGACATACTTCATTTGAATATGATGACGGATAGTAAGTAGCGGAAATATAGTGTATGACACCATTTTTATTCGTCAGTTTCCGTAGGACAATATATTTTTTTATTATATGACAAGTCTACGCCGTTTAAAATAACCAATATTCTTGTATTATCCTATTAGGTCAGTACATATTTTCTTCAACAATTAATGAAGTCTTATTTATTTCCATTGACATGAATAACTGTGAAATATGTGGAATGGTGATGCAAGTAAAAGATTCATCAGCAAAAAGAGAGAATAGAAGACAGAAAGTATCATAATTAGATGAAGTTTGGTATGAGACCTTCATACATAACAATGGAATGCTTTGCCTTTTTTTTTTTTTTTTTTTTTTTAAAAAAAACCCTCTAGAAATAAGATGTCAGGATATTAGATACCTTTATATTTAATACTTGTCTTATGTAAATCTCGGGCATCTGAAATGTGTATTTCAATTAATTAGTAAATACTTTGTTCACGTAGATCTGTGATTCATGGCCAGACATCGTGTAGCAATGTCTCTGTTGCTAATACTTATTCGGAATACTGTAAGCTGGGCCATATAGTCTTCTCTGATTATTAGTGTTATAAAAACAAGGCACTTTTACGGCGGGCGCTGCTTTTTTAATTGGGTTCTGAGAATATTTTGTACAACATGGAATGCCACGCTGAATGGTTTTTTATATGTATAAATAGAGACACAGGCATGATTGACTGGCAGCCACATTGGTGGATGGAATGTGGGATGGAGCATATATAGTGCAGGTATTTCCGCATAGAGGAATTGCCACCTGGTTCAGGCCATCAATTTCTCAAATTGGTCAGAATCTGATAATGAAAAAGAACACCATGAAGTAATGTCGTTTGTTTACGGTACTACGAAAATCGACGGGTTTGTCACTCAACTAAGAATTTAAATTGATTATTTCTGTTACATTCCAACCTTAGGTTATCTTCTTACTACATGCTAACCACAGTTGGAAACATATAAATGCGCAGCTCGTCTCGTCGAAGGTATTTTGTGTCGGTTTGACCGCTGCTGCTCTGCTCTTGTATTGCAGATGAAATGGCTGCTCCTAAGGTGCTGGGAGTGGCTACCATCATCACTGTGCTGTCGTCCGTACTGCCAGAGATCGCGTCTCACGGTAGTCTGTTGTCTCGACACAAGAGATACGTCGTCTTTCCTGAGGGCAGCTCATGGGCGGTGAGATTATTGTCACTGTAATTCTCTCATACTGCTTGTTCTAGCTATTACCGTTCTTTGCCTTCTTTCTTTTCGCACAGGTATAATGTAAGTGCAATAAACTCTTTTTTTTTTCTCGTGTGATCAAACATTGCGCAATATATTTAACAATATAGCCTAATGTGATTGGTCTCGGATTATCGCGTTAGGTATAGCAGTCATGTGTAGCATATTGTATTATACTTCGTCATGACAACATCAATCTATTAATATTTACCAAACATATCAAATAGTCCATGAATAGTTTCTTAGTGTCAGCAAACGTAAATTCAGAAATGACGTATCATTCCCAGTAACATATGTAACATTTAATGGTGTATTGGGTGTTTGTTAATTTCAGAAGTTATTAATCATAATCTTTATATATAAAGATGAATGTATGTTTGTTTGTTTGTTGGTTTGTTTTTTCTTCATACAAATCCACAGTTTTCATCCGATCTCGATGAAACTTTGCACACTTATACTTTGAAACAAGGAGAAAAATACTGTCTACATTTGGTTGAAAAATTATCTGTATAAATAACACATTTTGTCTCATAATTTCCAAATACGGCGATAGACAGTCACGTTGAATATGGACGTCTCCGTACCGTGTTTCTGTGTAGTGGACTGCCAGCTCAGTGGCTAAAGCGCTTTCTTACGAACGCCGTGGTCTCAGGTTCAAATCTCCGTGGAGGCTAAGATTTTTAAAAATTGTTTTTGATCGTAAGAGTCAGGCCTGGGCCGTAGGTTATTCGGATTGAATGTTAAACTGTAGATATTAGAAAGTTACAGCTGCAATGCGAGGCAAATCGTAGGTAGTCTTGCAATGTTGTAGGTGTACACTTTTTTACGTTATAATGATTCCTCAGGTGTTGTTCGCAGTCAGTGTGTGAGTGTGAACTACAGTAATATTATTTATAAATACGGAAGTAAGTTTCTGTCTTTTTGTTACGTTTTGACGACTAAATGGCTATATCGTTGTGATGTAATTTTATAAGGAAATCTGTATGAAGGGCACAGGATATTTTTTCCAGTATAATTAACAGTTGTAGTAACGAAATTTTGAGACCTTATCGAATGGCGGCAGAAATATCTTGGAAATTGATTCTCTTCAAGAGACAGGTTCGACGGTACAATGATATAGTGTTAGCTTTCCTGTCATATTATTCCGACTCGATATTGTTTGGGACCAATCCTTCGTTACCAACAACATTTAATTCTGGCAAAAAAATTCTTAATCCACGCGTGCGATGTCGCGGGTACGGGCTAGTTAATTGATATTTATATAAAAGGTAATCTTTATTTGCATGATTTACTTTATAAGTTTGATTGAGTAGTATTGGAATTATGAATATTTGAACTTAATAATGCACATCTTGAATAATATCAAAGCAATGTTTTATTAATTGAAATGGGATCATTGTTAGTAAATCACAGTCTTGGAATTTTGGTTAATAACATGAGAATGGTTTCGCTAATCATCTAGCAGGGTCATTTCGGAGATGGTTTATTACTGCAGAGAATTATAGATCGAGGTTTTAAAAAACGTAGATAGCTGAGCGCGAATGTGTCGCCGGGCAGTAAGTGACTATGCGGCTGGTATGAGAGCTTCTGGCCCCGCAGTATTCTAGGCGCTTCTCTACGCGGATACGGAATGATTTAATAATCGAATCCTCTCTGTGACGCAACAGGTCGGCAAAGTTGGTCTAGCATTCTTTGAGTGTGTAGAACTTGGTTAATTCCATCAGCGCGGTGAAACATTAGCTTCTTTAGCCGGCAAATATGTAACATATTAAATAAATATTTCTTACGGTGCATATGAATCACGTCGGTGATCAGCGGAAAATATTCTGCCTATTTTTGCGGATTTCTTAGCGTCCGTAAATAAAACCTCTTTCCAAGAAACGCAACTTTCTAATTTTGCATCAAAAGCGACCGCTGACGTTACGCCACTAAACAGTCCCATGTCCTTGCTTATCTATGTCAGCCTTTATCGCGTTAATAGCATCCTCCGTCATTAAAACATAGTTTCATCATACAAACGAATTTTATTCTATTTATTTATGGAACTTGTCTTTCCAGCCAAATCTCCAGCGTCCAGGTAAACCTCGGAATCTGCTTCATTTTATCGGCAGGGTCAGTATTTATGTCAAAATCGTATTCTCCGAGTTATTCATCATTAAACGTTACATTTACAACACACAATGGGTACAAAAATAAATAGCATTATTATTATTATTATTACTTCGCGATTCACAAAAAGTGGGTGGCGGAGAGTGCATTGCATCTATCCGAAAGTATAGCAGTTTGGAAGGGAAGGCGCCCATGGGCTATTTTGAGGAACCATTCCGGCATTCGCCTGGAGCGATCTGAAAAAGCCATGGAAAACCCAGATCATAATGGCCGAAGTGATTTATCGGGAAATAACTCCTGTCGGATTTTAAGTTTACTCGCCAGGTAAATTCTTTCTATTCCATTCCCAATCGCTCGTGGAAAAAATGTGTACAGAAATAAATTGGTTCTGGCCCTGATTTCTCCTATCTTATTTTCGCGGTCATTCCTAGATATGAATGTTGCTGGTGATAATATTTGTTTGCTGTCATTGCGAAATAAGTTAGACGTGAATTTTTCAATTAGCTTTCGTTGAGAGCAACGTCTTTGATGTTCCAGGTGTTCCCAAGCAAGCTCCTTCAACATCGCACTTACGCTTTTCCTCCAACTATATATAATGGTCACGAATAGGGCGGTTCTTCTTTGGACATTCTCTAATGCCTCTATTAATCCCTTTTGATGGGGACCCCATACGGAACAACAATATTCTAAGTGAATGCAATCGATTTAAATTCCGGTGTTCACTGTTTTAAATTACTACCTAGAAATCGGAGCATACGGATTGATTTCCCCATTACCTTCTCCATATTTTCATTCCACGACAAATTAATACGAATTTTTACCCCTAGGTATTAAGTGGAATCTACCGTTGTAAGGACAGTACCCTTAATTGTATATTCAGAGCTAAATGGTATCACCTTTTTGCTTCTACGCAAGAATTGGCGTATTTTAGCGTTTATCTCCAACTGCCAGTTTTTGTAAAACGCAATTATTTTCATAATATTGTCTTATAACAAAGCGCAGTCGTCCTGGGTTTTGATTTCACTATAAATAGTAGCATCATCGGCAAATAATCTCCCTGTCCCCTTATTACATCGCACAAATCATTGATGTATAGGAGAAACAACAGAGGCCCTATCACATTTCCCGAGGGAATCCCGGACCTCATTTTGGTATATGATGAACGCTCAACGTCAAGAACTACACATTATATTCTCCCGTTCAGAAAGTCTGCAAACCAATCGCATACGTATATGTCTAAATATGCCATAACCACGAAGTTTCCTAATTAACCTAGTGTGAAGCACAGTGCCGAAAGCTTTTTTAAAATCTAATTGAACTATGTCAACCTGGGATTTTTTATATATAATACGGCACAAGTCGTGAATTAAAATTACAAGTTGGGTTTCGCAGCATCCGCCTTTTTTTAATCCATAATTTTCACCCTTTCCGTTGGTTTGCCAATATTTTAAACCGTTTTACCATTTCCTCCACTGGCGCTACGATCAAGCCATTTCCCTTGAATGTAGAATTTTTAAAGCGGTTTCTAAATAAATCTGAAGCCAAAGCGTTCAATAAGAAGAAACGGAATAATTTATCAATTGTACTATGTTCCTATCCGGCACTTATGCTGCCAAAACATGCACGGAGATTAAACGGGATATTATCAAATGTACTAACATTTCTAAGAAAAAAATAAGAGCAAAATAAATGGACATGGTAAGGAATGAAATGGCTATGTCTATTCAACCCAGAAGGAAGAGAAATGAGAAAGCAAGACTCCATTTCTGTCTTTCCTGATTTAGATGTGATCTCATGGTATTGTGAAGAATTGTATGATTATCGGTAAATTTGTATTGGGTCATGAACTGCGGCATGCCATCTTTAATTTGTTGGGAATTAATCTTAATTTTCAATCTGGTTGAAGATCTGTTGAAGCTTGGTCGGTTTTGTAAAATGTTATTGCCTTAGTTGCTCACACTGTGAGTTGATTTACTTAATGCCAACCACATTAACTTTTTAAAAGCAAGAAAATTTTCAACATGCGTGTCAAATATTGTCAGTTAACGTTGACGAATCGATAATGTCACGTAAGGTGTTAGTTGGCTACAATTTTCGGAAAAAACAACGGAAAATGTTAAATCAATTCAGTGATTATTTCTGCAAACAATGGACAATGCAGTTTTAGACATGGCACCCGTCTTTCCGTGAGAACCTGTTGAATAACTCTGGGTTAGCACGCGTTGTTTCTGTTTAATAATACTTCTCAGATTTTTTAATTTCTATTCAAGTTATATAATCAACTAGCTCGTACCCGCGACTTCGTAAGCGTGGATTAAGAATTTTTTGCCATAATTTAATATAGAAAGTTGTTGGTAACGAAGGATCAGGGCCGCCGTAAGCGGGCGTGCAAGGCGTGCACCGCACGCGGGCGGCACGTTGAGGGGGGTGGCAAATCGAGTAATCAACAGTCGCCGCGACGAAATTTGCAGCGTATTGTGTTGAGGGCGACCGTTTTTTTAGCTCAACTGCTGCTCCGGGCGGCCGGCGACACTCGGGGTGGCAACAATGGGGGCGGCAAATAATGTTTGAAGGGGCGGAAATCTCACAGTCTTTTGACCCGGTTCGGAAAATTCCTAGATCCACCACTGGCTGTAGTTAGACAGGGGGCGGCATAATCGGTATTGCACGCGGGCGCTCAAACAGCTAGCGGCGGGCCTGCGAAGGATTGGTCCCAAACAACACCGAGTCGGCATAATATGACAGGAAAGCTAGCACTACATCATTCTACCGTCGAACCTGTCTCTTGAAGAGAATCAATTTCGAACATATTTCTGTAGTGCCCCCACCTGGACACCGGTAAACCTTTGGGGACCTATGGCGAACCTGGCAGCAGGCCGAGTGAAGACTTGGCCAGATTCGATGAGAGGAATGAGCGAATGGGTAAGGAACGATCATAGAAATCGATCTGGGATCGGATGGAGACATTCGTGGTATGATCATCAGGGTGAATAAGTTCATAAATATGTACTATTTTCAACATTTACTATCACGACTGTACAATATATACAAATGGTATGCATTGAGGACTACTGCTGGATAACAATGTAAGGTGCTATTGCGCTACCTTCCAACATCCTGCTATGACATATACTGGAAAATGGTTGCTGACATTTTTACTGCGTTAGTGTGACATTTACTTTGAGGACAGCAAGAGCTTCTTTGACTGCGGGCGATTATCTAGACCAGTAACCCTAGCTCTAAGCATTGTGGAGGACCCTAGCTCCCTATCTATGATTCAACGATGGCTTTCCACGTCCAACAATACCCTGCAGCAGAGCCAACCTGTTATGCACTGTCCATCTCTTCGTGTGTGGAGCCACCCCGCGACCACGGCCGTCGCGACGGAGGGCGGCTCGACGTCTGCGTTCTCTCTGCTCAGACTGTTGCTGTCTGCGACCAATTGATGAAGACAAGACAAGACACTCTCCGATGCCCGTGCAAAGCTTTTTACAAAACCTCCCACTACGGTCCCAATGTGGAGGGGCAAATTGAAGACCAATGATGAGGCCAATCCATGCCGTCATCTGTCCTCCTTAGCTCGACCATTGCGCACTTTTTCCCTACTGTCAACGCTCTAAATCCCCGGTCAATGCCTCTGTCTGGTTTCTTAACATGAAACTTGCTGTCCTTATTTCATAATTACCAAATATGTAACTTATGAGCCAAGCGAACAACTGCGTTAATCAAACTGGAAAAAATGTCTTGTGCCTTTCATACAGATTTTCTTGTCAAATTCCATCAATATCGATATAACCATTTAGTTGTCAAAACGTAACAAAAAGACAGAGACTTACTTCCGTGTTTATAGTATTATTACTGCGGTTAACACACAGATACTGACTGCGAACAACCCCTGTGGGATCATTGTAACGTAAAAAAGTGTACACCTACAGCATCGCAAGACTAACTACGATTTGCCTCGCATTGCACCCCTAACTTTGTAATTTCTACAGTTTATCATTCAATCCGAATAACCGACGGCCCAGGCGTGACTCTTACGATCAAATTTTTTTTTTTTAAATCGTAGCCTCCACGGTGATTTGAACCGGAGACCACAAACCAATCATTTGTAAGCAAGCGCTGTAACCACTAAGCTGCCTGCCCGCTACACCGAAAAACAGTACAGAGACGTCGATATCCAACGCGTCAGTCTATCGCCGTTCAGTACTATTTCGAAATTATGAGACAACAAGTATTATTTATACAGATAATTTTTCAACCAAATGTAGACAGTATTTTTCTCCTTGTTTCAAAGGATAAGTGTGCAAAGTTTCATCGAGATCGGATAAAAACTGTGGATTTGTATGAAGAACAAACAAAACAACAAACAAACAAACATACATACATTTATCTTTATATATATATATATATATGGCGTGACTACAAGGTATTTCTTTACCAAATATGTACAGATAAATTTCTATTGTTATTATTCCACAGTAAATGATGCAGTTCCACTCGAGCAGTTAAGGAAGAAACATTGTTTTCCTCAAGCGAGAGTGTAGCGCACACCGTCCAGCGGATTGTACCTAGTGCTGTGTATTGCTGTGTATCACCACATTCAACTAAGTGATACGATAAATTATACGGAATAGTGAAGTGAAAAGTGAGTGAAATGGAAAGTGGGAGCTACGGGGAGGCTGGTGAACCACCATACAGCCTGCCCGTCGACCAACAAGATGTACCGGCAGAAACCTTCCAGGCGGCGATGATGAATGCCTTGCACGTCTTACACACCGGCCCACCAGACCTTGATATGGAAATATGTAACCTGGAGACGCACAAGCGGCGCAACGAAGAAAACAGTGGAAGTACCGACAAGCGGAAAGCCTTGGCAGCATATAACGTAAGTAAGCCAACGGAAAGCGCTTTAGTTAGCACAATGTATGGGGATAATGCAGTCAACAACCCAGAAACCCCAAGCCAGACAACCCTGTCCTCAGCACAAGGAAAAACAAATGACTCGCGGCTAGAGAAAGTAACTAACAGAGTAGCATCAGGCGCCAATCTCACTGAAAAACATTTCTCTCGCGCACCTGCTCATGTACATAATAAGACAAACCGGTACAAAGTTGACGCACCAGGACCGTATTACATATACGTGGAAGGATTAGGAAATAATATCGCAAACCTACATCCCATGGGAAAAATAATATTTGGATCTTGCCCAGAATACAGAAAACATATACAAAATATTGCTGCACAAGGGAAAAATAGAATTAAAATTGACCTCGCGACACCACAGGCTGCCAACAGCCTCGTTGACTCGCCAATATTCCCCACGCGACAACTTGCAGCATATATCCCGGCGCATATAGTAACTAGACAAGGGGTGATAAGGAATGTAGACGCAAGTATCGGGGAGGACGAATTAATTAGCGCCCTCGAATCACCAGTCCCAGTAATCAGAATCCGACGAATGACAAAAAGGGTAATAATAGAAAATGAAGCAAAGGTAATTCCACTGCGAACCTGTGTAGTGACATTCGACGCTCAAAATTTACCGGAATATGTATCAGTATACGGAATGCACTGCCAAGTGTCTCCATACATAGCAACAGTCCGTCAGTGCTATAACTGTTTGAAATTTGGACATCTAAGCAAACAATGCAAATCACAAACTAGATGTACAAAATGTGGAGGAAACCATTCAAAAACACAGTGTACCAACTTGAAACCAAGCTGCGTACATTGCCAAAAAGAACACGAAGCCACGGACAAATCTTGCCCGGAGTTTAGCAGACGGGTTAAAATAAACGAGGTATCAGCTAAACTGAACATAACTTTCAAGGATGCAGAAAATATAATTACACAGAAAACATACGCGGAAGTATCCAGTCTAGCTCCACAGGTCAAGGAAAGGCCAGCCTTCCCACCATTACCTAACCCGCAGCGGAAGTTTACTGTCTACAGACGCGCACGCTCACCTCCACCAGTCACAACCACAACACGGACCAAACTGCCAGTATATTACCAGCCACAGGAACTACCACTAGGGCCTATACGACGTAATCCATACGCCCCTCAACCACGGGAAACACCACAACAGAAGACTACAGTAGGATCACCTAATATAAACCAGCATACAGTACAAACGGAATACCAGGAAGACACTACAGTAGAAAAAGTATTCAGTATCATTATGCAAAATAATTAACGCAATCCAGGGCCCACAACCCCTTACCATAGATTCGGCTACAATAATAGAGATTATCAAGGAAGCACTTCAACTAGGAAAACCAAAATGAAACTGTTACAGTGGAACGCAAGGTCAGTAGTCGCAAATAAAGAATCATTGCAACAAGAATTACACAGCCAGGAAATAACAGTAGCAGCCATATCAGAAACATGGATAAAACCTGGAAGAAATATCACATTCCCAGGATATCACATAATCACACACAACAGACAAGATGGAAAGGGTGGTGTAGCATTGATAAATAAAATCAGATGTACCCCATACACAAATCCCTCTAAGCAACGCGAATGAATGGAGCTTCCCAGCAGTAGCAGCACGTGTGCGAATCGATAAGAGAGAAATCACAATAGTATCCATCTACTGTCCGCCAAAACAGTTACAACACTCAGAGAATGGTACACACTGATGACCCAACTAAAGCCACCCGTACCTTCTATGCGGAGATTACAACGCACACCACACCAGTTGGGGCTGCGCGTACAATGATGCGGGTGGAAACGCAATCCTAGATATAATTGGAAGAATTTAATTTAACAATCCTAAACGATGGCACACCCACCCCTAATACAGACACCTGAACGAAGACCCTCAGCTGTCGATCTCACCATTTGTTCACTAGACATTGCAGCAGAAATTATGTGGAAAGTAACCAATCAGTCGATGGGATCAGACCATCTTGCTATAGAATTATCAACACACAATGTAAACAATTTGAATTCTCGGAAACCAACAACAAAATGGAAACACAAATAAAGCCGATTGGGAGAAATACAGCATCATAATAGATAAAGAAATCTACATAGTAAAAAGAGCAGAAACAACTGATAAAATGTACAACGAATTTATCAAACTAGTAACAAAGCAGCCAACATAACAATGCCGCGTAGAAAAGAAATTAACAACCCAAGATCACCACCAGCTCCATGGTGGAACCAAGCATGTTTCTCAGGCAATCGCTAGAAGGAGGTTAGCACTGTCGACATATAGACGACACAGTACGTGGTCCAACTACCTGCAATACAAGAAAATAGATGCAGAAACAAAGCGCTTCCTTAAAGAACATAAACGTACTTCATGGAAACAGTTCTGTGAGAAAATATCTAATAACACACCACAATCTCAAATATGGTCAATGATAGCTTCACTTAAGAAGAAAAACATGTCGCATCACCCACTGACAGAAGTCACAGAAGAGTTTGCCGACATCTTAGCTCCACCCACAGTACTGCCACAACCAGAAACCATTTGTAACAACAATACAGAAGATCTATCACATCAAAATGAGGAACTACAGCAAGCATTTACCATAGAAGAATTTGAGAAAGCTCTAAAAGACGCGAACAATTCAGCCCCCGGAATTGACGGTATTCATTATTGCATGATATCGAAGTTACCAAGGTCAGCAAAAACAACCCTATTGAAACTATACAACAAGTTTTGGAATGAAAGCCAATTCCCAGAATCCTGGACACACAGATCATCGTGCCAATACTAAAACCAAATAAAGACCCAAGCAAAGCAGCATCATACCGGCCAATAGCATTATCATCCTGTATAGCGAAGACCTTCGAAAGAATGATCAAGCACCGATTAGAATGGTGGCTCGAGAATAACAACCTACTGCCCAATTCTCAATATGGTTTTCGAAAGGCAAGGAGCACCCTGGATAACCTAAGCCTGCTAACTACTGACATTGAACAAGCATTTTCAACCAATAGTTATCTCACAGCAATTTTTCTCGACATCTCTGGAGCTTATGATGGAGTAAACATTACGCTACTCATAAAGAAACTAAAAGCCCTGAATCTACCAAACATCTACCTCAAAGGAATATACAGATTGCTATACAAACGAGTCATATATTTGCGCAAAAGAGACAATACCATGTTCGGTCCTCGAGTAATCACCAAAGGCCTTCCACAAGGTGCAATATTAAGCCCGCTGCTATATGCAATCTACGTAGCTGACATAGAACTAATTATACCACCAGCTGTAAAGATCCTGCAATATGCAGACGATAAATTCATCTACACTTCATCCGCAAGTTTTACTTTAACAAGGAAAAGGTTAGAAGAAACAGCAAAAGCCCTAGAAAAATGGATGGAACAAAATCAACTCAATCTGTCACCATCTAAATCCTCAGTGGTCATCTTCACTAGGAAATATCAACCAACGAGCCAGACACAACTACAATTAGGCCCATACTTATTCCAAATTAAAACATCTGTAAAGTTATTAGGTCTATATTTAGACAGCAGGCTTACCTGGGCACGACACGCTGAATACTTAACTGAAAGGACAGGGAAAGCCTTAAACATATTGCGAGCAGTAAGTCACGTCTGGTGGGGAGCCCACACAACAACAATGTTAACACTATACCGCTCTCTCATCCGATCAATAATAGACTATGGAAGTATCTTTTATGGAAATGCCCCCAAATATGTACTGAAAAAACTGGACACCCTCCAATACCGAGCCCTAAGGATATGCTTGGGAGCAATGAAATCATCCCCCACTAATGCACTCCTGATAGAAGCGAAAGAGATGCCCCTGCGCATCAGAAGGGAACTAGTGACAAAGATTTTCCTCATCCGGCGAGCAGCAATAAGGTCACATCCACTTCTTAACAAACTCAACACCTTAATGAAAATCAGAAACTCACAACGAAACAAAAACCAAGAACGAAAACCTCTTCTGCTTAAATGTTTTGAACAGCTGAAGACAATGTTCCCATTGATATACAAAGACCGAGAGCTGCCAATTTACAGTTATCCATACAAACTGAACTTATATAAGACACCGACCTATCAACAACCATGCATCGAAACCTACAGAGGGAAAGCCAACAATTACATACAAAATCATATCTTGAACAACTGGCATGACTTCACAGAAATATACACTGATGGATCCATGACCCCAGAAGGAGTGGGCTATACGCTTTCTACTGCCCCACAACCGGAGCCTCAGGAAAGTACTCTCCCACTAGAGGCAAGCATATACACGGCGGAAATTCTAGCAATTACAGAAGCAATCCAATACGGGAGTGCAACATTTCCAAAAAATCCTAATACTCACAGATGCAAAAAGCATACTTAGTAAAATAGAATATCAGAAATGGACCACACGTACAAACCCATATATATACAAAATCTTAGATCTGACACTACGGGCCATGCAAGTAAATAAAGAAATAAACATCATGTGGATCAAAGGACACATAGGAATAATTAATAACGAAATAGTTGATGAATTGGCAAAGGCTGCAATAGTCGAAGGGAATTTTAAAGCAATCCCATTTACCATACACCGATTTCTACAACAGAGTAAGGAAAACATCTTACGAGGAATGGGAGAACGAATGGAAATAACAAAACATGAAAAGGGAAGACATTACGCTACGATTCAACCCGAAATACCAATAAAACCTTGGTACCACTCTACAACTTTGAGTAGACGACACGTGTCATCTCTAATAAGAATGAGACTAGGTCACGGGTGTTACCCAGCTCACCTACACCGCATCAGAGTAGCAGAATCCCCCTACTGTGAAGATCACCCTACAGAAATAGCCGACCTAGATCATCTATTTTTTGGTTGCAAGAATATAACTCTCCACAAAACGAATTACTTCACCGCATCACAAAACAAAAGGTCCCCTTACCAACCAGCATCGCAATCTTGCTGTATGAGAATAACCGACAGGTTATCCCGGCAATCATCAGGATTCCTAGAAGAAACAGGTCTCCACATATGAAATAGATTTATAAAACGACACACAATTGGAAAAGACCATGAAACAACATATCAATAATAAATAGCAATCACCTATATAAACCAGATGTAAACCTCTTAACCAAAAAAAAAAAAAAAAAAAAATATTGTAATTACAACTACTTGCGCAAATATATTTGTGAAACTCTATATAAATGTCTGTAAATAATTATAAGTTATTGTAATCATTGATGTATTGTAACTATTATTGTAAATTTTATCTAACTGTCTGTAAATAATTATAAGTTACTACAAACATTGAAATATTGTAACTATGACCGGAAATTTATGTAATTGTAAATATTGAAGTATAGTAACTATTATTGTAAAATTTTAAGTAAATGTCTATAAATTATTTTACATTACTGTAAACACTGAAGAATGGAAACTAATACTAGAAACTGTTATAAACATTGTAAACAGTACACGATGTATAAGACGTACACCTTATGATGTATGAGTTTGATGGCTGTATGGCAAAAGCCAAAGGCCAAATAAAATTAAAAAAAAAAAACAGTAAATGATGCAGAGTACCCGCCGTTGCACGGTCTAATGGGGAATGATTTACCCGTGCACTATTTTTATATTTCCGATGTGAATCATGTGCGTCAAGTATCATTAATTTGGCACCAGTCTTTTCCAGAAGTAAATTAAATATTGATATATCCGAACAATTCTCAGAACTGGGAGAATTGAATGTTGTGATACGGAATGTAAGTTCACATTTTGTATCAGACTGCATTTCAACCTAATCACAACATCTGTTAAGTTGCTGTTTGATAATCAAAACATCCGGGCATTAATACATAACTCATACATAAATCTGTATCTGGAATATATTTGTTCCGGCATCAAGCAGAAAATACAGATTTTTAAAGGGTTTTCATAACGTGAAACTTGGGGACCAAGTTAAAATCTGACGTATATGTTGAGATATAAGATACATTTATTTAATAAATGTTCTGGCATAACTTAAAAAAAAAGCTGAACTGGTTTTGACGGAATTTGAAACTATGGGTTTCTGTAAAGAACCTTGGAAATTATATGGTGTGGGGTATAAAGAGAGGAGGAGTTAGGCATTTTAAACCTAAATTTTGACATGATTTTTTCTGTTTGATTTAAAATATACTCGTGAAAACTTCCATTGATATCGGATTAAAACTGTGTGTGTTTACAAAGAACATCGACATTAATTAAGGGCGTGGAAAGGCGGAGTGGGATTGGGATTCTGTAAACCAAATGTAGATAGTATTTTTGTTTGTTTAAAAGTATACGTGTGCAAAGTTCCATCAAAATCGAATAGAAACTGTAGCTTTTTATAAAGAATATTGTTAACAATTAAGAGGGTGGAAAGGGGGAGAGGAACTGCGTTTATGTAAAACTAATATATCCAGTCTCTTTGTTTTAAAATATGCATATGCGATGTTCCTCCGAAATCGGATAAAAATTTGGGATTGTATAAAAATTAAGTGGTCTAAACGGTGCAAGGAGGCGGTCTTTGGAAGATCTCCTGCATGAAAAATAGAAATATGTGCCAACTTTCATGGTGATTAGTCGAACGGTGTCACGTCTATTATTCTCGGATATACATATCAACATCCATTTTTATATATAATAATTTGATTGAAACAATATTATGATTACTGTCGTTTGGCACTCGTATTACCAAGATCACAAACGTGATCTGAATTCAGCTGAACAAACAAACTAGTCGCGAGACAGTCTCTGCTTTAGGGGGAGTTAGAAAAGGGAAAAGAGAGCGGCCTGTTTTATGATTCCAGAAATTTAACCATGTATCTTAACCTAAGGTTATCTTTAATAGTTGGTGGGTAATAAGCTTCCAAATTTTTTACGATGCTAATGTAATGATGGGGCATTTGTAAGAAGATGTTAGAGCTGAGACAAGAGACGTATGCATCGATTTTGACGCTTTGTGCTCTTTGTTCTGTTGACAGGTGAACTACTGTGTGTCAGTGAAGGTTCTTTCTGGGGACGGGGACGCCAACATCTTCACCGAGGGAATTAACTGGACAGCCTCCTACGACCTGCCCAATATGACGTTTGTGGATCAATTCTACAACAAGAAGAATATTCCCGCACCCGGAATCTTCAGGCGACGCCGCAGGGATGTCTACCGGAAAATAGAAAAGCTTGTGGACAGGTACTGGATCCATCTTAGGCAGAATTGCTGTTCAAAAGACGTTTTTTGAAATCCACATATTACCTTTTCTACGAATTATCATTATTTTGCTGAAATTAAAATCTTCGCAGGAGTTCATACAACGTTTCAACAGCTGTTTCTGCTGTCTTCATCAGGTGTACAACCTACGTGTACATCAGATGAGGACAGCAGAGATAGCTCTCGAAACGTCGTCTTTTTACGACACTATCTGACTGAACTCCTGTGAAGATTTCATTTCATTAGTATGCCGGGAAAGTCTCCACTCTTACATTATTTTGCTTCTCATGTTCCGAGAGATTGTTATGATTATATTCTCCAATAAACTGAAATGCTTGCTAAAATTGCTAGGATTTTGTTTGTTAAAATGGGTACAGAGTTCTCTCAATGTAAAGAATAAGAATTCTTTATTTTGTGTCATGTTGTTTTCTAAATATGGTACTTCAAGAAAAATTGAATATCACTCTATTTAATAGCTATAACGAATATTTTTTTTATTTATACTATTAAAAATATTAAAATAAGAGAAAATATTTTCTTATGAACAGGCAGAAAAACATTCCAATGCCTTTGTGTTACTATTCTAAGGAACTATAAAAATACTTCTTTCTGTTTTTTCGAAAGTACATTGAGTATACGAATTGACAAATTTAATCCCGGTCTATAGTAACCGATTAACGAAGAAAATATTTATCTTAGATTCTATTTAAAAAAAAAAAAAAAAAAAAAAAAAAAAAAAAAAAAAAAAAAAAAAAAAAACTTTATGTTGGCTAGAAGAAACAAGAGGGAAGACATTATTAACAAATAATAAATCTTGCGAAGTTTGATTGACACTGAAAAATAACCGTACCTCCAGCCAAGACCACAATCCAAGAGAGTGCTGTCAGAATGGCAATTTTTTGAAAATAAATATAGGATACTATAGTGTTGGATTCCAAGCAGGTATAAATATGTAACACCCTACCTAGTAAAAAAGAAGAGAAAACTTTGATCCTCAGAGGCGATATTCTATGACTACTTCTTTCGCTTACTTTACACCCAGCATCCAAGAAAATATTTGTTATATTCTGATTTCCAGACATTTATCATATTAACTGCTTTGTTTGTAGCTAAAATTAGGTCTGCATGAGTACAAGATTCATGCATATAAAATAGGTGAGCAGATTATCGTTGATTGGTTATAAATGACCAGTATTAGTTAGTATAACACCAAGACCATCATATTAGCGATCGTGATTAGGGTAAGAAGATAGGTTTTCCAAGTTTTAATTGGCTCTCCGCTTAATATTTCACTTTCTTTTTGTTACAAAAAACCTATCATATATGTGAAAATATTTAGTAAAGTCAGTCGTCCGGAAGTCAGCATTGAAGAAAACTGTGAGCTCGCTGTGGAAAAAGCGGTGGAACACAAATTTCCTTGATAATTCATTATGGCCTTGAAAGAAGCCGCCACCAAATAAAAAAAAATCTCACCAAGAAAGAAGCAATAATAATATTTAGTTACCTATAGGTGTATAAGGAATACGCGAGGCCATTTTGGCAGCTAAGTATTATACATACAGTAGAATTTCTGGTACATTTGTAATAGGGTCAGAAATTTTAGCAGACAAAATAGAAACTCGTGTTTAAAAATTAATGCGTAATAGATCCACAGTATTTAAACTAAATATGCATTGGTCTGTACAGGTATGTCGAAGTCGGTTTTATTATTTTATGAACACATGTTTAGCGTACAGCCAGAACATTGTACAATTGACGTTACCTGACATGACCTAAGCTTCTCTGGGAATGGTCCACTCATTCCGTTATTCTTTATTGTAAACACCTCTTCGTGCACTTTGTAGCTCTTATCGTATCGTGTTCCAGTGCCGACATGGATGGCCACACCTGCTTGCTGAGGGCGTTGTGTGAGTCGGCGCAAAGGTTCTCCGTCGGGGGCACACTGGGCGAAGAAGTGCTCAGGACTATATTCTCGTGAGTATTGTTTCAGGCACACAGCTTGCACAAATTTTAACTATATCAATTGTGAAAATACTGAATAGCAATGGTCAATGTTATGAACACTGAGGTACTCCATAAGTTGCTACCGAGAGTGGCGGATGAACGGTTAACGTTCTGGCCTCTCCTATGGTAAGACGTGGGTTCGAATCCCCATCCGGCCATCCAGATATGGATTTTCCATAGTTTC
This sequence comes from Vandiemenella viatica, assembly GCA_031002005.1. Lineage (NCBI taxonomy): Eukaryota > Metazoa > Arthropoda > Insecta > Orthoptera > Morabidae > Vandiemenella > Vandiemenella viatica. The sequence continues at coordinate 29,459,789 of JARYHS010012519.1, read as the reverse complement.
TCCAAATCACATATGGCGAATGTCTGGATGTTTTCTTCAAAAAGGCCATTCCATCCCGTTCCTTTCACCGAGCGTGGCGGTGTAATGGATAGCGTTCTGGCCTCGCATTCGGGAGGACGTCGTTTCGAATCCCCGTCCGGGCATCCAGATTTGGGTTTTTCCATGGCTTCCCAAATCACTCCAGGCAAATGCCGGGATGCTTCCTTCAAAAAGGCCATGGCCGAATTCCTTCCCATTCCTTGCCCCCCAATCCCTTCCCGTCTCTAAAGACCTCGCTGTTAAGAGACGTTAAGCAGTTAAAAAAAAAAAAAAGCCCGAAGTTGCTGCGAAGCACATGACAGTGAGCCAAAAGCCTTCCAATAAACTTTTGTTGCAGAGGTAGCTGGAAAAAACCACTTCAATAATTTCCCAACGATGCCATATTCCGTCAACTTAGCAAGAATGTGGGGGTACTTCTTTGCTTGTTCCTCTATATGCAATTTGGATATTAGTCAAGATATATGTCATGAAGTTGTTTTCGCTCATTAAATGCTCTAGTTACTGCTCTTGGCTGTATCACACGGACATGCTGTTGATTTTCCAGAAGAGAAATCATGTATTGGATTAATGAGGGGTACGAAACATGGTATAGATATTGTTTAGTACTACGTTCTCCGCGATTTTTGCCAGCACTGATTGTTTCAAAATAGGTCTACATATTCCTTCGACCTGGATTTATGGATAGGCACAAACACGACCAATTCCTGTCTGAAACTAAAAGATTTGTTTGCTAGGAGGTAGTTTTGTAAAAAAAAAAAAAAAAAAAAAAAAAAAAAAAAAAAAAAAAAAAAAAAAAAAAACTTTTTGTATTATTTACCTAATTTTATGTTTTGAGTTTTTTTTGTAACTTTACTGCCTTGGCTCTTTTACTTCTTGTATTACAAATAATCATACTTTTGCTGTTATTCTACAATAAATTCCATTACACTTCATGCCATTGTTATTCTTTAATTTGTTAATTAGCATAAATTCTTCCTCTAATAATTTGTTCTTGACTTCCGATAATTTCTCAGAATTTCCACTCATAATTGTTGACAGTACTATATTATCGCTAAACAGCTTATAATTCATTTCCTTTATACGCCTATTTACACTTCCTTATTTCGAATGCTTACCACCTTTTGGCCACACGTACCACTTCTATTTCCCTCAATGTAATGATAAACCAGTGTCAGCTACGGAAAAGTACTAATATCTCGACTGTCTTTTTTTTTTTTTTTTTTTTTTTTTTTTTTTTGTTGCTCATTGTCAACATCGAAGCCTTTAGAGGCGGGAAAGGACTTGGGGCAAGAAATATGAAGCAATCTGGTCAAGGCTTTAGAAGGAACTATCCGGCTTTTGCCTGGAACTATTTGGGGAAACAATGGAAAATCCAAATCTATTGTAGAAGGATGAACAGGGATTCGAACCAGTGTCCTCCCGAATGCTAGGTCAGAACGTTACTTCTCACCCACCAGTGGAGGTGTTGAAGTGGAATGTTGACTGTATTCTCTTGCAATATCTCGCCCTGATTTAATTTACTTGAAATTTTTTCTTAGAGGTGACTACTCTTCTTGATGCAGATTCTTATGATACTAGTCATCAATAATGGTATTTCGTACTTGGTGTTCTGTCTGTATGGGTCCGTGTTGCCCGCCTAACATTCCGTGATGTTGTTACAAACTTTCAAGATGATGGAAAAACGTAGATGTATTAATTCGATGTAAGGTATCTGGTTTCAGAAATGACCGAGTTTTAATTTGTAATCGAAAATCGTTCCGATACCTCTGACAGTGGAATACATGTATCAGCACTGTTGTTGCTAAGATTTTGGCGTACAAAAGATATTAGTAACGCAAGTGGTTCCAACATGATGAAGTGCCGCCTCTCTTTGGACTGAGGGTTGGTGACCACCTGGATCAGATATTCCCTGAAAGATATGCGGCAGATGTGTTCCACGGCCAGCTTGTTCACCTGATCTCACCCCACTTGATTCTTCTTGTGGGGCCATGTCAAGAGTCCTGTGTACGAGACGGCTGTCGAGACTGTAGAGTATCTCCTGGCACGTAATCTAGCTGTCTGCTACACTGTTCAAACCACACCTGGGATAGGGCACATGCATGTATTATTTTTATACCTTAAATAAATTATTACATTATAATATAACCAAAAATGTAATATTGTTGAAAGTATTGAAATTTAACATATAAAAAATATTTTAAAACTGAAATCCAGTTCTGACGATTTAAACGTGACAGTTTGGCGCACTTCACCGTGACGTCATTGTACACGACTACATCGACGTATTGTATACTGTAGAATGTTATATCTCTGAAATTTGATATGTTATAACTAATGTTGATATGAAGAAGGTCGAAAACCTATTTTATAAAGAATGTATTGTAGCAATGTGCAAAAATTCTATAGGAAATGCACCTGATAAGTGAATTTTTATATACCGCAAGATGCGAATGTAAAAAAAAAAAAAAAAAAAAAATAGTGGTGTATGGTATAGCTATGAGAAGAGGTATAGACTCTTCAATAAGTTGTTTATATTGTCGTGAAGATAATTTTAATGTAAGTTCATAATGTTAAATGTTGCAATGTTAACTTTGTTATAATACGTTCAGTTCGTTACCCATTCAAACTTTAAACATAAATAAGTTTACAAAAGCTTAATCCAAAGTAACTACCAAACTTTTTAAACCTACAAAGGAGACCATCAGACATTTAATGATTGAACTGGCTGATAATATGTCTTTGAACTGGCTGATAATATGTCTGTGTTACCGCCGTTTCTTCAAATGCGCCTACCAAAAAAAAAAAAAAAAAAAAAAAAAAAAAAAAAAAAAAAAAAAAAAAAAAAAAAAATCCACATGTCTTTTAATTACAAAATTTTTCATATATTACCTAGAGTTAGCGTGGTGTTAGCGGCTAGAAGTCCGCTTACTGATTTTCCTACCCTGGTTTAAATCCTCGGAGTATTAGATATTTTATTTGCAGAAATTGTAAGGCAAGAATTTTTTAAAAATTCTTTTCAACTTAACAATTACTTCAAACAGATGGAAATATACAATTTCGGCTAATATATTAACAATGATTTCCTAATATACCTCGCCAATAGCCACTGAAATTTGGTTAGCAGGCGAATCTCTTTTCGTCACTTACATTGTTTTATTTTCAACCATTTACAATCAACCACTTAACGGGATTAAACATATCGATTGTAGAAAAAAGAAAATAATCGATCTTCTCGATGTTACGTATTTCGCTTAAAATACTAGTTGACAGACATACTTGTTTAGAAACAATGAAAATGAAATAAACTAAAAAATAATACCTATTTCATTTAAAAACTCACCAAAAAACTAAATTAAACGAATAATGTAATAATGGAGAATTTCCTGGCGTATGATTACAATGTAGTCTTTCTGGGTGTACCGCCGGATTGAGTTGTGAAAACACAATCCGGCGCTACAATATGTCTATCTGAATAATTACCGGTGCAGTTACACTGTATTGTAGGTAACGTGGTTTGTTTTAAACACACTAGACCTGTATTTGAATTACATGCATAATCCTTCTGTCAGCAATTTCATCGTCGGTTACTCCAGCGTGTTCCTTGATTAAAATTAGGTGTATCTAATACGTAACTAATGTACTAAGAGCGTAAAAAAATTAATAATTCAGATATCTCATGACTTACGTTGCAGCTTTTACTCATTCAGCGTCAGATACTGTAAAATCCGGATTTTATGCAAAATACGTTGTCATCATGAAAACATATTTTTTTTGGGGAGATTATTTTATTAATCGCTATCAGTCATTATTTATTGTATGAGGATTCTCGCAAGAATGTAATATTCACCAATTATGTTGATAAATTACGATAAAACTGAAACACAATAACAAAATCAGTAACTACGTCTTCGTTTACAATATGAACGTGTACTTCGAAGTCACGATTCGATTCGACCAATAGCGTTGTGTTTTGCGAAGTTAAATTTCCCTTGTATTTTTAACACTTTTGCTGAATTAAAACTAATAAATAAAAATCGAATAAATATGAATAAAACGTTGTAGCTGTAATTCTACAGTAATAAAACTTTCACATAAAAATCCTAGACGTATATTTCAATTGCATCCTTATTCCTTATTATAGCAGCTTGTGAAAGTTGTGCAGGTAAATGAAATTCATTATTACTGTACCGTAGACTCAGGATTTTCCGTCTCTCTGATATCAAGTTAGGGACCGTCCACAAACTACGTGGCTCGGTATTGGGGGAGGGGAGAAGGGCTGGCTGGAAAGCTGTGCTGAACTAAGTGGGGGGGGGGGAAGCTTTCCGAGCCAGGCCATATAGTTTTTCATTCGTATTATTGTTCACAGTTAAAATGTGGTACAAAACACACAGCAGTTTGTGAATACTTATTTCCGACATTTATTTATCTGCGTATGTAATTTACTTTATTCTGGCAAGAGAGAATGCAAAATGTCTTCTGGATTCAATAGGGAATAAAACTGCATGCAACATGCCAGATATGTGGGGAGTGGGGGGTAGTGGATGGGAGTGGGTGGGAGTGGGGGGTAGTGGGGGTGGGAGTGGGGCTAGTGGGTGGGAGAGGAGGGGAGTGGGGAGAGTGGGGTGGTGTGGGGGGGAGTGGGGAGAGTGCGGGGAGGGGGGGGAGTGGGGAGCAGTGGGATGAGTGGGTGTGAGTGGGTGTGAGTGGGGTGATTGGGGGTGATTGGGGGTGAGTGGGGGTGAGTGGGGGTGAGTGGGGTGAGTGGTGGTGAGTGGGGGTGAGTGGGGGTGAGTGGGGGGATTGTTTGATGCAAAACTCACGTCGGGCTACGTGGGGCGGAGGGGAGGGTTAACAGGAGGCCAAAATAGATGTACGTAGTTTATGGACGCTCCCTTACGTGCGTCGTTAGTAGTTCGTCAACAGGGGAAAATATTGCTGAGTTTTCAGCGGGATTTCTGTACGTCATGATCAAGGTTTGGAAGTTGTGTTCCCCAGTTTGAGCGCTGTACGACACTAAAGCAGAACTTGAGTAGATTTTCTCTTATAACTTCCTACTCGGTCGTTTTCAGACCCGGTCCTTTACCTGAAATTGATACATTTACCCTTCTCCATCGTCCTTGAAAGACCATAACATCGTCACGGAGTCATAATGGTAGGAGCGCCTCGTTCGTGTGTGTCGACGGTGTTGGGTAGTGAAGTTATCTTTTTTTGTGGGTTTCAGCTGGCCGGCAGGGAAAGTGCCTCGAGACGAACCAGAGGAGCACCACCGCTACGAGCTGGCGCACCGTAGAGGCCGCCGACAGACAGTGGACTGCGAGCAGCACTACCCGTGTCCCATCTCACTCATAGACCTCCTCTTCTACGGACACTTCGAGAACTTCTAGACTAGCACACTGCAGGAACCGCAACCCCTCCATATCATACGCCAGCTGACACCATCTCACCAGAGTCAAATGTGGTGACGAATGTGATCTATAAAGACAGACTAGGAAAGACTGCATACAGATCTCATGTGTACTACTGAACTGACAGTGCAGCACCAATATGGTTATAGCGTTGCGGCGCTGTGTTGATGCCAATTCTATATCGAGATTTACTCTAAAGTGTATCTGTTGAATCACCAGTGTGTTGGGAATACACTCAGATTATGTAACTATAATTTTTGTTACTCAATCTGATATTTTATTTGATGTACATTGAAAATTTAGGTACTATCTACACTGTACAACAAGTCTTTCTTTTTCCATTCGTTCTTTAGCACTCGTCGACTTAGAGGTCATAAGAGTCGGCAGAGGACAAAGGGCAAGGAATGGGAAGAAATTCCTCCATTACCTTTTTGAAGAAACAAGCCTGTCATTCGTTTGAAGTGATTTCAGGAAATCTGTTTGGCAGGACGTAGATTTGAAGTTTCTATCATATGTCGATGTGTTGTCGGTATGTTTGTTAATTTGTCATTTTACATATTTTAATAAAAATTCCCTGAAATATTATTGGCATGTAACAAATAATGGCCTTAGAGAAACCGTTATAAATTGTAAATTGAAGAAAATATATTTCCGGCATTATATGATATTGTTGTATGTACTATCATATCTCGCTGTGCATTATGGATCTATTGCGGATCCATAAGACGTTTACAAGAATATAAGATAAAAATTTAACAGAATTTGCACATTTTACAGATTAGTCAATAAATGGATATCGTTTTTTTTGTGGGATAAAATTAACAATTAGTGCCACCATGTTGTTTAAAGCAGTTACGTATCGTTTCATACATCACATCCAAATACTGGTATATAGCTAATTTTTCATAATGAATTTGGAGTGCAATGTACGTGCGTAACACTTAGTTTGCAATAAGGGTGGCTCATATAACCTACAGAGTGCTACCCTATTATTGATTCAAATTCGGACATATAGATTAGATTTATAAATTTGTCTTAGATTTATTGGTGTTCGAAACCGTTTACTTACAAATGAAAATTTTTGAACCAACTAAAATTATTCGCTCTTATTTTTGAAACAAATAAAATTTTTCTCTCACAGTTTGTATAGAGGAATATTTTTACAAAACTGTTGATTCACCAAACCAAGAAAGTATTATGTTCATTTGACGTTAATTGGCAGTAAAAGACAATAGCTTACAATAAACTGAAAATGTCAAGGTTTGCCAGTTATGTGTGCCATATTTCAGCCATGTTAATAAATAACTCGACTCCAGTTTTGAATGAATAGATTTCATTCTAGAATTTTTAATTGTGCTCCACGGGTGCTTACATAATTACTGAACTATTCATTGCAATTAATATTGGGAAACATAAGGTACATTTTTTATTTGAAATAAAACAAATAACAGAAAACTGTGAACATTAAATTTATTATAATTCTTTTTGAAATTGATATATTCAGTTTTCTTTAGCTAATTACATTTAAAGACAAAGGAAACTGAACAAGTAAAATTAAACATTACAATTGAGAATGTAAAACAACAGCTCTATTGAAAATTAAATTACCATTGTAGCATATTAAATCATATAAACAAGCGTAGTTTTACTCTTTATTAATCTCTCTGAGTAACAACGTAGCTACTAGAAACAGCGTCCACAGATAATACATAACTGCTAGTCCAAAGATAAAACACAGACTCTTAATCTCCGACATCCTCCCCACCCTGGTCATTCTCAAGGAGGATGAGCAGCTAAACAGATCTGGTAATGAATTTTTCTTCTGATGTGGACCTCACAGCCGTATGTATAATCTGTTTCTTCCGGTCTTCGGCTCATGAATTCTTGTCTTCTTCCACGTGACATTGCGCACATCTTCTTGAAGGACAGCATATCCTACTTTAAAGTCTGCTGGTTTCTTCCTATGATTTCCCGTTTTGTGGAAATGAAGAAATACAAGTACTCCTCAATCCTCCATTTCCGAAACGGATTTACCAACTGCTGCTGCAATCTAAATTCCTTTAGAGGCGTTATAGTTTCGGATTCTGGTCCAGAGGGCGGTAATGTCAGTCGGCCTCCGACCAGAAATTGAGACGGAGTACGTACGTTTCCGTTTTCCTCGACTTTCGGCTTCAGCTTCGGTCAGTACTTTCTGCAATCGTTGTATGTCCATCATGGAGCGTTCAAGCACGTTTAGCAGGCAGCGTTTAGTGCAGCCAACTATTCGCACCCACAATCATCTCCACCAAGCCGCACGTGGCGCAATAAATATTCACCTGGTTGCTTGATGGGTAAGTTTTCTTTGCCCTCACATCCGCCAGCTCCTTATTGGTGAAATGAAATGTGAGAGCATTGTACCTGTAAATCGCGTGTGGCATGCAATGTATGGCAATTAATCTTTCCACAGCTTGCAGAAATCTTGCAGTGCTAATGTCAAGTCGTGACAATGTTACTATTTTCAGGGAAGCAAGTCTATTTTTGCTACAAACCAGCTGAACTGCAGTGATGCCATTAACCGAAGATACTAAGCAAAGTGGATCATAAAACGTGGCCATGGCCTGTAGCATGTTTGGCTTCGTTGTAGATCCCTCCACTACTGCATCTGCAAGGTGTTCTTGGTTGATGAAGAATGTATCATTTGCAGTATTTTCTGCTTTTATTTCTCGTTCCTGAGCCGTCCACATTCATTGTAAAGGTAGTGATTTTGTGTCATTGTCTTTTAACGTGAACTCGTGTATCCGCACAGGTATGTGGCTCACCATGTTCTCCGTTTGGCTTCTTGTGGTCTGCTCACCAGCCCTTCATCCTCTTCTCTTGTGTCATCATCGTAGTCGGAGACCAACGCTGAAGGATGTGAGAGAGTCGGTAGTTTGACAGGGTGAGAAATTGATGTCGCTGTCACAGGAGCAGGCGTCTCAGATACGGATGACGAAACGTGCAGTTTTCTTCCAATCTTTCGTTTAGCATTGAAAATTGCTCTCTTCGGGATGTCCACATATTCCTCACATAGTATAACATCTTCATAGTATTCATCGTTGGACAGAAAGTCATGTATTTTGTCGTCAAGGATTGTCAGGTAACGTAGGACTTCTTGAAGCCTTATTTAATTACATTCGTAGTCATCTTCGGAAATCTCATCATTAACAGCAGAACTGAATTTAGTTATTAAAATTCTTTCTGCCTCCCGTTTGTACTTCAAATTAAGCAGCTGAGCGTCTTCACTCATTGAGAACAAATCTTTACTTCGTAGACGTTCTAAAAAATTCTGCATATAGTCACGTCACAGGCCGTAAGATTGCGTAGGCGTCGTATTATTTACCAGTTTAATGCAAATTGTCGTTGTAATATCGCAGGTTACGCGTGTTTTAAAATGAAAGTAATTCAAGTATGCGTCGCAATTAAATTACTGAACGCCCATATTATACTAAGCTTTCTATAACGTCTAGAACTTACGTGTCGTAGGTTTCCGGACAGAAGCTGTCGTTTAATTTACTTCCTTTCAAAATATTTCTTCATAGCGAAGACAGCGTATGGAAGTCGTGCTTCGGGCAATACTACGATATCCGAAACCAAGCGAGATACCAAAAAAACTTAGTCTTTCTTTTCGATTTGTCTCATCGAGATCTGTAAGAATCAACCATCAAATCCGTAAAATTTCAGTGCCTCGGATATCGTACAATCCCCGTTCTTCGTGTTACAACAAGCTTCTTACCCGAGGTTTTGGCACAGTAAAATGTTGCGTCTGGAACTTATGTGTCGTAGGTCACCGGATAGAAGCTGTCGTTTAATTAACTTCCTCTCAAACATCTTCGTAGCGAAGACAGCGTATGGAAGTCGTACTTCTTATAACAATAAGCTTCTTACCCGGGTTTCGGCACCATAAAATGTAGCGTATTAAATCATATAAACAAACGTACTTTTAATCTTTATTAATCTCTCTGAGTAACAACGTAACTACTAGAAACAGAGTCCACAGATAATACATAACTGCTAGTCCACAGATAAAAACATAGTCTTAATCTCCGACACCCATGGTTACTTTGCTCCTTAAGGCCGCATCGTTACCACGTGTTGTGTTTGTCGTGAGGAACGGACAAGTAGGTGCAGCAGGAACTATGCAAAGGTCGATCTTAGCTTCTGCTTGGAATAGCAAGATTCGGATGTGAGTATTCGTCACATAATTTTTGGGGGAATTAGGTCTGTTGATTACTAAAAAGTTATAAAATTATTGCAACGACACGTCATGGAGAAATTGCTGTGGAAATATTTGCAAAAGTAAATGCGAAAGCAAGGGTTGACGTGCACTGATAGTCGTCCTTAGGCTAAACTTCAGCAGAGTTCATGATTAATAGACTTTCGGGTTATGCCGCGTTGTTTATTTCAGTATCTCTGACGAAGGCTGTAGGATACTAGCCGAAAGCTCAGGTAATGAAATAAACAACGCGACATAACCCGAAAGTCTATTAATCATTCACAATGACGGCCGCGCAAGTCTTAGGAATTCAGCAAAGTTACTTAAAATTGGATGATAAATGACGAACAAGAGTTGATGTGTGGCGGCTAGTTCATCAAAATCAAACTTCTTAAAAAACGAGTGAGTATGGGTTTTACGGGAGTCAAGTAAACACAATTTAAACCAGACTACTCAAGGAATACGTAAAATTTCCAACCAACCACACTAAGGTTCACATGTTACAAGATTTCTTAAATCTTCTTCGGTGTCTCCTATCGTGCTTGAGTGACAGACCGATGACCTACTGCCTGAGTAAAATCAGTTTAAAATGTGACGAGAATGAGAGGAGATGAATTTACTCTTGCAGGGGGCTTAGATACAATTCTTCCGCTCTATATACTATGGAATGGGATATGCATAAATTAGTGGGTAATTGTTTTGATGCCATTTGACAGTAAATGAACCATTTAAAGTAGCTGAATTTTGGCACTCCTATTAATACCTATTGCGGCTTCTCTGACTTTATACATTTTTTCCGGAACTTGCTCCGTGTCAAAATTAAAAAAAATAAAAAAAATATTACTTTATGATGAAATAGCAACCGTGCATCCTAAGTTACTGTCAGCAAGGACAACAGCGGTAGCAGTAATGTGTAAATCGAAAGCAGGCAAGAACTTTTACCGCTGCCTTGGTCTGATGAGATTCACAGGTCAGGCTATATCTACATCTACATCTACATATATACTCTGCAATTCACAAAATTGTGGGTGGCAGAGGGTGCTCAGCACCAAAGCTAATCTTTTTTTGTGCATTCCAATCCCTAATCGTACGAGGGAAAAAAGAATTCATATAAGAATCAGTCCGGCACCTTATTTTTTTAATTATATCTTTCATGTCCTTCCGACTCAAATAGGTTGGTGGAAAAAGTATTTCACTACACAATAAAGTGAAAGTGGGAGTACGCATGTTTACCAATAAGTTTAAAGGAAACATGTGTCGTCTATCTACCAGAGACTCCCAACCTAGTCTACTAATCAGTTCTGTGACGCTTTCATAAGGACTGTAGCAAGCGGTCACGAATCGAGCGGCTCTTCTCTGTACTTTCTCTACATATACTTTCAATCAACCCCTTACGAAACGGGTCCCAAATGGCACAACAGTAGTCCAAATGTGGACGCACAAGAGATTTGTACGCTATCTCCTTTGTTTGTTCATTATAATTTTTCAAGATTCGACCTATGAATCGCAGCCTAGAATTTGCTCTACCTACTAACAAAGTAATGTGTATATATACTGAAGGTGTCGATACTTGTGACCATACTGAAGTAATGGGTCCAATGGAAGTTGAGTCGCAAATAAAGTTCTAAAGTTTTCATCACTACGCTACTAACTTGTAATTTCAGTTCGAGGAAACGAATTTCTCTAAATTAATATTTTGAAACGTCTTTCTAAAAGTAAAGCCATTACTAACCAGGAAATTTATAGAAACAAATCTATGCATAAATGAATAAGGATCAAATAATGTTTCTTTGTTTTTTGGCCGTTGGCGCTGATTGAGTTACGCCCCAGCTGCCGCCCTCTCGCTGGCTAATTAGCAGCGCCTCTGTGCGATGTCCGTGGCCACCTCACTCTTTCGACCTTTCCAGTATCGACCAGAGAGAGGTGGCTGCTGTCGCCGGCGATAACAGAGCGTCCCGTAGGAAGTGCAGATCGCTGACAAATGGCGCGCAAAATTGACGATTTTCTGCTCCACAGGAAAGGCCCGCAGAGCTTCGTTGCCGGGAGAAGAGCCCTGTGTCACCATAGACGCCTGGTCTCATAAATATGGGTCCGGGGGCGCTGCAATATTCTGATCCTTCTTCGTATCGCGTGAGGGAGGAATATCAGAGCACAAAAACAAAGGAAATAAAAACAACTCACCCTGGAATGATTTTAGAAGCTTGAAGGTTTCTTCAAAAAGTCAGATGTTCTCAGACCTGAATCTTTCAATCACCGAACGCAAAAAAATGTTATTTTTAATTTATACAACGATCGGAATTTTGCGTATTTTCTCCATTATAAACGGCGATTCATTGAATATTATTTTTCTTAGGCTAGTAGACGATTGAGGCCAAGAAAAGGTTAACAATGGATCATGGGTGGACGATCACAGTATCCACGCTATTGATTTCTAATAAATATGGAAAACTTAAATCTGAATGGTGTGCTGGAGGTTGAAACTTCACCCTCCAAGATGGTTTGTCCAAGCGTTATCAGCAACCCATGATGACCTATTTACAGGATACGTAAAACTGTGACGTGTATTCAATTATCGTCATGATAGCAACCACTAACATGATACTACTCAAGATAAAAAAATGTTGAGCCATGGGGAATGTTATTTGTAATAGAACGTATTAAAGAAACTTTCTTTCTTGTTTATGTTTCAATAATATTAGTTTTGCACAACAGCAAGCAGTGTGGAATGTAGGGATACTTATTAACTTACGAATTAAAAGAATACACATTTAATGGTAGTACTATCGATTTAAATGTTCAAACGGAGTAGATGCAGAATTTTTTTTAATCCGAGTCATTGCGGAATTGTTATTTTTTAACCTAGTGCTTTATGAATTGTGGTCATTATAGCTGGGAGATTACTGGTGGCAAAGAAAGTGAAGGAATTTGGTTCATATTGTTTTTGAGTGAAACATTCCTGCACTTGCTTGGAATGATTTTGGAAAACTATTGAAAATAAAAATAAGAATAGTCGATGGGGATCGAACCACCGACTTCCAGAATGCCAAGTTCGATTTTCCACCTCTGACGCAGCATGTACGGTATGCTCACTTGACTTATTGCTATTGATCAAAATGTAGTAGAGTAGTTTGACTATTTTGACTAGTTTTAATTTCTCACTTATTTCCAGACATCATCCACACACACATCACCTTTGTACATCGTTGTTATTGGTGGTGACAGCTTTGGTCTTGCTTCTTTACCACCGAGCGTGGTAGATGAACGGTTAACGTTCTGGCTTCGCATTCGGGAGGACGCCGGTTCGAATCCCCGTCCGGGCATCCAGATTTGGGTTTTCCATGGTTTCCCCAAATCACTCCAGGCGAATGCCGGGATGCTTCCTTCAAAACGGCCATGGCCGAATTCCTCCCCGTTCCTTGTCCCCAGTCCCATCCAGCCTCTAATGAACTTAGCCGTCGACGAGGCGTAAAGCCATAGTAAAAAAAAAAAAGAAGTTTTTTTACCGCTACTACCTTGGTTATAAAGCTTAAAAACCATGCAGTCCAAAATATACGCAGAAATTCTGGACAGTCCTTATTGTTGTGCTGTTAGAAATATAAAAAGTGCGGCAAAGTTATAGGTAACGGTTTATGACTTTTTTACTTCAACTGGAGTTGCTATATTAAACTTTTCCACTCTCTTTGGGGTAATGCGTAGACTACTCAGGAAATAACGAGCAGTTGAAGCTAGGGTGCTCTACGTGCTGAAGCCACTGACTGCGACAATACGAGCATGTCGGTGAACGAACCATTCACGAAACCCGCCCAACTGATGTAACATGATTAAGCTGATATCACAGCAGATGTATTTTACTCTTTGCATGCCGATAAAGAGTCGTGGATCAATTTATCAATTTATTTCATACTGCGTGTCACATTTTGTAGATTGCTCTGGTGATTCTGTAATTGGTTTTGTGGTGACCAGTTCCGGGAGATTCTATTTCTAACCTCTCTGTCTTTAGTAGATGGCTATGATGAAACGAACTAGATTGATCAATAATTGTTAATGAATTAGTATAACGATGGTTGGGAGGTACCCCTAGAATGATTAATTAATCTGCCTAATTATAGTCAGCATGGAATGACGCTTAGTTGGCGTGCAGATAAAGATTCCGTCGTATTTCACAAAAAAGCTACAACGTTCGGTCGACGACAAAGTTGTTGTTCCGCTCTATCACAAACGGATAATTGGTGCCGATCATCTGACCATAATTATTGTTAGCTGTATTATCGAACTAATGCCGAGGTTGTCATTTTGCTACAGTTTTACGAAAAATATTACATCTGATGTGACTCCATTTATTATTCAGACTGTATGTATTAGTAATAAATGGAGTTACATCAGAGCAAAAACAATTTGCAACTGGTCAACACCGATTGATTTTTATTTAAGTTTATTTTCTCGGCCCACATCTGGCCAAAGTGAATTATGTGTTCGCCTGCCAACACTTACTACCTACACAGCACGACGCCGCTGTGCAGATTCCATGTTTACCCTATGCTCTCTTCTGTCTGGCTACTGCCTACCATATAAAACACAATGCTATCAACTCACTCGCTATCCAAAGACTACATCAACAACTAATACTGTGGAATTTTTGATCACAAAGTTACAAAGATGGTGCATATAAATGATTGAAAATAAAAAACAACAACAGTTAATCAGTTTCAGGAATATTGAGCCATTAAAGGAACAATCAGAATGATTTAAGACCCTTTTATACAAAATATGACTGCTGCATAGCTTATCGCTTTAGTGATTCAATGAGTACTAAGTTGCAGAGCCTCAGTCACTAAGAAATTAGAGGATTTTTATTTGAATATGAATTTCCTCAACAATTGCACAGTGGCAGCTAGTAGCTTCGTGGAAAATTAGTTCTACGATGATTGTAATGCAAGTTGAGTGTATTTCAAATTGTTGGGAGAACTGCTAATTTAATGAAATTTTGAAAAGTATTCCATGTACCTATCAAAATTTCTCAGTTATCTCGCAAATTACGTACGTCAAGAAACGCTTGGAAACAATTTCACATTTTAGATCTAAGAACACTGCTTACAATACGAGTAGCATTAACATCTTGTGATGTTCCCTACAATAAATTAATCATATTTGATCTCGCAGCATTTATTGGCAAGAGCTGTGAATGTCTGCTAAAATCATGTATTCGTGATTATGAGCCCGGCGCCAGGAACTGCTTCCACATGAAATTAATACACTATATTCCCCGCAATAATTACGACAATAACACCAATGTAAGAAATGAATTGTAATTACTAAACATTTAGCAATGGAAGATACCAAGAAATGAAACCCTTAATCTACCAGTAATTACATTATACATTTATTTTTGCACAATGAAACAGTTAATTTACTAATGAAATATTATCAAAATTAACTTCGAATCTAATGCAAGCGAATAAAATACAAAAGGAAACCCTTTCCGTCCTTGTCGCACAATGTTTTTACTCTCCCTCCTAATACAAATTTCAAGCCGGAACACCTGTCCCTCGGTCCCCACCGCGTAAACACATTCGAAGCTGCTACCTGCGATTCCGTTATACCCACACAACGCGCTTCTGTACGCAGCATCTTGGCAGAAAGATTCTTGCAGTACTATTAGTTATTTCTGTCTAAAATGAAGCATCCGAAATGCGCATTGCTTCAATCTGTAAAGAAGAACAACGACTGAGTTAATACTTCGCCAACATGGAAGTGAGAAGTGATTGATTTAAATTTCCTTGCAACGAAAACAATCCCATTGTTCCGGAAAAACAAATTGAGTTGCACTATCTGACACCCCAGGCTTGAAAAATATTCACATGGTTTCGCAGATTCTTCTATAATTCGCAGTCTGATATACTTGCCTCATTCTAGTTATATTAAACACATGTCCTTCTGTTATTGACCTCTGTTAACTCTTTATTGGGTAATGTTGTTCTCAAGCAAAATCGCATCTAATGGTTTATACGCCCCATCCATCTGCAGGCAATGTGGAACTCAAGCAACACGTTCTTTGGGAGTTCTAATAGCAATAGTTACACTAGTTTATAGCAGATAGTGTTTATATAAGGTGCTCCTTGTGCAACTACATTAGATCCCCTCGCCAAATAAATAGAGAGGTAATTGAAATCTCAACAAAGGATATTTGATCAAATACGGTTCTTTTATTTTTGCAGCGAACAGTACTATACTTCCGATGATGAATCAGATGTTGGTAGCAAAACACAAATCAAGCATATACCTATTTCTTCCTTACACGAATAGAGATTGACGTTTACCTCGGTAGGTGGTTTCTGTCTTGACGTAAAAGAATTCGATCCAGACAACGATTTGGGGATAGCCTGGAGGTAGGATGAAACCAGCGAGGAATCAGACGGAGGTGTCAGGCGGCTCAACAGAAAGCCGTCTGCGCTCTCGCTTTCCACTGTGCCGTGGACCGGCCGACCAATTGCATTAGCTCCCCGCTGCTCTCCGCGTGCAGATAGCGCTACTGCTGCAGGTATTTCCCTTGTGGCGGTAGTATTTCGCCAAAGTCCGGGGCCAATCCCATTACGCGACCGCCCGCCTCCCCAAATCTGGCGTCGGCTATGGAGCGTTGTCCGCCTTACATATTGCTACGCCGGAGCGCGACTGTCAACAGAAGCGACGATTACCTTCCACCCGACAGGTTGCACAGTTATTCGGCCTCAGATTATTTTCTGTTCGCAGTGCAGTTTGTAAAATATGATATGGTGATAGGAGAATCGCTAACGTAATGCATACATATATTGGCGATTTTTTGGAAAAAAATCGTCCGCCTGTGTAGCTGAGTGCGCTGAGGCGACGTAATCTGGATCGAGGAGGTACAACGGGACTGGGCACGTGACCAGGCCGCCGCGTACGGCCGTCCATGCTCTGGATATTAGGATGTTTCTCGCAGCAATCAAGGCAAATGCCGGGACGATATCCAATGTCGGCCTCATAAACCACACATTTCACAAACAAAAAATACACTTATCAGATTTGCAGGCCGATGGCAAGACTTCATTTCCTACGTTACTACGTAGTATGACCTGGCAGTAGATATAAAATGCTTGGTGTCAGCAAGGACATGCTGCTGTAAAATCAAGACTTCAAATTTGACCATGCCAATGATAAGTAAATCTCATCATAGGCAGGCGACAGCTAATGTTGAGAAAAGCTGGTGAAGAAGAAGATTGGAAAAATCAGCAATTCTCGCTGAAACTATTAATTCAGCTTCACAAATTAAACAAATCATCCTGATAAAACTGAAATTACAACTGCAGTGTCTGTTCCTAGACGTTATGTTTTATACCTATCCAGTTTAAACTGGAGAAAGTTAACTGCACCAATCTGAGAAACACGTAAGGTGAGTTTTATGCATTAGGTCTAACCGTTTCTAAGCAGCATTTGATCTTTAGACGGAAATTGTCTTTTTCAGAATAACAATAATGAGAAGATTAGTCATAATGAAGGGTAATGAGATAGCAACTACGATCGCAATGTCCACATTGAGTATTATTCCTCCTCATATCCAGGTATTTACAGATTTTCTCAATTACTGTATCCAAAATATCAATGCTGGGTGGTAAAATTGTTTTAATTGTAAGCCACGTAGATTATGCATTGAAATCTTTTTAGGGACATCGCATCGATAGATTTTTCTTAACTGTTTCTGGTACGGTTAATGGTTCTGAGATTTAAATACAACAATCCTTTCTGCAATAAGATGCAAGCAGATGTGCAATACGTTTGAAGCTTTCCAGAATTGAAATTATTCTTGTAATATTAAACAGCAACCTCGTGAGCTAGAATGTGAAATAGTTGACGTCTGATAGACACTATTAATTTACTTGAATTTTGTTAACAAAATAAGACGAGGTAAATGGGTTTATTTGTATTTTGCAGAATACGCAATTAACATCCTGAAGTGGAATTACATTAACATCTAACCAACGATTTAATTAAAGGTGGAAATTGCACTTCAGGTTGTTTTTTTTACCTTAAAAAGAAATTGATCTGTAATTATGTTTATGCGGGGTTGTTTAATTTGGTCGTGGGTAGTAAAAGAAATTCTGACCTCGTGATATGTTTCTTGCAAATAAATTCTTAGTATTTTTGTTGTTATCTATGATATAAACACACCTAAGCGTACAGTACCTGGTATAATGTGAAAATTGGAATCCACTGAAGTTTTGTTTTAACGAATTGAGCAACTTATTTCGTGATTTTATAAGGTTTTCATTCTTTAAATTTCACATATTTCGTCTATAGCCGATTACCGGTTAATCTTTCCTCATGAAATTCATTTCTTACACATTTATGGCTTTCACTTGAAGTAAGAATCCGTATTTGAATATTTTCATGCTGAAGGAAACAGTTTCATAAGCAGTTGTCTTAAACATTAAGTGAATAGATTTCAAATCATTTAACACTAATTTCTCTATTGGTTGCACAGTTCTGTGCTGCTTATGATACTTGGCTGGGCACAGTTAATCTAAAATTTAACTTTGTTAATCGTTAGTCCGTTACTTAAAAAGTTAACTTAGATAATCGTTAAAGCGTTACATTTTTGCAAATTTAACGCAAGTTACAGTTATCCGTTAAAAGTTAACCATCAACAATACGTCTACCAAATATTCCTCCAGAAATTGGTTCTTACTGGGGTTCAACGTATCTGAATGGTATCGGATGTTACAACACGTAATGGAATCATGTTGGAAACGAAAACGTTTACAATGCATTGGTACGCACCAGCTTGAGATAAGCCGTTGTCTGTGACTACGATGCTAAAAGATTCACCAATGCTTTGTTGGCGTAACCTTTTATTAGCAAATGGAGATTTAAAAAAAAAAAAAAAAAGCTTTTGCTGCTATCTACACCAGAATCCACAGCACTTAACGAAGCCTTTTAATTGTTTTTACTTATCCCACGAGTTGACCTTGAATGTACTGTTTCTTAAAACGGTAAATATTTAGATCTAAGCATCCTTTTCATGTGTTGTTTAAGATTATTAAGGCTAGAAACGTGAGTCTTGACTATATAAAGTTTATACAAACACAATTTGAATTCATAAATCAATTGTTCTCGGAATCTTGATTTAAATGCACTATAACCGCATAAATGTGGCCAAGAATTTTTAATCTTCTCGTTGTTATTGCTAGCGTTTGTGATTTCACTAACAGATTCTAGATCTTCAGTTTCCAAGATTAAATCATGTAACGAATATCATTTTCTTTTTCACTACAAAGGTCCAAACAAATACAAACTAAAAAGTGGCACTGTATTCCTCATAGCAAAAAAAGTTAAGTTAAAAAAATATCAAAATCAATCACTGATAAAATTTGAAAACTTTTAGTGAGCGCCGGTTTGCAGACTTAAAATACGTATCCTCAACAACTCAAGCGTTCCTGCACACACTCAAGCCTTGCATAGTATAACAGTTATATAATTAGGTGTTACCGAATTCGTTCGCTATCTGACTTGTCGAACGTACAGTCGTGCCATGGCGAGCAATTCAAATGAACGAAATGACGTAAACGACCAATGTAAAGGACTAAAATTAACGGAGGCTGAATTTAACGGAAGTTAAGAGGAACGTTAATGGTTTTTTAGATTAACTTAAAAGTTACATTTTTGCAATTTTGTTAACTTCGTTAGTTAATGATTAACGGTTTTCTGCCTAGCTGTGTTAAGATATCACCATCAGCAGTTTTCAGTTGTTGTTTCCGTTTATTCTATTTTTATAAGTTTATAATGAAACTAGTTTTGCTGGCGTAGTTTTGGTTATCCGCTATTATCTACTTAATTTGAGAGAAATTATATTTCATATTTATTAATTTAAATGTTTTATGATTACACTTACTCGTTATCTGTTTGACGGTGGCGTTCGTTCTGTTAATGTCTTTGACCAGTCTGAATTTTACTTACATTTCAGAACCTTATACTTAGAAGACGAGTAAACGCTATTTATTGCCCGAATAGGACACTCCTCGGATCAAATGCCGGGACAAAAAACTCTCGCAAAAATATGTCGATAAACATGGTGACTATGGAAAGGAATATTATATTCGCGAAAGTGTTGTAGTTGTCCAAAATTGTTTCCATCCAGCTGATTTCACAAAATATTTGACTCCCATTGTGGTGGTTTGATAATGGATTAGAACGAATTGGATAATGTAGTAAACACACATTTGATTTAGTTGTGTATCTATTCCTTGTTAGTGTCACTATTTACGTTACAGAGGGAGGCTCAGCTGGGGAGGTACACATCTTCCATCCCCGCTACATGTTCCCACCCCACGTGCAATGCACCTCTCTGGTAGCGCGTGTAGGCTGGGCTATCGCGCGTGGTAATGAAGTTTGATTGCAGCTGGTCGTAGTTGCCGGACGACACGGTCGCTCGATACCATGCTAATGGCGACACGCTCATTAAACTACTCCGGCCAGCCCCCAACAGGGCCGCATTCCTCACTACTCTCGCCACACCCACGCCAACTACCGCAGACAAGGCGCTCACGTCGTTATACAAGGTACACATTTACTTCGTCCGTGTCAAATACTCTAAAGACAAGTTATGAATTACCTTCAGTGTCGGTATGATGTGAGCTCCGTCCCCCATGCCGGGTGAGAAGATCAACTTGCCGTTGCTTTCCCCAATGTGAAAGAGTTCGTTAGTGTATAACTGGATGACTATGTTGGCGTGCAAAGGGTGTTGTGGTTTAGGGATGAAAGAACGGAGAAGTTGCCGGCACATTCAGAGGGTTACGCTGAATTTTAGGACTGTGTAACAGGCAAAAATTGTAGGTATAATATTTGAATTGCTAGAAAAGTAAAGCACGGCGATAAGTTGTCAGGCGGGCGGCGTAGCAGGCATCGGCCGAGGAAAGTAGGTTTCGATAGCGTCAGCGATTGTGCAAAATGGCCAGTCGTAATACCGCAAGGAGGTCGCATGCGGAGGCTCGGGCAGCTAGCGTAAACAGCTGACCCAGTAAATAGGAGCATTACGCGACCAGCCATCGAGATGTTTCGAGAACACGATGGAAGGTGACTACCTAGCCGTAGGTTAGGAAAGCGGTCACGCCGACGTCACTCTGGGTGTCGCGATATATGGACACGCCCAGGGGTCGTAAGAGGTCAGTCGGGCTAGACCGTGAGGCTAGTCCAGGTCAGGTCAGTCTTGGCAGCCTGTCCGTCTGATTGATCAGTCTAGTCAGACACTATGTTGGTTAGATACAATTAGTACAGTAATTGACTGTCACTATGCCAGTTAGAGTATCTACCGCTGCGCGCCACCGCCGGGCAAGTCGTCGAGCAAGTAATTAATAGTTACGCATCATGATAGCCAAAGCATTCATCCGTTTGGAGCAGTAGCAAGCTATGGAGTTCTGTTGTAGGGAAACCAGCGAAGATGTATCATATGGAAATAAGGTGTCAATAAACCAAGAGGTGTACCAATAGAATGTTTCAGTAGTAATCACCTCAACATTATTTACTCCTCAAGAAGATAGGTTGGAAGACAAGAAGAATGCCAAAGCCGTGTCATCGTGTAACACATCCTGACAAGTAAGTTACCGCACGGCCGTATAGCCAACTCAGCCATCATTGACAAACCCGCGGCGGAAAATACGCCGCGACAATTGGTGTCAGAAGAAAACGGCTCGAAGAAAACGGTTAAAAAACCATAT
This sequence comes from Vandiemenella viatica, assembly GCA_031002005.1. NCBI lineage: Eukaryota > Metazoa > Arthropoda > Insecta > Orthoptera > Morabidae > Vandiemenella > Vandiemenella viatica. The sequence continues at coordinate 29,438,388 of JARYHS010012519.1, read as the reverse complement.
TTGGTGATCAGTCGTGGTTTTCGAGCCAACCATCGGTCCAAGAACAATTCGTTCAATAGAGCCGAGGTCGGAACTGAACGTAGCAAGAGAAGAAGAAGGAGAAGAAAAGAAGAGAAGAAGAAGGAAAGAAGAAGAAGAAGTAGCGAAAAATAACGGAGATGATAGGCTTTGAGTAGATCTAACACTTTGGAGGCGGCGTGCAAGATAGGCAAGCAGCGACGATTCGAACGGCGCGGGCAGCAGCAGCCGGCGAGACATCTGGCGGCAGAGGCGGCACTAGTCCGGTGAGCGGTTGGTTGCAGTACGGCCAGCTGTCAGTGGGAGTTAGTCTTCAAGCGGAGAAGGAGCTGTACGGCGTCGGCGCGGTCGACTCTTCTCGCGTGGCGCAGTGGGCGTGTCAGCAACTTTCCACACGGGGTGAGTAGTTTTCAACCCAAATCATGACTAGTACAGGCACTCAGTCCCAAGCACAAACCGTGCAACAAGCGGTAAGTGAAATTAGTCAACGGGTCGAAGAATTTAGAAGTTCAAACAGTTTTAGCAAAAGACGAAATGAGAGAATTACAATTATTAAGCACTTTTTTATCTCCAAGTGTGACATTCAGTGGTGAACCTGGAGAGAGCGTTAAAGAATTTTTTTCACGCTTTGAAAATATAATTAATATGTTTTCTTTATCTTCTCAAACAAAATTGCGTATTTTAAAATCGCGGTTATCAGGAGCAGCATTCCGTCACATATCGGTTGACCATAATTGCAAAATAACTGAGACATATTTAGGTCTTAAAGCAGAATTGATCAAAAGATTCGAACCTAAACATAGCACTATGTTCTATCGAGAGAAGCTACGTAATACTAAGAGAAGGAGCGCGGAATCCCTTCAGGAATTCGCAGATAGGCTTAAAGCAATAACGATCACACATATGAATTGTCTGGTGATGAGAAACAGGACCTAATCACGTCCTATGAGGCGGATCAACGTCTATTAGCAACGTGGTTAGCAGGAATAGATAATGAGTTGTATGAACACATAGCTCTTAAAGGACCAAGTACATTTGAACAAGCATTACAGTTCGGCATATTGTTTGAACAGGTGAAAAACAGAACAACAGAAAGTAAGCCTAGACATCCTAATCAAGTGTTCTATGCACAAAAAATAGTAAAATGCCATTTCTGTGGAAAGGACGGGCATGTTCAGAGAAATTGTTTTCGAAATCCTCAAAATCAAAGAGCAAATCGAGCTAAGCCTTCACAGGGCAAGTTTTCGAATCCTAAGAGTAAGTTTGAAGCTCAATGTTCGCAGTATTAT
>JARYHS010012519.1:29315161-29436081 GCA_031002005.1 Vandiemenella viatica | reverse complement strand
GAAAACGTTTACAATGCATTGGTACGCACCAGCTTGAGATAGCCGCTGTCTGTGACTACGATGCTAAAAGATTCACCAATGCTTTGTTGGCGTAACCTTTTATTAGCAAATGGAGATTTAAAAAAAAAAAAAAACTTTTGCTGCTATCTACACCAGAATCCACAGCACTTAACGAAGCCTTTTAATTGTTTTTACTTATCCCACGAGTTGACCTTGAATGTACTGTTTCTTAAAACGGTAAATATTTAGATCTAAGCATCCTTTTCATGTGTTGTTTAAGATTATTAAGGCTAGAAACGTGAGTCTTGACTATATAAAGTTTATACAAACACAATTTGAATTCATAAATCAATTGTTCTCGGAATCTTGATTTAAATGCACTATAACCGCATAAATGTGGCCAAGAATTTTTAATCTTCTCGTTGTTATTGCTAGCGTTTTCTGATTTCACTAACAGATTCTAGATCTCAGTTTCCAAGATTAAATCATGTAACGAATATCATTTTCTTTTTCACTACAAAGTCCAAAAAATACAAACAAAAAGTGGCACTGTATTCCTCATAGCAAAAAAGTTAAGTTAAAAAATATCAAAATCCATCACTGATAAAATTTGAAACTTTTAGTGAGCGCCGGTTTGCAGACTTAAAATACGTATCCTCAACAACTCAAGCGTTCCTGCACACACTCAAGCCTTGCATAGTATAACAGTTATATGATTAGGTGTTACCGAATTCGTTCGCTATCTGACTTGTCGAACGTACAGTCGCGCCATGGCGAGCAATTCAAATAACGAAATGACGTAAACGACAATGTAAAGGACTAAAATTAACGGAGGCTGAATTTAACGGAAGTTAAGAGGAACGTTAATGGTTTTTTAGTTAACTTAAAAGTTACATTTTTGCAATTTTGTTAACTTCGTTAGTTAATGATTAACGGTTTTCTGCCTAGCTGTGTTAAGATATCACCATCAGCAGTTTTCAGTTGTTGTTTCCGTTTATTCTATTTTTATAAGTTTATAATGAAACTATTTTTGCTTGGTTATCCGCTATTATCTACTTAATTTGAGAGAAATTATATTTCATATTTATTAATTTAAATGTTTTAGGATTACACTTACTCGTATATCTGTTTGACGGTGGCGTTCGTTCTGTTAATGTCTTTGACCAGTCTGAATTTTACTTACATTTCAGAACCTTATACTTAGAAGACGAGTAAACGCTATTTATTGCCCGAATAGGACACTCCTCCGATCAAATGCCGGGACAAAAAACTCTCGCAAAAATATGTCGATAAACATGGTGACTATGCAAAGGAATATTATAATTCGCGAAAGTGTTGTATAGTTGTCCAAGATTGTTTCCATCCAGCTGATTTCACAAAATATTTGACTCCCAGTGTGGTGGTTTGATAATGGATTAGAACGAATTGGATAATGTAGTAAACACACATTTGATTTAGTTGTGTATGTATTCCTTGTTAGTGTCACTATTTACGTTACAGAGGGAGGCTCAGCTGGGAAGGTACACATCTTCCATCCCCGCATGTTCCCACCCCACCCCACGTGCAATGCACCTCTCTGGTAGCGCGTGTAGGTTGGGCTATCGCGCGTGGTAATGAAGTTTGATTGCAGCTGGTCGTAGTTGCCGGACAACACGGTCGCTCGATACCATGCTAATGGCGACACGCTCATTAAACTACTCCGGCCAGCCCAACACCCACGCCAACTACCGCAGACAAGGCGCTCACGTCGTTATACAAGGTACACATTTACTTCGTCCGTGTCAAATACTCTAAAGACAAGTTATGAATTACCTTCAGTGTCGGTATGATGTGAGCTCCGTCCCCCATGCCGGGTGAGAAGATCAACTTGCCGTTGCTTTCCCCAATGTGAAAGAGTTCGTTAGTGTATAACTGGATGACTATGTTGGCGTGCAAAGGGTGTTGTGGTTTAGGGATGAAAGAACGGAGAAGTTGCCGGCACATTCAGAGGGTTACGCTGAATTTTAGGACTGTTGTCACTCCGTACGCACTGCGAACTGGGTTTAGGAATAAACGCAAGTCTGTGGCGCCCAATTAATAGTCTGCCACCCCTTCGCCTTTCCTGCCGGCATAGTAGAGATGTGAACTTCATCCCTAATCGCTGTTCGAACCAGCTACCTTCGTGTCAGGTTCCTAGCTCTTTGCACCGACGTTCTGAGTATCCAATAGTCTGTTGAAAACTAAGACTGATGATCAGTTTCATGTTAATATTTTTTAAAGTGATATCTATAATATTACAATTAAATTTATTACATTCCATAAACAATGATAAACCCTCCTCTCACATGTGAGGTTAATCGCTACTTAATGTTTTGTGAAAAACGTATTAATATGATCTGAAAGCAGTAGGAAATACAGACTAGGCAGTAACTATTTAATGGAATACAACAGCGTTTGCACCGCTTCCGTTGATTATTTTGTAAATGGCAACTTTGGAGATACTTCTTTCAAGTGATACAGAGTTTGGTATAACCATGTTCGACAAAACAGAAGAACACTATAAAAGTGCGAGTAATTAACAACTGTATGATTTAGCAGTAAGTAGGTAATGGGATATCAAAAATTAATCTATTTTTTGTTGTGGTGTAGGGAGAGTATATGTCGAGCAAATAGGACAGAAATATACTATTCTGAATTTAAGGGTGCAGTAGAACTGCAGCAAAAAACGACGAATGGGAGATTAAAATTTAGTTACCTTCCTTCCCGCTCTACTCTGGTCGACGCAAGGGGAAGGCTTCTCTAGGAAAACCTCCCAATACAAATTCTGACCTTTGGGAACGGGTAAAGTAAATATCGTCTTTCGGAAACACGTATGTTCCTCCGTAAGCCAAAGAGGGTGAAACGAGCGATCTAAAGTCTAGAAGGTAGGGTTGGAATTACCGGTCATACGAAGATCAAACTCAGGTCAAGATACCATTATTCTAAAAAGAGAAATCTGCTCTCCATGCTGGACCATCCTCATTGCTGCATGTTTTGCGAAGCCAAGTACCAAGATGCAGCGGTAGAAGTCATCTCTATCTAAAATACTGTCGCTCTCTATGCTTCTCGTACTTTCGCTACTCGAGTTTGCAGATGTGGTGCCATGATTATTATCGATGATTTAGTGAATATAAGTCGTCAGTGTTTATGACTGCTATATTTGGAAGGTCGTTGTGTTGAAGAAGGTGCGAAAGTTTACAAACAATTATTAATTAACGTGGTACGTTGTGTACTGTAATGATTTGGTAGATTGGAATGTGAAGCACATTAAAATCAGATATAATAATAAATTATTATTATAATAATTTTCCCTGCATGATACGCAATGTTCTAAATGTTAACATGGAGTGCAGTCAATCTTTGGTGAAGATTTAGAAGCGTTTGCATTGTGAATCATACTGTTACGATCATAAAAACTATGTTATTGAATGTTATTAGTGATCACGAATCATAACATAATCACATGACATATTACTGGATTTAATAGGATCAATCTTTTTCTTCTTCTTCTTGTGTCGATGACAGCATCAGATATGTGGTTGTTTTTCGGCCAATGTGATGGTTTTGTCAGTAGCTGATTGGAAGTAAAATTGAGATACATTTATTCCGATTTGTGGACAAGAAAGCAAATGTACCATGGTTTCTTTCTCCCGGTGGTATCTGGATGTTCTCCGAGATATCTTCAAGCGACAAGAGAATCTTTCCAGCGGCCAACTCCAACTCGAAGCCTGTTTAATGACTTCCGTATGGGCCATGGTTGTTCAGACCCAGCTGGTAGATCAATAATAGATGGGTTTACACTTTAATTGAATTTATTAAAACTTGAGCATGGTGAAATTTACGTGAACATGAAATGTATTTTATTAACGTTTGAACCATTCCACCTTGTCCCAATGTGCTTGATTTTTAAACAGTTAGATCAATTTGAGATTTCTCAGGATTTGTTTACTAGGTAGAACTGATTGCGTAAGTTTTCATTGCGAAGGAAGCTCTTCCGTAACCAGCCGACAGCGAGATCAGACGATCTTCGCAAACCAGAATGACTCAGCAGGGGTCTGTGTTGTCCACGGTGACCGACTATAAGCGCTCAGGTGACATAAGCGCACAAGGGTCGCCTTCCTGGAAGGACTGTCTATAATCCCCTACCTTCTTGGAAAGACGATGTCGCCAGAAGAAACGCACAGTGAAGCCCTGATGGCCTCTAAGGCTACGTGAGCACTTGGGATTTATTGGCGGGCGATTGAAGACCAATTTTTCAAGCAACACAAATATCGAAAACTGATTTGAGAGATTGAAAAATTGTCAATTTGCCATGTAAATATGGAATAAATTGTATTTCATTACTATTTTTAGTTCCGAGTATTCATAAATATCGACCCATCACCGTTTAGCAGTTAACATTCGAAATGGAACATACTAATGTGTTGTTAAATAGCTAACAGCTAATCAGCAGCTGGTAATATTATTTATTAATGGTTATATGTACTGTCCCACTTTCCCGAAACTCTTTTCACTTTCAAAATAAATAATCTATGTTCTATGTTAATTTTTATATTGAACAACATTATACATTTATAACAAAACAATTTTCTAAAATAAATGAAATTTTCTTATCCGGAACATCTAGAAATTTTCGTTTAAGTATCTTTTGACCAGTAAGAGATATGCCCAGTATAGTTATTTTTAAGCATATTTTTTGAACCACAGAGACGATTCATTATCTCGACAATGCAATCTGACATCCGACTAATTAGTCGCAAGTGTGCGCACTAACATTTTTTGCGACCTATTTTTCTATCGCAGCTACAGAAAATCGCTAGAATGCGTCTAGCCTAAAGAGTTCATGAAGTCATACATTTTCCAGCAGTAATTCAGTAAATTTCTAATACTTAATAACTCATTTTAAAAACTGATTTCCATCACCCTATTTACAGGCTTTGGACTGGCTTAGTGACTGAAATACACGTAGCACACAATCTTTTAAGGCGTGTTTAAAATCGGCTTGAATTAAGCTTCGTCAGTATTTATTTATTTACATATTTACACTGTCTCTTTATTTACATTATTTTCATTTTTTGTGTGTTAAGAAGGCAGGTCTAGCCCAGCTTTTGTAAGTATGATATCGCTTTCAAACAAGACCTAATATCACCGTTTTCCTCATACTTTCTTCATTCTGCAACCATTGTTCAGCGAAATAATCAAAAAACTGAGACAGTTTCGGATTTTCTGGAGCCTCCGAATATATCTCGAGCCAGCCGTCTAAGATATCTTCAGATTTGAGAAATGCTATGCGCAGCACACATCCTTACATGCAGTCTAATTTCTTCATTTTCCCGATACTCACGGCTCAATCCAATTTCCTCCACAAACATTTCTTCATGTGGAAGTAACAACCATTAATTTCAACGGTTGGAAAAACTTCTCCAAGTGCGGATATTGCACTTCCCTCAAAATCAATGTTAATTTTTCTTGGATTCCATTCTGGAACTATGTGTAAAATATGGCGAAATAAACTAATATATGTTGCTTTCTTTTTGTTTGGCAACAGGGCAAACGCTACTGGATACACATTAGTTTCTTCCTTGGAGCTTCCGTAATCAGCGTGGATACTATAAATTTGAGCAAATTGTTTACTACAACTTTTAAATGTTCCATCCATGAAGAAATCTTGCTGTCTCTTCAGACATTCTCTTCCCTTCTGTCCACAAAGAATTATCAGTAGCTCTCCTGAGCTGTCATCTGTCAAAAGGAAACTTAACAATCTTTCATCTGAAGCATATCATTATCTAAGACTACTTCGTCTCGGCTCTTCGGTTCCTTCCCGTTCCCACGAGCTTTGCTTCTCTGTCGAAATAAGGTTTTATTGACAGTCACCTGGTGGGGCAATTTGGCTACATATTCGTAGCCTTTACTGTGTAAGTCTCCCAGTTCTTCTGTGTAAATTTTAGAAACATACGTGTCTTCTTCGCGGGCCCTCTTCTTCGCATGATTCATTCTTTTAGCAACTTCCAAGCGAACTGTGTCCGCTGCTTTGCATGAATGTTCAGTTGCACATAAAACTTCCCAATTTTTCGTTTTGAGCGTTTCACAACTTTTCGTCCTTTCCTTCTGACACCGCCATACCGTTAGCCCATCTTCTTTACTTTTGTAATTCCGATACGAATAACCTTCATAATTCACGGCAAGTTTACCGTTATTAGTTGTTAGCACTTCCATGACGACAAACTAGAAATACTTTGACAGTTAAACTGTACAGCACAAATGGCACTGCTCCCAATAAACTTCACTGTACGAATGACACGAAAGTAATAAGAGCCCAAATAGATGAGCTGTGCTAGATATTCAGGGAAGAATTTTTCTTGGAATTCTCTACTGCAGGTAGGCGGGGGTGGGTGGTTATACCTACCCTCGCCTACCTGTGGTAGAGCGCATTTACCACTGAGCGCTTTTGCCATATAACCGTTGTCCACAGCCGGCAGCCGCGCTTGTCGAGATACGAACCGCCTTGCACCACCCAGGAGTGGCCAGGCCTCGCTGAAGGTTACGTGCTGCTGCCCAGATCAGAATGACCAGATCAGAATGACCCTCCAACCGTTCCTTTCCCTCCGAAGAAACCTCTATACTCTTCACCCTGCGAGGTAGTGTACGTCACTCGGCGAATCAGGTCTCTGCCCGGGATATACTTGTACCTGGCAGGCTCAGGAGATAAACGAATCACCCAAAAATTAATAATATTGCTGGAGAGCTCCTTTAGTGGTTGGATTCCTCTCACCACTTTTCAAGCACGACAATATATCAGGAATTCGTTCCAAGCAGTTTTTTAGTTCCTCCGCCCTTGTTAACGGCGTCTGTCCGGTCGTTTCCAAAACGTGTCCAAGTGGAAATGGAACCTTTACTATATATGAGGGGCAATAAATCCATTGCAGTCCCAAGCATGGTAGAATGATTAGTAACCTACCGGACAAGTAAATCTGGGCACTGTCTGTTTGACTCATGTTGCACCGCCAAAATCTCGTAAACACTATGCAAACACTCGGTGCGTAATAACACCGACACGACGTACTTATTAATTCATTACAGGATTGATTAATTAATGATTATTGGGTAAATTAGAAGCAGTGAGGCTGGCAGATTACAAGAAATAAAAAATATGTTCTTAGGCCAGACTTCATTCCACACGATTATCCGAAATATACCATTCCTTTATTGTAACTGTTATTCTAATTGAAAATATTCTTTAACATTATAACACATGCGACTACTTGTTTACTAGTCATTTTCAGTAATTTTCCATTTCAGATATTAATGAATAATAGTAATTTCATAATCACTAATTTTTTATTGATGGACGAGGACCATTAATCCATTTCAGTTGTATCATTTATCATGAATACACAATTTACAAAATTTTCTAAAATATTTTTCTATTATAATTAAGAAATAAAAACTACAATAATTAGAGGTTTGTCACCGTTGCGTGGAGTCTTTTCGTCCGTGCAATCCTTTCGCAGTATAACATTTATTTCATGTGTAAAAATGCTTTAAGTTCAAAGGTCAAATTTACGACCAGTAACTAGTTAAGGGCACGATCTTAAAATGTCCTTTTACAACTATTATAGTACACACTTGAAATAAACTACCGAGGCAACTGGGTGAGCAGAAACGCTTGTGCCTCTCATTATGGAGGGCGTGGCTTCAAATCCATCCGACCATATAGAGTTCGGTTTTCCATGTTTTCCCAAAATTACTCCAGGCAGGGTGACGAGATGGTTCTTCGAAAAGTCTATGACCAATTCCTCTAGTTCCTTGTCTCCAATACTCTCCAACCTTTAATGACCTCAACGTTGACGAGACGTTAAGCCGTAAAAATAAACCTTATCTGAAACAATTAAAGAATATCGGATAGAAATTCATTTTAATTTATTTAATTTAATTTGATTGCAATGGAGCACAGTCTCCGATGGCAATTTCCCTACACCCCAATCTTCCCCGTATCACCCTATCCCGCACGTCATGAACGTCAAAAGGAGGTGAGGTTGGTAACTTTCACCGGATCGTGTGTTTCATTGCAATTTAAATATTATGTTACATCTTTGATCGCTCATTGACGTCACTAAAACATAAATATGATTCGTAGAGTTGTCTGGATTCCGTATGTTGAACCGCCCGAAGTACATAGGTTTTAAAGTACAGTACAAAATCAAGCCTTTAGTTAGAGTGTATATCACTATTGTAGGAATGTAAAATTTAATGTAACCTTTGATTGTAATGCTGCTTCTATGTTTGACAGGAATACAAGGAATATGATTTACATAGATTAGTTCAAGTGTGGTCATGGATTATTGGAAGAAAGACTCGAGTTTCTTTATCAAATTGTTCTCCCTCTGCGATTATTCCTTATCAAGGTTATTGGGAACAATGTGTATTGTAGAGTTTATGTACATAAAGCTTGTAACCATACAGATAATTTAGTATTAAGAAGTGAATTTATGTTTGAACGCAGATACTATGGTAACAATATAAGGAATAATTATAGCAGACTGAACCTACAGACGTTACAATACTACAACATGAATATATGCATATAATTAATGTACTTAATCGCATACACAAATATAATAATAATATTATGTTATTTATAGCCACTGACGATGCCTTACTCCAGAAGGCGAAACGCGTCTGGTAGATGAAAATTAATAATAAAAACAGTTGTTAGAAGACGGATTTTTATTCAAAAACATTTAAGCAACAACTGCGGGTCACGACCAACAACAAAGTTACATGTATAGAGTAATTGAACACTATCTCAAATCAGAATGCTAAAATATTATCTTTTCATTCGTCAGAATATCCTTTACATTATCAGTGAAAAGCATTGCATATAAAATCAAAATCGTATTCTGCAGATAACGCAAAAACAAGTGGCCCTTGAAACTTAGGGCTAGATTTCTTTCTTCACTTGACCATTTCCGTCGGTCTGTATTCCGCTTAGGGAATGGCTTTTTATTGTAAGTGTTGTATGTGTCGGATGTTGTCTTGAGTTGATGCACCATTTTCATACTTAATCTATATCTACCTCAAATACCTCAAAAGATCTCTCATTTAAAACAATCAGTTTCTTGTTAATTTGTTGGGACACCTTTCACAGTTATTTCTATTTGTAATGTTATTTTATGTGAAAGCATTATGATGACAAATAATAAAATAATTTTTTAAGAAAACATTAAAGCCGCCTTCAAAAAAATGAACTAAAAATTTTAAAATAACTTAATACCTTGCTTAGGAGTAAGTAAATCTAAATGGACAATATTTTACATTACTTTCATTGAAATTTTTACATTAATTAGTTATTTTTGAAGTCGGTGCCAGCTGTCACATAGCGAAGATCGAATTACTGAACTTCTTTTGGTGTTAGCGGCGAAACGTGGAGTACGAACAAAAATTCCCAATATTTTACAGCATGTCGTGAGGCAGATAGTGTTATTGCGGGAGACAGCTTAGAGAAACAAATTAACAGTATTTTAATATGTGTCTCCACCTTATTGGTAATCCAGGCATATCTCTGGTGCTACAGTGTCAGTTGGTAGGCTGCATCATGCAGTAAACGATTTACAGTTAGCATAATATCGGCGTATCATCTGTATGTTTCAGTTTTGTTGAAACATGTCTCTAGCATTAATTTTAGGTAAGCAGTAACATGATTTTGTTTATGTATTATTGTTATTCATTATTGTTTTTACCTTTTTTTTTGCTTTCTCTGGAACCGACTCTAAAAATGCCTGTAATATTATAAAAAATAACATAATAGAGATACGAGGTAGCTCCAATAATTGTGAAAAATTTGTTTGATTACTGTCTTTTGTCTGGGTGATTCAAGTTCACTAACTTTTATTGCTTGAATATTTCATCGCGTACTGCTGTTGGTGAAACGATTATGGATCGCCGAAATACGGTCAGCCATTGTCGCTATCAGGAAAAAGTTAATTCGACCGTGCCAAATAACCGTACTGAATTCAAAGGAACCCTAAGTACTTCAGATGGCTTCTTGGCGACTTGCATTGCATTTTGCGATGCGGAACTGTATCCCAATACCTTGTTCGAACGAAATGTAACTGGCTTTTACGCCAAAATGAGCCATAAGCGCGGATGTGCACACAGACTAGAGAGCCGCTTTAATTGCTCGTAGCCAAAACGTATAACAACCAATCGGTAGCAGCGTGCCTCCAAAGCACGGAACTAAATCTAATAACACCAATTAATTAGATTACCCGTTTCGCCCATTGGACGGGTTATAATTCAGTTACGGATAATGGAAATATCATTACCGCGGACTGTTCCGGATTTTCTATTTCCGACGCGGCTGTTGCCGCTGCGATTGTGAGTCGTCGTCGTTTTATAGCTCTCGGATGGATGATTACGATGGCGAACCTCGATTTTCAGCTGGAAGAGATATCGACAGAGAGAGTTATCTGGTAGGCCATAAGCGGTGCAGCTTGTTAAAGCCGCTCCCGGGACGCTATTTCATCAAGCGCTGTCAAAATATGACGCGCTGGAAACTAAGCGAGGTTCATGTGCGATCAGTCTATATAAAAGAATCATACAAAGTTTTATTTTGCGTTAATCTCCTCCTCTTAATATATATTTTTCCATAAAACAAAAAACATTAGTTACGTACTTCACGTATTACAGTCTTTGCCTGCATCTATTATTTTTCTTTTTCAACTACTTACTTCAAAAAAAAAAAAAAGAAAAAAAAAAAAGAAGTTACTGTTGTTTGTGTTCACCATGAATATAATCGTGTCTCTTTGTTCTCCAAGATTCTTCTACGAACTCTTTTGCTTATCGAGTCTTTTCCACGAACTTTCAATTTCGTATTTCATCCAAACACTTAATTTTAACATTATTGTAATTCGTGATTTCTATTCGTAGTTGTTTCATTGTCTCAGGCAAATTGTTCAGCATTTCCTTTGGTTATTTTTTTTTTTTACTTTCACCTCGTCAATGTTGAGGTAATTTCAGGCGGGAGAGGATTGGGGACACAAGGAACGTTGGAGATCGGCCATGGCCTTTTCAAGGAACCATAAAATATCCTAAACCACAGTTTTCTTGTTTTTTTTTTTTCCCTCTTGTTTCCAAGCTATACATATACCTACATACATTCAGAATACTATTATAAAAAAATCTAGTCTTTTCCATGCTAAAGTGTTCCCCATTTATTTATAAATTACTTTAGAACGGCTCTAGCTTTGTATCCTAATCATTCTTGCTTCCAAAACCAGTTCAAACTTCGTTTCCTGAAGCCGATTAGCGCGCATTTCTTTGTTTGGAACGCTCCATAGCCACTATACAAAAATGTTACGTTGTTTAAAATATTTTACTCTTTCTCCGGGTAAACTAACGATCAGCGCAAATTGCGATGTTTTCTGATAGTGTTCAGTGGTATCCTTTCAAATAACACTTAGAGCTGACAGTTTCTTTGGGTTCTCTGTCCGAAGGGAAACTATTAAAGACGTCAAGTGCAGTAAAAGATAAAAGTTTTAGACCCATTCAGTTTCCAGATACGTCCAAAAACAAAAATATTACATATGAACTTTGATTTTGTCTACAGTATAGAGAATATTCAGTATTTAAACACAAATTACTCTAAACTGTTTGTGTATTGTAAACACAAGCAAAAGTATTACTTTCTGGTTAGTTTACTACATAGTAGCACCATTTCATTGAAAGTGATGTTAAATCAGGTTTCATTGCATCCTAATATATATGATAGATACTACATACTAGATAATAAAGTAATAGATTTGTCATGTCTGAACAGTGGTGGCATGGAATACAACGGACGAGCTTATACACTTAGTGCTGCTTCTAATGTAAGAAAGATTTTGGTGTATATTTGGAATAATTTGGTCAAATAAATAGCGGAGTTCCAATTGTGCTCCTTATTAATCTCCTGTAATCAGATTTAATTAACTCATGTAATTTACTGGTGCCTTAATTAAATTAACCTACCTACTTTACCCCGTACCAGTAAATAAATTGGTAGTACGCAACAACGCATCTAGAATTTTTTTTTTTATTTATGAAGCAGCTAATTCCTTGAGACAGTCACACCAACTGTAAACTTGAATCATTTCAAGCCACACATATTTCATGCAATAAGATTCGTTGCAGAATGCCTTTCGTGTATCTGTCTTACTCACGTCTTTAACTATTATGCTATCTATACAACATTATTGGAGTTGTGTATTGGATTAGTCTGCTTTGTATAGGCGATACTGCACGAGTATTACAATCTTGTAATTAACTCATACACAACAGCGTAAAGCTCCTAGTGAACGGTTTGTGCGCACACGAACTAACCATTTTCTTTGTCGGGTACAGACTCTTTCACGGAAACAACTGTCGTTTGTTTCTAATGTTAAATTTTAATTGTACCTTTGTGTAAATTTCAAAACAGTTTTTAATCTAGAAAAAGTAATTAAAATATTTTTATTTGCTAAACTGCATCATAATGATAGCCAATGTTCGACCATTCATTACAATAAAAAAAAAAAAAAAAAAAAAAAAAAAAAAACCTGTCGTTTGACCCGCCACACCTAGATTTTCCTATGTCACTGGTTTACAGAACATAATTGGGAAATGCTCCACTCGTGCATTTCCTGACGTTTGGCTTCTCCAATATAAATTTAATCCCAATCTCAAGTCATTTAATATACTCATTGCGTTTGTGTGTAAATAGATGACAGTAAGCATAACCTCTGCGAAATACAAAATGGTTTTTGGAATTTGAAAAATATTAACAAAACTCAGTAATTACACTGTGTAAAAAGAACCTACAGTTTAACGTTGAATCCGAACCGCAAGAAGCTATCTGGCATACTTCACATCACACAGCAAGCTATTGCAGAGGTGAAAGCCGAGTTAAGGGACTGTGAAAACTCCCACAGAGACAGGGATTCGAACCGGGGACATTTCGACCTCCAGTCAGACGCCTTAATCACTGAACCACAAGTCCACTCCAGTTTTAAATTAGGAGATGTAAAATGAGAGACTATTTGACAACAACTTAGAATTGGGTAGTGAGTCGACAGCTGCGAAAAAGAATAAAATATTTTAAAATCTGTCGTTGATAAGTTTGCCATACAAGTCAGTGCATTTACTCCAAGACAAATGCATAATGTATTATAAGGTGGGAGACCCGGGTGACAGAGTTTCTATTGCTGCGCGTGACTTTGTCATAGCTAACTTAACAAAAACCGGTGATCCTACTGGGTATAATTAGCTACAGTTTTACGTGGAATCCGAACCACGCAGCGTCCTGGTTAAGGCTCGAAAAAATTTCGGCTTATAAAATGGTTCCAAACAGGGACCTTCCGTTAAGCCCCTTAACCAACTGGACCACCAGATCTCTGATTGTATGGACGACTATAAGAATATTAAGCAGCTTCTGATGTTATATATCATCATCTTCAACCGGTTCAACCGTGGTATGATGCGGCATCTCAAAGTTATGAGTATAAAGTTTCTCTAGGCAGAGTGATCTTGGGCGATCCTGCTAACAGTTTTTATGTACAAGTCAAAGTAAATTTAACATTTTGGTTTCTCCTTCCTTATAAGGAATTGTGGGTAAACGATCTTTACGTGATGGTCAGTTGGGTGATTTCATTAATTAAGTGTGCACTTTTGCTGATTTACAAAATGGATTCTCAACAACAACTCAGCACTCCCAAAAATAGAACCCATCAATAATAGCAGTCTTGACTACGAAGTTTAAAAGTGACAAGTTGATGACAACTAAGTTCTGAACATAATTTAAAGCGCCATTTAAACTGTACTGTATTAGAATCCTCATACGATTACATTTATAAATACCTGGAATCCATTTTTGTCATACGGGTAGAAAATAATCTCTGAAGTTTATACTTTCACTGGAAACAATAGCCTCAGTAATATGTATTTTATAGAATTATTAGATAGAACTATTACTCTTAAGTGGTTAATTACTTTACAGAATGTTTCCAATCATTAGACTCCAATCATTAGACTGTGGATTCCCTGAAGTATCTAGGCGTAACAGTACAAAGTAACATGAAATGGGACTTGCACATAACTTCCGACGTAGGCAAAGCTAATTATAAACTACGATTCATAAGTCGTATTTTGAGATGTTGTAATGCTCATACAAAGGAAATAGCGTACCAAATACTAGTGCGTCCGCATTTGGAATACTGTTGTGGAATTTGGGATCCGTATCGCAAGGGATTGATTGACACATTAGAGAAAGTACAGAGGAGATCCGCTCGATTCGTGACTGCTGGTTACAGTCCTTACGTAAGTGTCACAGAGCTGATACGTGGGTTGGGCTGGGATTGTTTGGCGGACAGACGACGTCGTTTTCGTTTGAATTTGTTGGAGAATATGCTAAAATCTTTAATTTACGAGTGCAACGAAATACTTCTTCCGCCAACTTATTTAGGTCGCAATGACAGGAGGGATAAGATTCGAGAAATAAGATGCCGTACTGATTCATTTATGTATTCCTTCTTTCCTCGATCTGTTAGGGATTGGAATGCAGAGAATTAGGATTGGTGCTTAGCACCCTCTGCCACCCACAGTATTTGTGATTTGCAGAGTATACAGTAGATGTTGGTGTAGATGAAGATGTAGATCCCAGTATGGTCAATACAGATTTCAGGTTTTCTGTTATTCTTCTGGTCATAGGCGGTACATGGGAACTCCCTCGGGTAAATGAATTGATTGGCTTCCCGTTCCCTTCCCTGGTATGTGTCCGTAAGTGGTATTGCAGGTGTGGAGGACTATGACAGTGTATGTATTCAGTACATAGTTTAATTTTTGTTGTATGAAAGGGATGATGAAGAAACAGAGTTAAACGCGGTGCCGACCCAGTCAGGAATATTCTCCTGAAAGACACTGAAGGTACCTCCAGGATTAACGACCATATCAACAGTGTCGTGTGCCCTCACTTCATACGCTGTAGTATGACAGCATCATCCTCCAATGATATATAGATATATTCATATTTATTATTCGGATTAATATTTAAATTATTCACATTAAATATGATTATTCATTAAATGTAAATATATTAGGGCTATTCAAACCATAGATAGTTTATTTATGATAAGCCCGGGCGGCCAAGTTATTATTGTATTTCATTAATGTAAAATTGTTAATGTAAAGGAGCAAACGGTGAAAAACGCTAGTGCTCAGTGGAAAGTTTGGAACATTCAAATAGCAGACAAAGCCTGCCTGACGAAGGTCGGTCGCGGGGTGGACAATAGCAGGATCCAATGGAGAACGGAAACATCCCGTTAGCCGGAGAAAGGGCAACGTACCCTCGGCTTGGACGCTAGTGGAGGCGAGGTCAGCCTCGCTGCGCGGAAAAACAAGCGACGAATAACCTGCGCTTGCCCAATCACGTGATTTTGGCGTAAGCTAATTCACCAATCGTATACCTCTAGGAGTTGAACAAATGTTAAAGCAAAGCTTCTTTTCCATTTCACGTGAGGGCTGCGGTGTGAATAAGTGAAGCTTGCTTTGCTGGGCGACAAGAAGGACGCCATAGCATCACTTGCTGCCGGGACGTCCTACTGATCGGATGTGATCCGATACACTTGCTGCCTGGTCGTCTTGCTGGTTGGATGTGGCCTTACGCAGAGTGTACTAGCTCGCTGGGATAGACGGATGAGCTACCTGTAAGACCGCTACCCGACGGTGGCATATCAAGCCGCGACCATCACGCAGCTACGACGACATGGTAATGTACTCGGACGCCAGGTCGAGGTTCCATGGAATCTAACGATTCTTTACTGACCCGTAAGCGACTCCTGGGAGTAGGATCCCTGCTCTAACTTTGAAATGTTCTTTAGCTAGCTGGAATTCCATTCTCATTTAAAAATTTGAACCTTAAAATCTTTTGTTCATTTTAACTTGATTCAAATAATGTTGTTTTCATTTTAAGTGGCGCCCTGAGAATTTTTATATTGTGTTTAACGTCTGTTTGCTGGCCTGCGATGCCACGATTCATACTTGCACATTCATGCTTGTAATCTTGAGATATTTAATTTAATTTGATGTTTGCATTTATCAGGCAAATTGTAAGGTTGGGGTATTGCTTGCTTGGTTTGCATTGCATTTTGTTTAATATTAAATTTAAATATGCCCAGCAATGTAAAAGCCATAAGACCCAATAAATTCAATATTTTATTAACCTGTAATTTAGAGCATTTCGAGATTCTGGCTAATCAGATAAACAGCATTAATATCCATCTCGATAAACTTAAAGTAGTGGTGGTCTCCCCCCCCCCTCCCCTTTCTCAACGGAAGGCGATACCACAACGCACTGCGGAGAGATTTCGTAATAAACCCAGAACAGTTGCTGATCAGGAAGTGTGCACCATCACCTCTCCTACCCTACCAACCAAGTCTTGTTAATGAAAATTTCTTACTCTGCCAGTACTGGAACCAGTTGAACCCTTGTCTGTGCCGGATACCATCTTGGTGCCCAATCAACTGAGACATGCGGGTGGGCTAGGTTTTGTATGGTTTCCTGAAATCACTCTAGCCGTTGGTCGGGATGATCTTTTAAATAGGGAGCGTCCATAAACCACGTAGCACCATTTTGACCTCCTATGAAAACCTCCCACAGCCCCCACGTAGCTCAACGTGGCTTTTACCTTTACCCCCACCGCCCAAGTAGCACGTAGCTTTTTTTTTCTCTTTTGATCCCAGAAGACATTTTGTCAGACTGTTGTAAATTACATACGGAGATAATTAAATGAAGGAAATAAATCGTCACATGCTGTTGTGTGTTCTGTATCGCATTTTAATTGTGAATAAATGATATGAATGAAAATCTACGAGGGTGAGTCAAAGGAAAATCTTACATATTTTTTTTAATATTATTTATTGTGAAGAAGTGGTACAAAGCAGTATCACTTTTCAACATAATCTCCCCCACGCTCAATGCAAGTCCTCCAACGCTTACATAGTGCATAAATTCCTTTAGAAGAAAATTCATTTGGTAGCCCGCGCAACCACTCATGCACCGCGTGGCGTACCTCTTCTTTCCTCCCATTGCTTCTTTGAGTGGTCCAAACATATGGAAATCACTTGGGGCAAGGTCTGGTGAGTGTGGCGGATGAGGAAGAGACTCAAAATGCAGGTCTGTGATTGTTGCAACTATTGTACGTACAGTGTGGGGCCTTGCATTGTCATGTTGCAATAGGACACCTGATGACAGCAATCCACGTCGCTTTGATTTGATTGCAGGCCGAAGATGATTTTTTAGGAGATCTGTGTATGATGCACTGGTGACAGTGGTCCCTCTAGGCATGTAATGCTCCAAAATGACGCCTTTTTCGTCCCATAACATTCCCTGCTAATGGTTCTATTCGAAACTTCTTTGGTTTTGGTGATGAGGATTGGTGCCATTGCTTGCTGGCTCTCTTCGTTTCCGGTTGGTAGAATTGAACCCAGGTTTCGTCACCAGTAACGATTCTTGCAAGGAAACCATCACCTTCTCGTTCAAAGCGCCGAAGAAGTTCTTCACAAGCATCAACACGTCGTTCTCTCATTTCAGGAGTCAGCTGCCGTGGCACCCATCTTGCAGACACTTTATGACGCTGGAGCACATCATGCACAATGTGGTGTGCTGAACCATGACTAATCTTTAAACATGCTGCAATGCCATTCAGTGTCACTCGGCTTTCCATCACTACGGCTTCAACTGCTGCAATGTTCTGTGGAGTCACAACTCGTTGTGCCTGACCTGGACGAGGAGCATCTTCCACTGAAGTCACACCATTTGCGAACTTCCTACTCCATTCGTAGACTTGCTGCTGTGACAAACATGCATCACCGTACTGAAACTTTATTCTTCGATGAATTTCAATAGGTTTCACACCTTCATTATTCAAAAACCGAATAACAGAACGCTGTTCTTCTCTGGTGCAAGCCTCAAGTGGGGCAGCCATCTTTATACTGATACTGCGACTGTGTTTGTGCATCTGCACTATGCTGCCACCTACAGGCCATTCTGCACGCTGCTTGTAGAACGCTTACCAACTTACAGGATAACGGCACGAAATTTCGATTTTTTATTACAAATTTAAGATTTTCATTTGACTCACCCTCGTACGTGGCTTGTCTCGGAATCCTCCCCATTTCCCCCCACGTAGCGCAGCGTAGCCTTCCAGCCGACCACTCCTCCAACAGACCGAGCAACGTAGTTTATGGACGTTCCCTAAAGACTATGCATAATTTATTTAATCTTCTTTCATGAAAATTCTGACCAAACTCTAATGCCCTAGTTGTTTAAACCTGATATATATATATAAATAGTTTTGATGCAGTTAACAATTACTTACTGCTTCATAATGTGCAATAAACGAGAGCGGTAAATACAAGACGAAATGAGGCACGAGAAAATTGTCGGTAACACTTTCGACCTGACGACTTGGCCGTGGTGACACCTTCCCGCTTGGGGAACCGGGCGCCAGCCATCTAAATGCAAATGCGGGAGCGCTTTGCGGCATAAACAGGGGCCACCTGCGGGGTCGCCCGTCAGCTGTAATGCCCCGAATTACAGCTGCAGCACACCCACTCCTGTCAGCGGGCAGACCTCGTTTGCAGCTCCTCTGTCAGACACTGCGACGGCACCCAATTAACACTGTCAGCGGACTCCTCGCGACACTCTGTCGGTCACAACGTCGAAAAACCAGACGCCTCAGTGTGAGTAGGAGGAGCTCTAACGGAAACATACTATACCTAACGCACCGGAGGAAATGTACAGCGAAAAATGTATTACTGTATTGTTTCTTGTTCATGATACCCGCAAGTTAGTTCATAAATTAAATTTCTTTTACATTACTGGTACTCAGCAAATTTCTTTTTAAACTTGTATATCAGATAATAACACATCTTATTTCATAATTTCAACATAAAACGAAAACACAAAGTGTGTTCCGCTAGACGTGGTTTTATCAACAGCAACAAAAATGGCAGCAATGTTCCCCTGTTTAGCCGTCTGCTACTGAGACCAAATATCTGCTGTTTCTCATGATTAATTTAAAGTTCAGTTCCACTCATTTCTTACTCAATCTTCCAGTTACATGTTTATTGCCAACATAACATTAGATATCAATACCTGTTACAATAAAGATGTATTGATACTCGGCAATACCGGACAATAATTTCATACGCATTTTCTAATTTATCGAAGTTCGTAAATTTTTTGTGAGACAGACCAACGATAAGTTCACGTGCGCCATATATTTCTTTTATCTGAATGACAATTGATCTAAGAGAAATTTCAGAAAGCGTACTCTCATTGAGTTGTTGATTCTGCATGTCGCAGATCGCTGGAGTCAGGCTCAGACTGACGTTTATTGTCGAATTGTAGCAGAAAATTTAAGAGGTAACTGAAGCGACAGTGAGGTTGTCATTTCGAAAACAAGGTGAGCATCATGACCTTAGATAATTTCGACAAATTGTTGGGTATACCAAATACGGTGCAACATATTTAGATGTGATTTGATTACCCCATCTTCTTCTGCGTCGAAATTGTCAGGAGAGCAAGTACATTGTAACTTTTGTGGAAAGATGGGATTCACTAGCTTTGCGTTCTAGATCTGCTGCAATGACGAAAATCCAACGGACTGTAAGGAGCA
The DNA here is from genome assembly GCA_031002005.1 of Vandiemenella viatica. Taxonomy (NCBI): domain Eukaryota; kingdom Metazoa; phylum Arthropoda; class Insecta; order Orthoptera; family Morabidae; genus Vandiemenella; species Vandiemenella viatica. The sequence continues at coordinate 29,416,372 of JARYHS010012519.1, read as the reverse complement.
ATCGGATTTTGGTCAACGGGAGACGCAATCATTGTAGTAATTAAACAATCTTTCATTTGACACAGGGTCTCTGATCCTATTCAGTAACGCTAAATCGTTCGTAAAATGATAAATTTATTTACACGATGACAGAGAATAGACCACCAGGTGAGTCAAAAGGGGTTAATGGAGGCATTAGAGAGGGTCCAGAGAAGGGCCGCCCGATTCGTGACAGGTAAATATAGTTGGAGGGAAAGCGTAAGTGCGATGCAGAAGGAGTTAGGTTGGGAAGACCTGGAACACCGAAGGTGTTGCTCTCGACGGAAGCTAATTGAAAAATTCACGACTGACATATTTCAGAATGACAGCAAAGAAATATTTCTACCAGCAACATTCGTATCTCGGAATGACCGTGAAAATAAGATAAGAGAAATCAGGGCCAGAACCGATTCTGTTCTCTATTCATTTTTTCCACGAGCGATTAGGGAATGGAATAGAAAGGATTTACCGGGCGAGTAAACTTAAAATCTGACAGGAGTAGCTTCCGATAAAGCTCTCCGGCCATCCTGATCTGGATTTTGCATGGTTTACCCAGATCACTCCACGCGAATGCTGTGATGGTTCCTTACAATAGCCCATGGGCGCCTCCTGCCATATCCCGTATATCCCTTCCAAACTTTTACCCTTTCAGATAGGTGCAACGCACCCTCTGTCACACACTTTTAGTGAATCGCGGAGTAATAGTAATAGTAAGCTGGCAGACAGAGGCCTGGATTAGAGAGAATGTATTAAACGATTGGTAATATATTTTTCAACTAGGGTCGTCGTGATGTGGAAGCATAAATACTTGTCGGTGTTACGCTAGTAAATACATACACTGATCATACACAACATTATGGCCACCTACTTACTAGCATATTGGTCCACATTTCGAACGCAATACAGCAGATATTCGGTGCAGCATGGATTCTACAAGTCATTGGTAGGTTTACATAGGTATCTATCACCAGATTTCTACGTGCAGGTCACGAAATTCCCTTAAATTACGGACCAGCTGTTTGTGGGCTCGGCTCTGGGAACGAGCATCTCGGAAACGGAGAGGCTGGTCGGCTGTTCGCGAGCTACTGTAGTTAGCATCTATGGAAAGTGTTTGAAGGACGGTAAAATTTCGAGTAGGCGACAATGTGGAGGACACCCACGCCACATCACAGAATATAGAGGTGGGAGGCTTGCCCTCTCTGTAAAACAGGTTTTGGGGGGGGGGGGGGGAGTGATTTGAAACATTCGTGGAAACACCAGAATTGTATTCTTCAGTCCGATCTACGTCTGACACAATGGCATAGTATGCCTACTTCGGGAGGATCCAACCAACTTTCGGCCGGCCTCGGTTTTCTAGAGGCTAGAGTAGGCCTACTGGCCCCGCGTGCCGAAAGTCGCCGGTTCGAGTCCTGCCGAGGGCATTATTGTTTAAGTGTTGTGTAAATGTCGTGTCCATTCTGTGGTGTCCAGGTGCCCATAGAGAAGTTGCATTACACACTGGAGAAATAGTTTCACTGGATGATATAGAGATATTCACATGAAACTGGCTGTATAACCTTAGTTGCCGAATTCTAAAAAAAAAAAAAAAAAAAAAAAAAAAAAGAGAGTTACTTTACTTTTTACGTTACCTCTGTATGTAGATTACTGTAATGAGTGTTGTAATGGGTTCTGTCATGTGAATTTTGAGTTAACTACGTACCAGAGAACTAATAAGTACGAAATAATGGAGGTTAAATATTATGTTACAAAGGTGGACGTTTTCAGCTTAAGGGTATTAATAAATAAGTAGGCTAGGCTGTAAGTTGATTTGGGATCCGTTGAATATCGTTCATTTTAATAGGGAGAGCATTTTAGGAAATTGGATTTAAAGTGCAAAAAGGAAAGAATCTGTAAAATGTTTCATATAGTCACTAAAACGAATGTTATATACCGGAAATACCTGAAAAGAGTTATTTATTCAGGACGACAACTTACTTTATCAGTAGAAAGAAAACTATCGTTCGACATTTTGGTAGAAGCAAGGTGCAAAACTGGCTGAAATATAAACACATATATACTTGGTTCGAGTCTGCAGCATTCAAGAACGAGTTAATGAAAATCCTCTCACAATATGAAGGGGAAGTATGACACCGTGAACCTCTCCATCCAAGCCTACTCTTCCGAAATACACAATAGAAACAACGAACTTGTCGTTCCGATCTGATATGCGAGAAAGTGCCTTGGGCTTTCATTTCTTACGCTCCTGCCTGCAGTTTTTGGACTTAATCCAGGACATTGGTACACAGTCTTGTGACTAGGAATCCTGTGCTTCCACTTTACCAACAAAGCCAATTAAGTCCCAATGAAGAAATTTCTCGAAAGGGATAGGGCGCTAACGACCTCGCTGTCGACGCGCCCTAAAGCAACAACAAAAACAACAACAATTGAAAAGGATAAGCATTATTAGGTCGCATGTTTGTTTTATAGTATGGAGGTATATCTGAAGATTTACTGTCAAGTGGGCCATGTGGTTATACATGCAACACAATATTTTTGTTAGGGATTCGTCTCAACTTTTGACTGGCATATTTTTTCACGTATTACCTATTTTTGAAAAGTAAGTCGAGAAATTATGTACGTTATTTAGTAGAGAAACAATTCTAACGCAAGTCAGGATATCGCTTGTTAGTTTTGCGGCGAATAGGCTGACTGAACACTTAGCAGAAGATTCATGCAAGACTTGGACCCTCAACAGTCACACGAAGCAAAATCTGAGAACTGCTCAACGAAGTACGGAAAGTGCAATGCTAGGGTTTAAAAGAAGAGACAGGGAAAGGGCAATCTACATTCGTTCAATAATAAAAGTGACAAAACATCTTAGAAAGAGTCACGACAAATAAATGGCAATGGGCTGGTCATATTGCTCGAAAAAGAGACGACAGATGGACTACGGTGGTTCTGGAGATTGGTACACCAAGAAACCTGAAAAGAACAAGAGGAAGACCCGCGGATCGTTGGGATAAGAACTTACGTCGAGTAACAGGCGTGAACTGGAAGAGAGTTGCTCGAGATCGATCAGCATGCAAGGAATTGAAACAAAATGATTTTGTATTAAATTATACAATGTAGCTCATCTGGCTTAAAGAGGCTGAAACAAGGGTTGATAAAGCTGTAAAAATAAATAATTAAAATAAATTAATGATCAGTTTGCTTTAATGGACGTAACAGAATATTAGCTATTTATTGATAAGCAATAGTGAAGGAATTCGTAGAGTTGTACAGGCAACTCAAATAAACTATTATATTCGAAACCACACTAAAGTGCATACAGTTGTTAAATTTAAAATGTTTTATGCATAAAATAATAGAAACTATGCTTTGGAATCTCATTGTAGCTAGTCATTGGCTGGTTAACATTCCAGTAAAACGATGCGTCTTGATTGGGGCTATGTGGTATTATGGAGGGGACAGCTGCCGCGTAGTATTTGATAGCTCCCCATGTCATTCAACGTTGCTCGTAGATTTGGACGTGGATTTGAATCCTGGTCGTGGGTTTCCAGCCTTAGTAAGTAGCTGGTTACAAATTAAGACACGATGTATCCGAATAGTGAGTTGTGATAAGGACACGATAAGCAGCTATCTTTCACGTTTCATTTTGAGAAACTGTTCTGAGCTGTATTCTCTTGATGGCGTTTCGAACCAAATAAAGTAAAGTTTTTTTTAAAAAAATTTCTTTATCCCAGAAATTAGCAAACACGCAGCCGTTCTACCATTTACGTACCATTCGACTTCTGGCTCATTCCTGGATGTAATAGCTCCCAGAGAGGCTGCCCTCTCAGAAATCAGAGCGCTGGGTTCCGCGCGGGCGAGGTGTGAGTGTGGTGGTGCAGGCTGTGCGGTTGACCGCGGTGGCAGAGAGGTTCCCAGCGGGCCGCGCTGACCCCGGCCAGAGGATAAATATTTGATCAGCCACTCCGACAAGCTGCTTGCTGCAGCTACACACCACGTCCAGCCACCAAAGGGTGAACCTGTTGTTCTCGGGGCTCCGGAAACTTCCACCTCAAGGTCGTTAGTTAGCAGACTGAAAAAAGACCGAGCGTGGTGGGTGAGCGGTTAACGCTCTGGCCTCGCAGTCCGGAGGACGGCCGGTTCGAATCCCCGTCCCGGCATCCAGATTTGAGATTTGGGTTTTTCATTATTTCCCCAAATCACTCCAGGCTAATGCCGGGATGCTTACCGCAAAATAGCATGGTTGAATTCCTCCCCGTTCCTTGCCCCCAGTCCCATTACGCCTCTAATCACCTCGACGTCGACGAGACGTAAAGCCATAAAAAAAAAAAAGTACTACGAAGGGTGAAACTGATTTCATAATGTGCGAGAGTAAGGGTCAGACTCTGTGATGCGATTTCTCACTAAGCGTACCTCTCGTATTACCCCTCAGTTCTATAAGATGATTTCTCCTCTAGGAATTTCATAGCCCCTTAACATGTCCGTCACCTCTGGTACAAATTGCTGTGAAACGTGAAGTCCTTTCGGATTACACATTAAACTGTAGGTTCCCTATACCCGGTTGAATTACACCTACGGTTGGATTACGACGATACAAACTTTTTCCTTTATCATAATGCCCTTTTGAAATTGGGAGAAATCCGCCATACAAAACAGCATCGTAAAATGTATTTTCATATCTGACTTTTAAGGAAATGTTTTAAATGGAGAGATCTCATTTGACAGTTTACACTAAAGCATGTTTGTTGTACCAGTTTTTTTTTTTTTTTAATTTATTGGCATCTAGGCATGCGCCCATACAGCCATTTTCATATTACAGGATAGCATCATTAACGTACAAATAATGATATATGCAACTAGTCATTTACATTTCACCGAATAACGTCGATGTTATAACAATAATAATAATAATAATAGCATGTCATTAGCCTTCTTCCTTTTACCGAATAACCACTATGGCATTACAATGGTAGTATACAATATACATTACAAATCAAAGTCCATAATATTACAGTAATGATATAATGCAGTTAAAACATATTGTTTGAGTTTGTTTGAATTGTGTCACTTAAAGGAGAGGAAAACATCAATAGTATAACAATAGTGATATACCGCAATTAAAACTTCTTACTTGACTATAAACTGTGTCACCCAAATGCTGGTATCCAGCAACTTGAGATTTTCATTTTTAGGAATAATTACAATAATATTCTACCAGAAGTATGATACATTTAAAACTAGTTATTTACATTTGTTGTGACTGAGTCACCCATATGTTCAAATCACACAACCATTCATTTTCATTTTGCAGGATATCTACAATATTATTACAATAATGATATATTACAAAATGACATCCAGAGAGTATAATTAAAACACATATCATATCAGCTTGTTTAAATTGAGACACCAATGTTTTTCAAATGTTGGTATAGGAGCTGATATATGTCGTAGTCTTCCGTTGACAAGAGGGTAGCAGCACATGTGGGGAGAGGGATTCCTTTGTTCTTGAGAGAGTGTAGTAGAAGGTCTGTCTCTACTTTGTTTCGGCGGCACCCAAACAGCAAGTGGTTTGTATCCTCTATTTCCCCACATTGGCAATTAGGGGAGTCAGTGAGGTGGATTCTATGGAGGTGTTGTTTGTAGCAGCCGTGGTTGAATTTCAGTCTCGCGATACTTATAGTGAAGTTGCGGGAGCACTTATATATCTCATACCACTGGAGAGGGGGTATTTCCGGGTGGATACGACCGTAATGTAGGCCTTTTATCGAGAGTGAGCTCTTCCACGCCTTATCCCACTTGGCTGTCATGGTTCTTTTGATCTGTCGAATAGCGTCGGGTAGGGGGATCGTACTGTTGCGTATCGCACCGCTGTGTGCGGCTTGTTTGGCGTATCGGTCTGCCATCTCGTTGCCTGGAAGACTGCAATGTGATTTGATCCATTTAAACTCTACAGTCTTATTTGCTAGTTTTAATTCGTGAACTGCATTCACGATGTCGTGTACTCGTGAGTCGTTGTGCACTTTCCTATGGTGGTTTTTTATTAAAAGCAATGCTGACTTTGAATCTGATAGGATTACATGGTTGCTATAAGGGGAGGTCTTTGCGTATTTTAGTGCTTCCAAGATTCCCATCAGCTCTGCACTCATAATGGTATATTCTGTTGGTAACCGAAATAAACCCTTGTCTCCAGATCTTGGTATACAGTAGGCGCATCCAGTGGCATCTGGAAACTTGGAGCCATCCGTATATATCTGTTCCATGTGGGATCGGTTGTGTAGGTACTGATACACGTTTGCTCTGTAGTTTTCCAGCTGGGTGTTATCTTCCGCGCTTGTGTCTACTTCCAGATTCGTGACAGTTTCCCAATACGGAGTCTCGAAGGTAAGCATTTTCCTGCTTTGACGTATGCTGGCTCGTATCTTATATGTTTCTAGGTACTCCGCCGCAATGGGAGGCATTTTTTTCTTACTCCAGTAATTGTCAGTTAGGCATTGCATTGAGAGATTGTGTATAGAGTTGAGCAGTCTGGTCCCGGGGTACTGGCTATTCTTGATCAGGAATTTTGCAGTTAAGAAGCTTCTGCGGATCTCTAGGGGAGGTTCGTGTGCTTCCACTAGGAGCGCGTTGGTAGGTGTTGATTTCATAGCGCCAATACAAGTGCGCAGAGCTTTATATTGGACTTTGTCCAGTTCTTTAAGCACGGTGTTAGTTGCAGAACCGTAACATACACAGGCGTAATCAATATGTGGTCTCACCAGAGATTTATACAGCCTTAATAATATTGAGGTATCCCCTCCCCACTTTACGTTGGCTATTGCGCGGATGAGGTTGATCGCCTTGTCGCATTTCTTGACCGTATTTTTTACGTGAGTACCCCACTTGAGTCTGTTATCGATCCAAACGCCCAGGTATTTCACAGCGTTTTTAACTGGGATGGTAAAGGGTCCTTTATGTTAGACATCGCGGGCATTCTGTGTCGGCTGTAAATCGATACTGCCGATTTCGCTGGTGATATGTCTAGCCCGTTGCTGAATAGCCATTGATTGAATTTGTACATTTCGGCGGATAGTACCATAAGGCATTCTTCCCATGTTTTTCCAATGATAAATATGCATATATCGTCGGCATATTGGAGAATGACGATTTTACTGTTCATGGAGTAATGAAGATCATGCGTATACAAGTTAAATAACAGGGGAGCCAGAACAGAGCCCTGCGGCAGGCCACGATTAGTTTTTCTGCTAGCAACAGTAGTTCCTCTTTGCGTTATTTCCAACCATCGATCCGAAAGTAGTGCGATTAGATTTCCTATAAATGTGTCCGGTATCCCTAGATGCCGAAGTTTTTTGGCTAGGATCGGTACACAGACGTGGTCATATGCGCTGTTTATATCAGTGTATACGGCCATCATATATTTGTTCTTGGTAAGGCAGGAGTGAATTTCGGAAGTGAGGTGTGCTAAGGTGTCTATGGTGCCTTTGCCTCTTCTAAAGCCGTACTGCGTTTCCGGAATTAATGCGTGGTGTTCCAGCCACCATTCCAGTCTCCGCTTTATCATATGCTCCAGTACTTTGTAGGTGCATGGCAGTAGGTTTATGGGTCTATAGGATTCTGCGTTGTTGCCTACTTTTCCAGGTTTTTTCACGGGAACTACCCGCGCAGTCTTCATCTCTTTTATTTGTAGCCTTTCCGACCATATCCTGTTAAGTATTTCGCATAGCTTCGTTTTTGCGGAATCTGGCAGATTTTTTAGCATGCCGTAGTGGATGTTATCAGGTCCTGGTGATGAGTCCGTGCCTTGCTTTAATGCAATATTGAATTCGTTCAGCTGGAAGGGTTGCAGGAGGAAGTGTGATTCAGTTGCCCTTGGTTCTGTGAGATTTGTCTCTACCCACGGTGGGGTTAGCCTTTCAAGGATGTTCTCTAATAATTCGGTTGTTAGGGGTGATTTTGCTTCTGCCTGGTGGATGAGAACTTCAATTTTCTGACCTTTTGCCATATATCGGATAATGGCGTTTCTTTATTAAAGGTTCCACAAAACTCTCTCCATTTTTCTCTCTTTTTATTCTTGGCCATCTTTTTCACTCTTGCCTGAGCTCTACGGTGTTCCAGATAGTTTTCGATCGTGGGACAGCTTTTGTATGCCCGTAGTGTCTCTCTGCGTCTTTGGACGGCTTCGTTGCATTCTTTATCCCACCAAGGAGTGCTTTTGTTCCTCATAATATGTACTGGTTTCCGAGCAGGAATAGAAGATATGGCAGCTTGGGTTATATCGTTGGTCATGGATTTATAGTCCAGTGCGGGGTTACCGCTACACTTCCATGAAGCTGTCAACCGTTCCATAGTTGTTTGGAATTTATTCCAGTTCGCCTGGTGTATTTTCCATCTATAGGGAGATCTATAAGGAGAGGATATCAACCGCCTGGCTGGGGAGTCAGTCTGGAGGCGAAGTAGGATAGGAAGGTGGTCTGATCCCAGTGTGTCGTCTACTACTTCCCAGGTAATGTCTATAGCTATGTTCGACGATACGCAGGAGATGTCCACTGCTGATGGTGCTTGCCCTGGCGCATTAATTCTGGTTGGATTACCGTTGTTCAGTACCACCATATCTTCTTCCTCTAATATTTCCGCAATTATGTTCCCCAGTTTATCCGTGCTTTGGCATCCCCATACTGTATTATGTGCATTGAGATCTCCCAACAAGATGACCGGTTTTGGCAATTGTCTGAGGATATTCGTGATAAATTGCTTGTTTGTCTTCTTATTCGCTGCTCTATATACTGACACAATGGTTATTAATTTGTTGGTAAGACGTACCCTGGCGGCACATATGTTGAAGTCTGGGTTTCCAGTGCAGGGTTGGAGTTGTTCGTAATAGATGGCGCTTCTAATTAAGATGGCAGACCCCCCGTAACCGTCTGCTCTGTCGGATCTGATGGCATTATATCCTTTGAGGTGGAATAGTTCGTCTGGTTTCAGCCAAGTTTCGCTTACAGCCAATACGGCTATGTTATTCTTTGAAGCATACTGTAGCAAGCTCTCCTTATTAGCCCGGATAGATCTCGCATTCCACTGAAGAATTGTGTCGTCCTGCAGTGTTGCTCTCGTGTTTCTAAAGGGAGCCGCCATTTTCCCATCTGTTTGGCGATAACGATCTTAGCAGAAGTTGTTTTACGCTTGGGGCGTATTGCGTTGGATTGAGCAAATTATTTCCTGCAAACTGATTTAGAATGCACATTATTATTTCAAACATCTTGTTCGCATAGTATTCTGTTATTACAGGGTCCTGTAGGTTATTGCCAGGGAGAGGAGGGTATGGATTGTGGCCAATGGGTTCAATGTTCCTATTAGATGGGATCCAGTATTCTTTATACGAAGTTTCTCCCCCACTACCTGTGCTTTTGTCAGTTATTCTGTGACTTCCGATGTTAGGAGTGGGCACCTGGTCCCTGGATCCGGGGTTTAGTTGGAAATTCTCAGGTTCATTAGGGGTGTTTGACTGCATAATTATAGGCTGAGGAAGTGGATCCTGTTGAGGTGGTTGTGCCAGGACGACAGGGGGAGCGTCTGCGATAATGTGTTGCCCGGTATTGTAGTTTCTTTGCTCATAATTTGTTTGAGAAGTTGTCATTTTTTGATGGTGCCTGTTAGTTCTTTCTAATCTTGCCGCGACACTGGCATACGATGCGGTGTTAGTTTTCTCTGAAGCTTGCTTGTACCCTACATTTTCTTGGGCATTACCTGCTTTATCTTCTTTTGTCTGATATATTCCGGGCAATATCTATCAAAAGATGGGTGTCCACCATTGCAGTGGACGCATACTGGGGAGTTTTGTTTATCGCATTCTTTTCCGTCATGCGGGTCTGCACAGAAGGTGCAACGTTTTTACTTCTACACTGGTTGCTAGGGTGTCCATACCGGAGACAGTTGAAGCATTGCATTACTGGTTTGACATACTGTTCTACAGGGCACCGCACTCCGTGTATGTACACGTAATTCGGACGCCTTTGTGCTTTAAACGTCAGTAGACATACGGGGAGTGGGATTTCTTTGTTTGGGCCATCTTCTTTAATTTTTTTTGTAAACCTTTTAACTTTTACCACGCGATATTTCGCACCTTGCCACAGTTTTTATCTCCTCTTTCCGTTAACTCAGTCATAACATTTCTTATAACCCCTTGTTGTGAGATGCAGTAAAGAGGAATGTAGGCCAGTAGGCCATTATGCTGCCAGATGGTGCTCTGAACAAGGCTATTGGCCGCGATACGACCGATCTCATCTCTATTTTGACCCGGTTTCGGACCCGCTGGAGCTATCTGTATAATATTGTTACTTATTTCGTGGCTGAGAGGAATATAGGAGGCGCCCAATGGCCATGGGGTGGATCCTACCTATGTTTCTATCTTTACTTTCTATGAACACATAATAAGGGCCCAAGTCGTAGCTTTCATAATAGGCTGCCATTGCACTGTTACCTGCAAGCCGATGTTGTTCGCTTGTCCCTGCTGTCTGTTGGCGCTGCACACTTTCCGGCGGCGTTGTTCTCCATGTTGATGTCTGCCGATGATGTGTCTTGTGGTGTTATTCTGGGGACCTTGAATGTTTCACCCTCCGCTGCCGTTGTCGTATCCCGGGATGCATGGGCGTTTCTGGGGTGCGTATGTTGACATTTCTTCTTCTCTTGATAGCGGTGCATCTCGTTGATCTAGTGCACTGTTGTCAGCTGGCAGCGATGTAATCGATGTGTTAGACGTTGCAATTATAACGTCCATGGTTGGCTGTTCGGTTCATCGTCTGCGCTGTGCAGATATTGCTGCACCTGACTACCTGTGTTGTTTTCTTCTACCGCTGGAACCATGTTTATTACGCCATTTGGCTGACGTTGCATCGTTGGCTGCATCAGGTATTGTCCGCCTTCGCCATATTCACCACCGTACATGGCGGATGAGGGCTGGGGCTGAGCTGTATTAGATGTTATTTGCTGCTTCTATTACTATTTCGGTGGCTGTAGTGAAACACACGGTTAGAGTCCCGAGAGACTGTTGTGCGGTCTCGGGAAGAGTCAGACGGGTATACGTAAACACTTATCCACACAAGTCACTGCCTCGCGGATACACGGAAGTTATCGCTACGAAGGTTGAGACTCGACTCTTGTTGTACCAGTTTGTCTGCAGCATTTTGAAATTTATCACAATTTTAAAACTATTTTATTTGTGAGTAACGTTTTTTTTTTTTTTTTTTTTTTTTTTTTTTTTTTTTTTTTTTTTTTTTTAAATCTTGTTTCTACAATATTTTACATGGATTAAAATGACAATAAAATTAGAGCATGTGTTTCTATCGTTTGTTTTATCTCAGTAAAAGTTTAATGTTGTCTCAAACAGCGAAGAGTTGAGGTGATGTTAAAGTCTTATGGTATATGCGAGGGGTGGCCAAACCGCTGGCCGCATGCGGCCCGCCTTGAACATTTTTCTGGCCCGCGTAATTCATCACGCTTTTACATAATATTTTTTATATTTCACTTTTAGCGTTATATATTTCTTTACAATGTGCCTTTAGTATCATTATTACTATATTATCTGTGATTACATGTAAGTATAATAGTAAACACAATAATAACTCATGTTTCACCTCAGAAAAGTCTGTGGTGGGGGACATATAATTTTATATGCGGCCCGCGCAGTTATGAAGCACTTCCAAAGTGGCCCGCGAGATCATTTGGGTTGGCCACCCCTGGTATATGCATTAATGAATGTTTGAAATGAATGACTCGACAAGAATATCAATAAACTTAAAGCCTCGTAAATACGTCTGTAATTTAAGGAAAAAAGGAGTGACTGCTATTACGCATGAATCAGCGACATTCATACACATAGAAATTTAAATTTGTGTTGTTAAACCTCTGATAAACTATCGACGAAATATTGGATCTTTCTTGCATATCCTTCTTGCCATCTGAATTTATGTGTATGTAAATTGTTTAAACAGACAAACAAACAAAATTACCAAACTGGCCATTTTTGCAATACATCATCAGTAATAAACTTTGCAATTATACTTTCTAAAAAAAATTTTGTTTACAGACAGCCAGACGGATAGGCAGACAAAACTCCACATTTTATTGATCTAGCATCTCTATCTTCAACAACGTACGTTACCATTACTATTTCTGAAATAAATTTCACGTACAGATACAACTTTTTCCATAATTTTTGTAATAACTGAATTATAACCCATCTTATTTATCATGAATTGTTTGTCGTTCTTTACTTATATTATTTACGATGTAGTACTCTGTGCTACTTATGATTACATATCTGTAATTATCGCGAGAGTATCGGCGGGGAGTATATTAACATTAGAATTAAAACCGAGACTTTAACCTTTATTTCATGGAAGCTGACTCCTGTAATATCACTTGATAGATTAAAATGTATTCCTTCCACTTCGCCAATTATCGATTAAGAAAAAAAGTTCTAAATTGACCAATTTTTACTATAATTTTTATACGTTATATCCTTTTGGCCGTATCTGGTAAACTGTGCATCTTAAATGAGAGAGGACAGAGGAGTGAAGTATTAAACTTCACAAACAATACCAATAAATATAACTCATGACAATAAAAATTTATCGTTTCCGTTAGCAAGATTTCAAACAATCCTGAAGCTTTAAATAGTTAAATATATGATAATGGATTAATTATTGAATACGCAATTAATTTCGTACTAGCCGCACATACTGAGCATCAATTAAATAGAACATTTTATGTATGATTAATATCAGCAATGCTTCAATGGTTGGGCACCAATGAAATATAACCTGATTTTATGTGTATAAAATTATTTTAATAATTAAAGGGTGGTTAAATTTATCTTTCTAGAGATTGAAAAACTCACGAGTTTACAAACAAATATTTCATCTTTAATTTCCTTTTTTACAAACAAATTAAATGAACTTTATTTTTTCAAACAAAACAAATGGCATATGTGATTGAAATTACTCATTATTTATAGCAAATTATCATAACAATTCATGTTTGGTCTAGCTCAATGGACGGTATAAAATATCTCACAGCCGTTACTGGGTGTTTGAAAAATTGAACTCCGATGGAAAACTGTTAGCACAAACTATGTTCCGTTACCGTTCATAGGTAGGAGCGATCCCCAGTGGCGTGGTACAATAACAAATTACCATGGCGTTAACTAGGCTCTGTGCTGAGACGACTGTCACATATGGAGAGGTGTTGCGGCATACTGCGTCACCCCTGGTGCCGTATGTGCAGTCGGGCTGGGAAGGCGGTTGAACAGTCAGGAGCAGATGACAGGTATTGGCAAACTGCAAGCACCGGTCAACAGATTTCAGTCCAGAAACCAAAGGTTGAATCATTCTCCCGGCGCCAGTCTGTCCGCAGGAAACCTCGTATTGTCCCTTCTCGATCGGCACCGTTTCCTCCTGAAACCAAACTCGGGGCCGATAGACAGAATTTAGCGTCCTTTCCAGCCATACCGTCGTCTTATTCGCTATCCCATTTTCACTTCTCCACGCACAGCAATAACACACACATATTTGCTGCTGCTGACTCCCATCATATGCTGTCATACGTCACTGTATCTTTCGGAACATCTGCAAAACACCCATGTCGTCTGGAAGTGGCGATAAACCATCTCTGCTTACCTTGCCTTGATTCAAAACCTCCTAGGCCTACGCCAGCTTAGAGCAGCCCAGGTGTTTCCCAGCCAGTCCCAATAGAGACTTTTGGGTAGGGATGTTCACTAAACATCGATGCCTCGTATCCATTCGATGTTTACTGTACGATACATCGGATTGATTCGATATTTTGACTAAGATTTTTTCTATTCGATGCATCGATTTTTTTTATTATATGAAAACATCAAATCAATCAAAACTAACTGGCTAATAATGACAAAAACAATAAAAATTAATTTTAAGATCACTAAATTTATTCAAGATTAAATTAAATGATTTCAATTTGAAGTAACTGTCATTAACAGGTAGTGAGTGACAGGTGTGAGCAACTAGCGGCACATAACACGGTGTAGATGAATTTTTCTTGCTGTTGGCTATCCTGTCCGTATGAGTGAATAATAAAATTAATTTCTTAGGCTCATTTCTACTGTTTGCCGGTTTTTGTTGTGGATCGAAATAAGATCATTCTTACACAACATAGTCTTACCTGATACCACTCAATGTTTAGATATAAACCGGGTTGAGGCAACATCTGATTAACTATTGTCGGGACTTCTGTTGCATCCGAACGTTTATTTTCAAAGGCTGCTCAAATACTCAATGAGCAAAGGAACAGAATAAAACGAAACCGACTGAGTAAACTTTGTTTTTGCAAAGTTTGCCTAAACAACATTGGTGTTAAGTGGTTAAAGACATAAAATGAATATTTTTAGACTTTAGTATTTAAATTCTGTTTTTTTTTTTTTAAATTTATTATCGTAATAAAATATTTCTGTTAGTCTGTAGTTTCTTTTTCAGTCACAAAGCTATACCCAACTCATATAACACTACTTAACGAACACACAGAATCATAAAATTAATTTTTTAATGTTGGGTCAAAGGTAACGCTCCAGCATCGCATTTGGGAGGACACGGGTTCAACCTTTTTTTTTACGCCTGGTTGACGACGAGGTAATTAGAAGCGGGATGGGATTGGGACAAGGAACGGGAAGGAATTCGAACATGGCCTTTTGAAGCAAGCATCCATGAATTCACCTGGAGTGATTTGGGGAAACCATGAAAAACCCAAATCTGGATGGCCGTATGGGGACTGTAACCGGTGTCCTCCCGAATGCGAAGCCAGAGCTTTAACCGCTCACCCACTACGCTCGGTTCCTACATAGCTGGACCACCCGCTCCTGTGGTTATTGTTCTGCCTCGGCGTTTTTGCAAGTGTAAATAATGTACAGATATTTCTTATGAATAGTTTGCGAGCCATTCTAATTGTTTTGATTAGATGTAACAATACAAGATAAATTTACAACACAGAATATTATAGTATCATATTTGAATGAAATACCATCCGAAAATTGTTTGTGAAATCCAAGAGCAAAATAAATTACTGTCAGGGATATTTAAATTACTCGAACGCAATTATTTCACTGGCATTCATGGTTTCAACAAACGTAAGTGAAAATGAACTATTAAAGTTTTGCCCTTGGTCATTAGCTATCAGTTGTAAAGCTACTGCAAGGGATCGTTTACAGAGTGAGAGTTCGTGTACTGGAGAACGCACATTTTATTGAGATAGACCGATGGTTACAGAACGGTAATTGGTGATAAAAGCGAAAGAATCGGAACAAGCGTGGTTACGTTGTACCAGGTCATGTGAGTGTCAGGTCTCTTAGAACCTCTTGCTTTGTATCAAGTAGCAAGGGACCATGCACAAACTACGTAGATCGGTCCAGGGGGGGGGGGGGGAGGGGTTGCCTGGAAGGCTACTCTGGGCTACGGGGGAGGGGAGAGGGGGGATTCCAATGAAAGGACTCACAACAGCATGTGAATATTTATTTCCCTCAGTTAATTATCTCCGTATGTAATTTACAATAGTCTGACAAGAGAAAACAGTACAAAATGTCTTCTTGAAACAAAAGGGAAAAAAACTACCTTCTACTTGAGGAGGAGGGGGGGTTAGAGGCAAAAGCCACATAGGGCTATGTGGGGGGGAGGAGGGGTTCACAGGAGGCCAAAATGGAGCTACGTGGTTTATGAACGCTCCCCAAGCTGGAAGAAAGCAGGTCACCATGTGATATATATAAGCGTGCCCTCACGGATATCTCCGGGTATATAGAATTGTCTCACATGAGCGCAGGGCACGAAGTGCATCATTCGAGACTAGCGCAACAAGTGTGTATACGAAAAAGATAGAAGTTCTCCACGCAGTCTTTCATTCTGCGAGAAAAATCGTTTACCTTGTTGGTGGCGCTACAATGCAGTTCTGTTTATAAAGTCAATCCATGCGCCACCACACGCGCTGAATACTTTTACCACCCGCGCAGAATTATGACTTTGATTTTTGGTGCAAAGTGTGGTTGCGGTGTTTGCGTTGCCGTGTCGATAGTTATTTATGTGTGTGGAAAATACTTTATAGCCCTCTTTGACAGTGGCGCCTTCTATGTGATGGCAGATGTGTGCTAGAGCGGCATAATCGGCTTGCTGACCATCGGCTCTCCTGTTGCCACTCTGCCATTGTCTGTGAACGATACTCTAGAAGCCACAACGGCTTGTTGTTTGGTAAGCCTGGCCGAGCAGAGCGGGACGAGTAGGGACCGGGCCGCGCCGGGGTTCACAGGAGCCGGCCTCTACCCATCGCCAGGCGGTAAAGATGATAGACGCGTGTAGCTGAAACGACACTAGGCAAGGTGGTGTGGAGGTGGTGAGGGCTAACCTGCGGCGCGCGCTCATCCCTACACTTCGGCTAATGAGGTACGGCCTCCCTTACAACGCACCATGGGAACGCGGCTCAATTGAAAACCTTTGAAAATTACTGAAGTGCGTGGCAACCTATACCAGTTGTCTAATTTTACTTGTGGCATTGCGCTTCAGTCATAGCCTTTCGAAAGAAACTATTACGGCATTTGTCCGTAGTGATTTCGGGAAAACCGAAATCGAAGATTTGAAACACCTTCTTCCCTAATGCCAGGCCCAAGGGTCGGGCTCGATGGCAACCTTTTCAGCTGCTTCAGAAACCATGGCAATCTCAATCTTTTATTCATGCCATTATTTCTAGACTACAAGTGCCTAAAGGGCGGGAGTCGTACTAGAGATGAGCTCAGGTGTTCAGCACCATACGTTTGTCTTTGTCTGAGTAATGAGCTGTCTCATGGGGTAACATGTTAATTATGCCTTAGGAGTGGTTCCATACATTTAATATTGTAACGGAATGTCGAAAATGGGTCATTCCACACATTTTTATTAATAATAATAGTAAGGGTATTAGTGATTCTATGCGTTTTGTAATGCTTGGTGTGGGCTGGTGCTGGACTTCGCAAACAGCAGTCACCACGTAGGCGCGAACACCCAGGGGGTTATCGGACAATGGGCTGCTCCCCTGCCTAACCGAACAGGTCAGGCATATAATCTCTTAGCTCCGAGAGAATACCCCGCCAAGGTGAATAGACGTTTGGGGACCTCTTGTCCTCAAGCGGATGTTTCTGGTGGTCATATTTTGCGAATATGCCTGACTCCGTCCGAAATCGCAAGGATCGCTAAAAGTCAATGTTGGCCAATCATCAAAGCTTGTGTAGGAGGCGCCCAACTACGAAGCCAATCAACGGCGGACTATTCTCCGCGTAATTCTAATTTCTATGAATATCTCTGTGTTAAAAATGCCCTGCGAAGAGGCGTGGCTACCACGGTCGCCGCGGAGAGATGGATGCTGCAGAACTGCGGAGGAGTTACTTCATGTCCAACCCACAGAGTTGAAGGTTGTGCATGTAATCCTACCACCTAGGTTGGAACTGCGGACTTCGTGCCAAAATCTCGAAGTTTGGAGTGTGTTCTGACTTGGCATCGAACCTCCAAGAGTTTGAGCAAACATACTGCAGACTGGAACAGCAGTGAGGACACTTTGCAGTCAGAATGTATATTATGTGAAGCAGATGGTGCACTTCACCGTTGTAGTCAATACGCTATAATATTTTCGCCGTTGAGGGACGCATCTCGCCATAAAGGTAATTGCTCAACGAACAGTACAGTGTGACTCTTACATACAGTCATTGAGTACAGCCCTGTAATAACCCTTGGAAGAAAACTTTAAGTGATTGGGAGTTCTCGCTTCCAATAGTTAGTGAGCTAGTGACTTTTAATGTCACGACATAACTTTCAATGTATCCAGGCAGGATAGATAAATTCTATCAGTTGGTTGGATAATTTAAATTATCCTGGTGCCCGGCAATTTGCAATCTAATGTAGTTCATGTTGATATTGAATTTGATTTTTGAAATTAATTCCCGATTGTTATTACGGGAACTTTTCTTTAAAATCTAATGTGAAGTGTTTTTTTTTGTTTTTTTTTTTTGTTTTGTTTTGTTAAAAAAGGAATTAATGATGTTGTATTTGTTTCAAGATCACTTTTCAATGTGTTAGTGCTTAAATTTTGTTGTTTTTCCTTAATGTTGGCAATTGTAAGGTGAGGCTTGACATGATCATAGACTTGAGATTCCATGTATTAATGTTAAAAGTAAATAAGCCTCAGCCTGAAGCCTGTACGAGTATGGAATAAATAAGCAGCATAGGGTTTTCTTTTAATGGTAAAAAGAGGATTTAAAAAGTTTTCACCCTTTCATCTGTCCCAACCAAGCACCTACTAAAATATCTAAGATGAACCCAGTGTGTCCTGATCGTACTAATACATTCAACTAACTGAGCTAAGCTGCCCTCCTGGTTCTATATACCACACAAATGTAATTTACGAGGGTGTGTATCTCTAGTCTGAAGGTTATCTGAGTTCCTTAACTATGGTAGCTGTTTTAATATTATAAGTTTTGTAATAGATATTTAGCATGCAAGAACATTTCCAATATTATTTTAGAGCAGAGATTAGCTATTTCAACTGAAAAAGTTTCTCAATAATATTTAGTAATATTTATTACCCAACCTTCCCTTAAGTTAATGAAAGTTTTCACACAATTTCCAAGCCCTTGGAAACAAGTAAAATAAAATCTGAATGAACCTGACATAGATAATTCTATACTAGAACTTACATTAACACTTTAAATAGCTCAACACCTACAACATTTAAGCGAAAGTAGCAACTGGCAGTATAAGAAGATTCAGCGACACAGGAACCTCAAATATCAAGGACGCTTGGTGTGTCAAGTTAAAAGAATACTAGTACTTGCTATTAGGGGAACAGATATGTGGTCTTGAAGAATTTCAACTATACTTAAGTAATAAATTAGATTTCCGTGAGAATATTGGAGGCTAAACAGTTCAAGGCTAACGTATCGGCTGATTAGTTTACACCGGACACATGCTAACGCGTGCTATGGTACGTGATAAATTAGTTAAGAGATATTCGAGACCAAAAGTCGGATTAAACTACTAAGAGCCAGTTATAAGATGATTTCTATACTTGGCTTGGTCAACGGAGGTTCTGCTCCAGAATCTCGACGGTGGGGCACCCAACACATCCCATTTCCCCGAGAATAATACCGTTCCTCCGAAATACTCCATTAGTCACAATTTTGTTGGTCTAGTCTGAGCCCGCTATTACTTTTTCGACTTATGGTCCTTGAAGGTAAAAATGCTAATTCTGTGCTCTCACAACACCAATAATAACTTTTTAATAATCTCTTTTTCCAGTTTGGGGAGAATAGTAATTTACCAGAGTGGTCAAGTTAAGGCGGCTGCCTGGAGATCGAAAGGTCCCCGGTTCGAATCCATGTCTAGGTTGTGAGTTTCAAATGCCCTCGACCATACCTTCACCTTAGGAACAGCCTGCTGTGTAACATGAAATACGTAAGAATGCTTCCGTTAATCGGATTTCACTTTAAGCTGTAGGTATCCTGTACCCGGCAGGATTACCGGGTTAAGTTAGTTAACCAAGATTTGCATTGCCAAGCGAAAGGAAAAGTCTGTCACTTGGCGGTCGAACAATCCTTTAGAATCTCCCGGTCACCGACGCCATACGAAGATTTTATTTTTATTAAGACTACTGAGCCTTAAAATAACTTAAGTTATTATTATTATTACTCCGAAATTCACGAAAATTGTGTGGTGGAGGGTGCACTGCACCTATCCGAAAGGGTAATAGTTTGGAAGGGATACAGGGATATGGCAGGAGGCGCTCATGGGCAATTGTGAGGAACCATCCCAGTATTCGCCTGGAGTGATCCGGAAAAACCAGATCAGGATGGCCGAAGTGCTTTATCGAAAGCTACTCCTGTCGGATTTTAAGTTTACTCACCCGGTGAATCCTTTCTATTTCATCAGGGCCGGCGTTAGGGGGGGGGGGGTAAGAGGGGTCAAAAGTACTCAAAAGTCGCCCATTTTACCCCGGGCCCGAAATTCCTAGCGTCGGCCCTGTATTTCATTACCTAATCGCTCGTGGAAAAAATGAGTATAGAAATGTATCGGTTCTGGCCCTGATTTCTCTTATCTTATTTTCGTGGTCATTCCTAAATATAAATGTTGCTTGTAGCAATATTTGTTTGCCGTCATTCCGAAATAAGCAGTCGTGAAATTTTCAATTAGCTACTGTTGATAGCAACGCCTTCTGTGTTCCAGGTCTTCCCAACGTAACTCCTTCAACATTACACTTACGCTTTCCCTCCAACTATACATACCTGTCACGAATCGGGCGGCTCTTCTTTGGACCTTCTCTAATGCCTTCTTTAACCCCTTTTGATGGGGACTCCATAAAGAACAACAATATTCTAAGAGAGGACGCACAGGTTACTTGTATGAAATCGATTTAACTACCGGAGTGCATTGTTTTAAATTACGACCTAGAAATCGATTTGCTTTCCCAATTACATTCTCATATGCTCATTCCACGGCAAATTATTACCAATTGTTACCCATAGATATTTAGCGGAATCTAACGTTCTAAGGACAGTACCATTAATTGGATATTCAGAGCTAAATGGTGTCACATTTTAACTTTCACGCATGGCTTTGCACTTTTTAGGGTATAACTCCAACTGCCAATCTTTACACCACGTAATTATTTTTGTAATATCAGCTTGTAACAAAGCGCAGCCATCCTGGGTTTTGATTTCACGATAAATCTAATTGCCTCAGACTAACGTTCGACAGTGTCCTTCTGTGTAACTTCGTAACACTACAAAGAACTTTTCTCTTCATTGGATTTCTTATATTTTGTGAGATTTTTACTAAAAATTAACTATCTTTTTAATATTACACTTCCAATCCTTATCTTTCATTCCTTTTCTTTGTCCATCTTCTTTGCAAAGATGTTCCTTTCCGGAGACATAAGCGAAGGAATGCCTTACTCCTGGGGATCACCACGTACTAGTTTGGAAATATAATGAGGTTGTATGTTGTTTCTTATCTCATAGGCAGTAGGCTGACCAGCCTAAAATCAGCCGCATTCTGTAGTCGCCCATCTGGGTACAGTTGTTACGTAAATTTTATTTCGACTTCAGGTGGGTATGTGTCTCTTCCGCTAGCTTCACCGTTCTGAAAGTCTCCTTCTCCGCTGTTGCTGCATTTAACAGCAAGAGACGATTATTTACAGGAAAGTAGAGAAGCACTGGAGAAACTATGTCCAATGTTTCATGTGGAATTTGGCTTCTGAGGGGGCAGAGACGTGGAAACCTAGACAGGAGAGTGAAAAAACGGACAGGAACGTTTGAGATGTGGATGTAGAAGGGAATGGAGATTATAAGCTGTACGGGAAAAGTGAATAATGTTGAAGAGCTGTAAAGTGGTGAGAGGAGAAAACTACGGCAAGTGACAACAGAAATGAAAAAGAACTGGATGGGAAAATTGTTGAGACCGGATTGCTTCCTAGCAGACCCCTTGGAAGGGACTAGTTTGTGGGAGGAGTGTGAGAGAAATAAGGAGGTACAAGAACATAGATAATATCAAAGAATGTGGAAACTACAGTGCCATGAAGAGGCGATCAAAAGACAGATCATACGTTAGTGAAAAATACTAATAACGATAATGACTAGTTAACTGGAGTATATATAGCTAGTTACCCTTCCTTATGATTCACAGCCTTTGTTCGTAGTGTTACAACCATACCTTTGGTAAAGGATATCAAGTGAATGCGCTTTAGTTGATTTGTGGATACGATAATGGAATCAAGACGGCATGAGCAACCTCTACGATCAGATGTGGCGTGATCCGCTCGTAATTGCCTGGTAACAGGCATGACATGACCCCCTCTCCGGCGTGACGTCGATGGCAGACGTCCAGTGGACCCGTAATCCGGCCGCTGCCTGGTCTCGCTGCCGGCCAAATATTTGCGCTGTTCCTGGCGGGGCAGATGGCAGCGCGGCTAATGCGGCCACTAAACCCCAACTAATGCCCCGAGTAATTACCCGGCCTAAGAGCGGGGCCCGCGCCAGCTGTACTGTATCTACTGGCGCCAGGCGGACGCCAGACCACCTAATAGTACGGCCCCGACTTCATCCCGGCGAAATCACAATCGCACATTTGGCCATCAACCAAGTACAGTCCTCAGGCACTGACGACTATTCGGCAGAGCTAAAACAACGTTTACTGACAGTGCACAACCAGGATATCAACAAGAAAAACATAGAAATTAGATTCAAAAACTGTATTCTATTGTTCCACTTTTCATCTGCTTCACCACACTAATTATATTAAGCCAAATTGATACGTCAGCTAAAAATCTGTAAACATCGTGATGATGTAAAGATAAACCTTCTTTCAACCCACTCTCTAAGTCTAAAAATAAAAGATAACACACCCTCAGGTTCATTGAAAATCGAATATTTGTCCTCCTTAGATATATAATTAAAACAGATTTTAACAGATGATTGAAGATCAAAAGCATTAAACATTGATCTCAAACAAGAATTGAAATCATAAAGTATAACTGGTTCCTCGAACTTTATAAATCACGTGGGAAAACCTATTGTGAACATAATTATATTTAACAGCAACTACAGAAGAAACACCTGTGTATTATAATCCGAGCCTCGCCTAAAATCGTTCGGAGTGTAGAGAGGCAAGACATAGAATCAGTTTTAAATTAACTATAAAGTACTAACTAATAAATATTTTTAGACAATTAAAAGTACAATTTAACAATTACTGTTTGCAAGAACAGTAGACAAATGTCGGTTGCCGGAACTAAGAATTTTCACTGGGACCATAAACTTCTGCATAGACTGCCGGGTTTTCAACGAGTGGCGGGCAACAAAAAGCCTAGCAAATTGGATCATTCAGTGCTGTAACAAATAACGGCGAGTGATTGATGTGTATTATTGCCAAAATTCTCCCGGGGTCAGGTTTCTCTGTAAACGCAATTTCGGGGAAAACTTGACGAATCCCGCCCATATGTGTTGTTACGAATCAACGGACCAGATAATTGTACACTGTAACAAATTCTCATTTTGTATTAGATGTTTGTCTTTCGTATGAGTAATCCTTCCAGAAGTATAGTAGTCCGGCAGCCTACGGAGCAGTACAGTACGGAGATACAGGATTACAACTCCATGTACAATTATTCTTTGCTTTTAATGCATCTTTGTAGTTCTGTCCATACAACCAGCTACAATAATGTTATTACATGCTTTCTCGACAGATATACGTTCTTCACGTGTTAACGAAGTGCACTGGATGGCGACGAAATATTATAAAAAAACTTCGCAGAGGGGCCACGTGTTAACCTCAGGGCCGAGCTGTCCTGCTACTTCTATTTAGTGCTGAGTGAGACCCAACCTCCTACTGAGATGACCTCTGCTTGACACCACACCCAGAAGACAGTAGTTTTCTCGCAGCTTAACAATATGACATTATTATCCTGCATTTGAGAGGGTAGAATGTGATCAAAACTGCTTCCTTGATGAAAATCGACACTAGTCTGTTCAAATTCAGTTCTAATAAAAGTTATTTGCTTATACTAATTGCATCTCAATTAAAAAATCCACTCATTCTCGATGTTTTAAAGCTCAAATAACAATTCCGTAGAATTGCTATATTAATTCAATATTAATGCATTTATAATCCCATTCCAAGAATCCAAGAAGACAGGAGGAGGGTGAATAGAGTACTGAGGGTGCACAAGGCGTATATTGGTGGTGAGGCGTGGAAAGATATTGATGTAAGAATGAAAATTAATGTATAGAAAGGAAAAGATGACTATGACCACAAGCTGGCATTCGATTTCAGGCACAAAGGTGTAAGAAACTTTTCTTTCTTAGGTGAGGGGATCATGGATTGAAATAAGTTACTAAGAGAATTGATGCATAATTTACCAGAAAAGTTGAAACAACTTAAAGTTGAAATTTATAGAAGGCAAAAGTAGGTTGGCACAGGAAAGGGGGGCAATTGTTGTGTAAAGTAATTTACACCAAAGCGTGCGTTTCATCGCAATTAAATTAAAAAGTAAATTAAATTATATCGTTTTAATTTCTTTCCGCTTGTTAATTGATGCACTTTAATATCAAACATTTAGCAATACATTTACTTACTTCGTCCCCTAAAGTTTAATTAGTAGTTCATAAATCAAAATATATATAAAAATCGATGTGTGTATATTTACACGTTCATTATACAGATTTATAATCTCGATGAAAATTTGCAATTTTTTTTTACAAATATCTCAAAATTGTAGGTTGTAGTAATGGGGGCCTTGGTGGATAAATACTTTATATTTATCTTTCATACCTTTATGATTAATAAACGGGATTATTAATTTTAATTTTTATGAAGGAGTGAAAATATTTATTTCTGCAAGAATCTCGATGTTACTTGGATAATAGGAAAACTGTGGCAATATGACATTTATTTTCTTATCATTGGCGAATACAAGTCTGAGCAAATTTACCGTTAACATAAACACAAATTGGAAAAATCATACAAGCAACGCTCAGAGGTACAATTAGTCGTCATGAGCAAGCAAACAATTGCGTATTTACTTTAAAATCCATCTCATAATTAATATGCAAGAAATAATGATATTTGGAAACAATGAACAATACAAGTTATGACGATTAACATTTCAAAAAAAAAAAAAAAAAAAAAAAATCATGGGCGCCACGAATGAACAATATACCATTCGAAAATAACTAGTTATGGCAAATTACGCCACTAGCTCAGGGTTTTTTTTGTTACAAAGTTATAACATGGATCTATCCTCTCAAAGACGCTTGAGGGTTCTGTTTCACGGAATGCACAGTCAGATGGCTTGGTCATAATAAGTTACCATTGTAGTTCTGCGTCTGATGTCTGCGGTGTTCGGAGATGACCCACGGTATGTGAGACTGATCTCACAAGACGGCTACAGGCACGTCCTAGTGGTAATGCGCATCATCGCATTACTGGATGTATCACCGTGCGGAAGCCACTCCATCAAGCCGGCAGCGTCAGATTTCCGACACCAGGAGTCGGACTCAGCGGTTAGCGAGAAAAGCCAACTTTCGGAGTCCAACACAGAATAGACTAGCATAGAATGAAGCTCGTCCCTCTTCGATCTGCGAGGAAATTTGTGGCTCCACCCCTTGCAGTCTCGAAGATCACATTTAACAGAAAATTCCCAGGATTTTAAGTTATATGTTCATTTGGATTGGATCTTCAGGTTGGCACCTAATGTCACGTGATATCCCCGATATTTTATTTGCCCCGCGTATATCACAGAGGTCGGGCATATTCGGCTAAGTTCGCCGGGGTGAGAAAGTATTCGGGTGGCGGGTAATTACATCAGGTAAAGGTGAATGCCGTCAAAACCCTTTATCCCTGAATTCCTGCTTGCGTGGCTCGGGAAGACAACGATTAGCGTCAAGCCTACGCAGATCAATAATTCTTTAATATTCATTGCAACAAGATACACTGAATGTTCATCATTGCATTACAGTCTTCACTTAGAAACTTGCGTACTTTAGGAAATTACAAACTAAATTATATAAATTACTCTAACATTATGATTTATATAATAAAAAATGCACATTATAATGTGGCGACAGCGCGTCACGTTATAAGGGAAATCGGCCAAAGAGATAGAGATGTTCTGAAAACATTTGCTATCAAACAGCGTTCGACTGCTTCTTATCGTTCAATTAACCACTGATAAATTCGAACTTGAAATTTAAAAATTGTTTTGAAGTTGCTGTGGCAACCCACAAATCTGCAGTTTTTAGCCGATCTCGAAGGAACTTTACGGACATATTCTTTAAAACAGGTGGAGAAATAATGATTACATTAAGTTTAGAATACTGTTCCTATGTTAATGAGGATGTTTACGATAGACATATCGAACGGGGTATATCATCAGAACTTTCATATTCAGTCTCCGAGCATCTCCGAGTACTCTGTTAGTTAGAAATACAATCATAATGTGGTACAAGTTTTATGTTTATATCAGAATATTCTTAAATGAGGTACATGTTAACAGTATCATATCTACAATATCTTGTGTACATTGTTGCTTTCACTGTGAATTATATAGAAAAAAAAAAATTTTGGCAGGTTTAAACATACATGACGAAAATCTTCTTCGACTGTTGTTCTACACAATTGTAGACACTAACATGTGTAGATTTGTCACTACGATATCGGAGAAAATGTTTTTGTCCATTTGGTTACCAGTTAAAACCATACCTAATAATTCACCTGTAATGCTTTCTGGATCCATTCATCGTATTGTGTAAGGGAAGTAGAATAATCTCAGTGCTACAGGACAGTACTGGATGCGTTGAGAGTGCCCGTAGCCTAGGTTCGTCTTTTCGCCGCCCTGGTTGGAGGTGATGTGGTGTCGTCTGCTTTTGTCCACCTTAATTTCCTGCCCGGAACAGGCGAACTGTGCCAGCTCGCTGCCGTTTGATTACGAGGACAACAACGCTCTGTTCCACTGACAAGTGACAGCTGCAGGTACTGTCAGGGCGAAACATCGCGGGACACAGCCCTCTGTGGGGAATTACCACCGTCAGACCGGCGCACAGTGGTTCAGGGTTAGGCTGGCGTCTTTGATAAAAGATATTTTATACAATTTTTAACTGTGTAATGGGACATATTTTACAAATGATTTCTTTTATAAAAGTAAACATAGAAATGGTGCAACCAAAGTTACCGAAGTTTGTTAGGACTGCGGTATTTATGAGAATCTTGATTTCCGAGTATAAATAGTAAGAAAATGTTGCACAGTCAGAAATATATAGACTATGAGAATGGGAATAAAAAGGCGGACACTTACGCAAAGATTGGCAAGGTAATTATGGTAGTTCTGTGATAGAAGACTGAGCTTGCTGCTGATGACGCATAAAAGACTATTAATGGATTAAGATGCTGGTAATTGACTGGTTTCTGGAATAATAGCTGAACAATACAGGTGCCTATAAGGCCACCAGCAATTGAGTACAACCCATGACACATGCAGCTTAAAAATAGACACCCAATAGTATATATCCTTAAGTTCGGGTGTAATAATTCTGATACAGAAATATTTGAAAATATTGTGGTAAAATTTATTCGACCAGTAATTTTAATAATATGTCACGTCCTCACAATGCTGCTCTTTCATTAAACTTTTGATGAATTCCTTTCATATCAGGTCTTGCAATCCCACGATTTAACCCAAATACGTTTACTTCTTTTTCTTCAATAAAACACATTTTGTGATCATTTGTGATGTGCACATACTGCGTCTGCACAAGCATACAAATTTATTCACTCATTTCAGAGGACTATGCTGAAGAATTTTATGTAGTGGAGTGAACCTGATAAAATATCTTCTATAAAATAAATATGAAAAAGATTTGCAATGACTGAGGAAATAAAGACTGCATTGTTGAAGAGCTCAAGGCAATCACAAAAAGTGCTTATCCGAAGTACTTTGAGAATTGGAAAAAAAACATTGGCACGTGTGTATTATATCTGAGGGAGATTACTTTGAAGGGGACAACAAATATCGATAAATAAATAAATATTTTTTGATAAAAATAAAAAGTCACCTTACTTTTTGAACAAACCTCGTGTATGAACCGCTTAGGCAGAAGTTTCAACATATGGCATAATTTCATAAGTTACCCCATTCATATACGAAAAGATAGGTTACTTTCACTGTGGCACCACCAAATAAAATCATAAGATGAAAGAATTGGGGAAAAACAGTGCCACTTATATATCACACCCGTACAAGATTCAGTATCGCATCGGTTAAGTTGACCGCTATTTTGATTGAATACAATGAACATCAAATAAGAGTTCAGTTTTTTTATTAATCTTTTGACAGTAAATACACTACAGAGTTTGTAAGTACAAGCCCTCCGCCAACAGAGAATTGCTAGTCATATCTTAAGGAAAGCATTGGTTTTCAATCTCACTAAACAAAAACAGCTTCTCCATTAAAATCATGAAAAATTGCCTGAGCAGATGTGCAAACTTCAGTAATGGTCAGCTTCATCACAAAAACAGTTTCAACCATTAAATAACCAACAGTTTTAACTTTAAGAGACAGAATTTCTACAATAATTGCAAAAAGATCTCATGATCACCAAATAACCTTAAATTTTTCCCTTTCTTTAACAGGATGAAAAATTGCCAGAATAATTCATTCTTAACAAAATTACTGTTCATATATCACAATCAATCCAAGTTTAAGGGTAATGCACACTTTTATAACTTAGAAATTTTTACTCTAATTCATCTTGGTTGACAAAATATGGACCGGATTAATTTTCCTTTAACTGTTATTGCCAACATCAAATGTTCATGTATAAATGATGCTTAAAAAATCTACTAAATCATTTTTTCTCTAGGAAACTTTTATGCTGTATTTACAAGTAACTTCTGTGATGCAAAATTGACGATATACAATTTACAGAAGTGATTGTTTCATTCATTCCATCAGTCTGGAGGGAATTACTCAAAAATCAATGTCTCACAGCAGTATATGACTAGAACAATAGATGTGGAGAATTTATACAATTTGCATTCAATCTCATGGGAAGAATCAGTTATTGGGTTCATTCTAGCCATAAAGTACTCATAAAGTATTCTGAAAAAACCTTCCTTTGTATGAAAACCAATAGAATTTTTAAAAAATGATTCTGATACAACAAAAATTTATTAAACTATAAACCTTTGAAAATGTGATAGAAATGTCAAAATTGTCATACAATTTAAATTTATTCTTTGAATACTGAGAGGTACCAAAATATTTTTAAATAAAAACCTAAATTAATATCATCAGAATCTAGGTTGATATCTAAAAGTGTATTCAGGTTTAATTTTTCTTGTGATTGTGCAAAAGCATAGCCAAAAATTTATTTAGGTGCGACAGGCAATTTCATTGCTGTGGATTGAGTATTGCTCTATTTAAACTGTATACAGCATGCACATATCTAACATTTCAATCTTCTCTCAATCATTTGCATACACACATCATTCATAGCACATGTAATAATGACTATATTAATTATCTTATATTAATATTACGATATAAAAATTTCTTGCATATCCTTGCCTCTTTGATTGCAGGGCACAAGTGAATTTCATGATTAAAGGATAATGGACATTCGAACTAAAGTCATAATATCAATCCAAAAAATTTGTTTTATACAGAATTTGCTGTGTTGATAAAAAAAATTTATGTTGAATTTTTGATAAAAATGAGTCCTTCACATTTAAAAAAAATTGTATTGGAGAAAAATTATTTTATTTAAGTGTGTAAGAATCATTTTTTATCAAAAATTGAACATAACAATTTTTAATCAGCGCAGCAAATGTTATCTAAAACAATTTTTTGGGTCGTTATTATGAGATTAGTTCGAATGTCCACTATATTCTAAACCCGAAATTCACTTGCGCCTTGTAATCAAAGTGGCAAGAATGCGCAAGAATGTTTATGTCGTCATAGGATTACTAACGATTTTTTATTTTTTTTTAGATACCGAGTAAATTTAGTACTGATTATCTGTTTCGGTTTTCTTGTATGTAGTAGTATTTGAATCCAATTTGTTAGTACGAGTTAGATATAAGTCGTATATGGAATTATACGTTATACAATCTGTATAAAGAATATCATGAGTACAGTATTTCTTCCTGAAAGATTTGTATTACGTTGTTTAATCTATGCTGTTATATATCTGTAAGCAGCTGCGTGTGTCTCTTTACTGGAACGGGTATCGCGCAATAAGTACCACAGCAATTTGGATGTAGTTTTCAAGCTTTTAAAGCTTTTAGTGTGGGTCAAAATCTGGGAAAATAGCTAATGACTTATATGTACCATGGGAAGGAGCAAACAATTAAAAACCTTTATATTTGTAAAATGTGGGCTATCGATCATTATGAACTTCAGACGCGCACTCCTTTTGCAATAATCTCACAAAACTTTGGATTACGTTTTATTTTTTTTACTTTTGTTACTCAGTTTTCTGTACCGCAGTACTCTAAAGCAAATGGCATACGTGAATCAAACGTAATCACCATAAATTTACATCGTAACTGGTCAGTTGTCATTTAAAATGCATTAGATTATTAACGTGGTAGACAGGGCCGGTTTAAGGCTACCGCAAGAACCGCATGTCGCCGGGACACCAAGCCTGAGGGGGCCCCGCTACGATCCCCTTCAAAGTTTGTCCTTACTTAACAAAAAATTTTCCTGCTAAAATAAATAATCTACAAATTCATAATGTTAACTAAGCTGCGTTCACAATAGACTTTTCGAAGCGTGGAGTTCCAGGAGTTCAATGCTAAAATTATGCTTGAAAACAACTAATCATACATTTATTAATTTAGAAAAGCAGACACACTCAAGAGTTTCTAAAGTGACAAGAATTACGACCGCACACAGTAGTTATTTTCCCCTTGAATGCTCTGAAAAGTGTTGATGTCTAGATCTTACATGATTTCATATCCATGCTCAGAAGTATTTGCCTTTCAGTGGCTCTGGAATTTAGAGATAAACATGTTTCACAGTGGTTGCTCCTTATCGTTTGTAAAATAACTTTTCATTCGAGGGATGGGTATCAAGTGCATAATTAATGAGGAAACTAGTATCAACAATTCATATGATACTATCAATTTTTGTGATTATACGATAAATTAGAATTATTCTTGTCATGTTAAATGATTAGGGGCAGATGGACAATGTACTGTACATGTGAATAGAACAGCTGAAGAAGATCACCGATTCACCTAATAGTAGTCTATCAGGGAAGTTGCAAGCGTAACAACGCATATTCCCGAGTATTAACTGCTAGGTTTTACAGTGGTAGAAAACATTTTCATCACTCAGTACTTGGCCAGCAGAGATCTGATGGCGGTACACAGCTCCCAATAACCATGACGGGAAAAAGTTCTTACAGTAGCTTGAATCACGAAATCATTCTGCTTTGCTTATGAAATTATGGCATATGGCACTGTCCAAGGTTATACGTCTAAAACTGAGTAGATGCCTTGAAGTCCTTTTTAAGGGTAAAAATTAATGGGCCTGTGCAGGGTTTTACGGTCAAGCTACTTCATCTATTACTGTACAACACATTAATCGCAACGTAACGACACAAAACATATTGAAGAAGATTAACATTCCTCATTGAAGGTTACTTGGTGGGTTAAAAGTTTCCTCATTTATTGCCCACATCTGAAACACCAGTATGTAACAGAATTTTACTGCTCGTCCATTATTTATAACTGCGGTTAGTAGTATACTTTTCTGTAAGAGTCAATATAAAACAAGTGATTTAGCACGGTATCCAGTTTGTACATATGTCTGTTTGATATTACTTACCACAAGCCTGAAGCGGCCCTATTTAAAATTTCAGCCATTATCTCATAGTTTCAATGTCATTTACATCTCTGAAGTCTCAACTAACAAATATGAGAGCCAGAATACAGCTGTTCATCGCAAATTTAAAATCAAACTTACTTGACGGTCGTGAAACACGAAAAAAAAAAACTATACAATTTTCATAGACTGTTAAACATAAGATGAGCTGAAATTATACATCAAATAAAGAACTCAACCAAGTCAGAAATCAGCAGTCAATAGACATCCAAATTAAAATGATAAGAATTAATTGGACTTGGGATGAAGAAGTAAAAAGGTTCAGTGAAACATACGATGTAGCGCTGGATTTGAGATGAACAGAAGGCGACCAAGGAATGATTGATAATGCACTGTTTCTATATGAAGCAATTAAAACTCGAAAGAACTTAAGTGGAAATAAGCGGAGGACATTCTCGCAGGCCAAATACCAAGTTCTGTAATGATCTAGTTAGTGTTGTTGTCGTTCTGGCCTTGCAAGGACAGCCCCCGGCCACCCCTATGGAAGGCATGTAGGGATGGCCTGTTGGCCAGGCGCGTGCTGACGGGGGTGAT
This sequence comes from Vandiemenella viatica, assembly GCA_031002005.1. Taxonomy (NCBI): domain Eukaryota; kingdom Metazoa; phylum Arthropoda; class Insecta; order Orthoptera; family Morabidae; genus Vandiemenella; species Vandiemenella viatica. The sequence goes on along the minus strand of JARYHS010012519.1, from coordinate 29,384,362 downwards.
TAGCACGCAGGACAATGCGGTGAAGAGAGCTCGGGACGCCGAGTAGTGTGAAACAGCTGTGCAATCGACAAAATCTTACCGTGGTTATGAACATGGAAAATCAACATTTCTTTAGTTCCGCAAAGGTAAGTTTTCATCGGAACCAGTGACGACCACCGTATGAACTGTTCCAAATGGCAGACACCCGTAAACGCCGTGAGATTAAGAACAATCTTTCGTATAACCACTTCATGTTTAGTTCGTGACGTGTTTAGTTTAGCTAGGCCTGGCAACAGACACTTATAAATTCGTGTTCCAGTCAATTTTGATTATATGATGTAAATGTTTTAAATTAAGTTAACTGTTCATTTTCATTCTATTGATATAAAATAAAATTAATGATATGTGAAAAATCTTTCATTTATGGGAGTACCTCAAAATAAAATATTTGGTTTAATTAAAACTTTACAGCCATGAGGGGTATTACAGAATGGATTGAAAAATGTTAAGTAGGTCTAAAAAATATGTCATATTTTCAATTTTTTGAAAAGAAAAAATTATAATTTAAAAAAATTGAAATTTATCGTTGGATTACGTAGCACTATTCCTGTATAGACTTGTTCCTCAGAAATTTTTTTTCGGAATATGCAGGAGAAGTTTTCAGGTTTTAAAATATTTATGGAAGTTATAACTCCCATGCAAAAACGATAGTTATCAGAACAAACCCTAACTTATTTTGTAAAACGAAACAAAGCTGTACTACATAATTGATCTACTGGTACAAGGTGATAACTTGCTGAGGGGAATTAAGACTGACTCAACAGTTTCCTCTCATCGCAGTGTACACAGTCGTCAACCAGTGGCGTGTTTACGGGCTACGTCATGAAATTTTCGTCAGCTTATTATACACAGTGCAGCCAATAGCAGCGATCCGTGTCGGCTTCTCATACACAATTCATAAATCAAAGGCGGGCGGACGGGACTCATTTCCATTTGGCTCACCATCTGCTCCCTCTCGTCGACCAGTCAGCCAGCTCGCAATACTGCTCAGAGCACGACGAGAAGACCTCAGGCCCCGACATCGTGCATGTCTGATTATCTCTCAGGTCAGAGTAAAGATAGAGATAGCTAAATAGTTCAAAACATCTTGTAATGTTGATGTATTTAGTTAGACTAAATAATTTAGGGTTCAACGATAGATCATCTGGCTTCGTACTGAGAAGTTTTGTGTTTAATTCACGACTTTTTTTTCAGTATCCTTCAAAACAGGGTAAAATACTACATGTTTCCCATAACGGGAAGCTGCTGTTTTGCTTCATTTATTAAGATTTTTGATGTTAGATTAAGATATGAAGGAAGAGGAAACACCATAAAATTTGCAACAATTCAATATTAATTATTATGTATTGTTCTACCTCGTTGCAGTATCTATAAGTGGAACTGTCATCTTTCCCCACTTTCAGCTGTGCCTTTTTTAATTTACATATATCTTCTACCTGTCCTTACAGCATACAAAATTTTAAAGACACTTTGGCGGCTGCATCATTAAAGAGTTCAGATACAGGAAAGTTTCTAACTACAGAAATAATTCAAACAAATTTTCATAATAGTCTGAAACCCTTATATTTAAAACGGTTCTTTCTTTCTTTTTTTTTCTTTTTTTAAAAAAAGCTTAGTGATTTATACTTAAAATAAAATACATTTATCGTAATATTCCACCGCATACAATGATAAATTACATCTCTTTTTAATTATTAAAATCACTTTCTGATTCAACTGTTAGATTTAAAATGAACACTTCAAAAAAAAGTTCACTATCTATTCACATTAACTTAAAGTCCCTAATTTTTAGCCTTTGCGTATAAGTAGCGTCTTTAAGAATTCAGCTTAGCTATCTGTATTCATATTTCACGCATCTGACTATCTTCAAGTATCTGCATAACCTATGTCACTTCCTTCAGCAATCACAAACAATTTCTAACTTGGATATTAAATACCACGCAGTAATTTAACATTCACTAATCTTCTTCACTCGAACCTATCTTTCTGGTTGTGAAACTAAAAATTTAAAATTTAAATAAAACTCTTCTAAATTGAACCTGAATACTTCTGAAATTAGACTGATCCTCTACTACACATTACGAGTCGCCATAATTTCGGATTCTTAAAGTTAAACAGTGCGTCTCCAGGCAATATCCTGAGTCCTCAATTGAATTTCTGAAAGAGATTACGACCTCAGACAGCACTAGGGTAAAACTTAACTTACTTCCAATAAAACTACTAAATAATTCAGCTACCAATAGTCACACCCAGTTAAGACTTTGGTTCATTCCATCTGGAGCGACCATATACTCTATCCTGCTGCTGTGACACGTAAGTGGCGTCATATTTGTCTGACACCTCCTTACATCTTTTCTCAAATTTCTCGACCTGTTGCAACCAGACTGCCGTATCTACAAGATGCTGTTCTTCCACTAGACCCCTCTGTTGCAACAGTTTCCTCTAACGACATATGGTAAAATTGTGGCACACGCTAATTGTACCAAAAATGACTCAAAAATCCTCAAATAAGATCAAGTAACCTTACGAATCCTTGACACGATCGACGGCATCACTAGAAAGCCAAAAACCTGTTAACAGGCTTTAAAAGATACGCTGGTTGCGGCTAGTGGAGGTCAGCTCAAGAAACTAATTGAAGCTTCCGGAAACTATCTGCGAACTGCCGGAGGGTGGAGAGGTTGGTGGGAGAATCTCTTCGTCTGAGAAATAACTAATTGCAGTTGACCCCACAAAGGTTAATCATAGTTCCCAACGAACGAGGAAAAAATAAATAAAAATACATTAAATAAATATTGTCAATAATTAGAACGCTTCCGCTATTGAGAATCTGTATGTTTCATTTCCTTTTAGAAATATTGGGATAATACGTGTTCAGTTCAAACCATGTCATGTGAATGCTCGCACTGTGCTTCTTGATCTCACCGCCAATAATCTCATACATAATATTAACGATTTGTCATTGGCACTAAATACTACAGATAGTAGTTATAACAGCAATGTAATACTCTTTTTGTCGTCAGTCTTTTGACTGGTTTGATGCCGTCCTCCATCACTTCCTATCCTGTGCTAACCTCTTCATTTCTATATACCCCTTACAACCCACGTCCTCAATTATCTGCTTCATATATTCTAATATCTGTCTTCCTCTACAGTTCTTACCTTCGACTGTTCCCTCCACTAACAAATTAACCAATCCAGAATGTCTCAAAGTATGGCCTACCAGCCTCTCTCTTCTTTCTGTAAGCTTCTTCCACAAACTTCTTTTCTCACCCATCATTTCCAAAACTCGTTCATTTCTTTAAATAAGTAATAAAATCTAACTAAACTCGGATCACAGTAAAACGTATTCAAAATATCAATGAAAAATTTGCTTGTGGGAAGGAAAGGTTGCTGGAAGTGGCTCATCCATAGGACATTCTCCACATCAGAAACGTCTCACTATTGTGACATTTTGTAAACGCGGGGGATTTTATTTACAGTAATTTGCTTTTAGATAATATTTATCAAATTCGCTAATATTACCCTGACTTTCAATAAACTCTGTAATGACTTTCAATAAACTCTGCCTTTCTAGCATCTATGCAAAGTCGTGGAAAAAGAAGAATTTTATAAATTTATTAAAATTAAACTGAAAATGATAACGTAAAATTACCTACCAATGACGGTCTCATATTTTCGTATCCTTACGGATTGCAGACAAACTTCAACGTTGAAGAACAGCCCCCTCCTCCAAATTGCTCTGGACCTGACTGATTCTAACTTTCCAGTGTAAACACTGCGTTAATTCTTAATTAGAAGCTACATAGAGAATGAAGGCTTTGTGTGTTCAAATAGTATCCATTCGCACTTAATAATAATAACGTAAAATTTCACTAAACACTTTCTAAAAATTAAAATATTTTGTGTATAAACATGGATTCCATTAAAAGCGGGTACATGTCGAAAGCACGTCCAAATTAACGAAAACAGCTTTGAGCGACAGCAAGTAGTAAAGATCCATATCAATTTTTAAACACAAGTCCAGAAATAACTGAATCTTTTTTTTTTTTTAGACTGGTTTGATGCAATTCTCCATCCCTTACTATCCTGTGCTAACCTCTTCATTTCTACATACCCCTTACAACCCACGTCCTCAATTATCTGCTTCATATATTCTAATCTCTGTCTACCTCTACAGTTCTTACCTTCGACTGTTACCTCCACTAACAAATTAACCAATCCAGCATGTCTCAAAATATGACCTACCAGCCTGTCTCTTCTTCCTGTAAGCCTCTTCCATAAACTTCTTTTCTCACCCATCATTTCCAAAACTCGTTCATTTCTTACTTTGTCTGTCAACCTAATTTTCATCATTCTTCTGTAGCACCACATTTCAAATGCTTCAAGTTTCTTTCTTTCCGGGATTCCTAAAGTCCATGTTTCGCTACCGTAAAGTGCTGTGCTCCACACATAGAGTTTTAAAAAGTTCTTTCTAATTCCTAGATCAATTTTTGAAACTAAAAGGTTTCTCTTTTTCATGAAGGCTCTTTTTGCTAGCGCTATTCTGCTTTTAACATCATTCCTGCTTCGGCCATCCGTTGTAATTTTGCTTCCCAAGTAACAGAACTCACTCACTTCTCCTATTGTATCCGATCCTATTTTTATATTTAATCTGCTAGTCATATCATCACTTAAATACAGTACAATTTGCTACACTCTGTTTGATTATCCCATATGGAGAAGCGGTAAATTGACACGAGTGGTATTGCCTATCTCAAAGTGGTTTCCATCCTGTAAATTTCAAGAACGGGTGTGAGTAAGGTTTAGTGTGACGAACGCCTTAAGGTGCGAGTTATCCTGCACCCCAGCAGGTAGTCTGCCCGCAGAGCATCGTCTCGCGGACGTGTTCAGCCTGCACAAGACGGTCGGACGGAGTGCCGAGTGAGTCAACAGTTTCGAGATCTCCGCTTCCTCTGCTTTATTATTCGTCCCACTTATTCCAATCACGCGAGAGATATATAGCATAAAACGTTTCCTTTATTATTCTTCATATTGTACCACACATTTATCGTATTAAATGATTTTATGCCACTCTTCAAATCTGCCTCCGGACTAGCAGCCAGCGAAAAAAAGTTCCGCCTTCAGAATTCACACGCTTAGTAAGTCACTATCACAAACAGTGAAGAGAGAAATAAACGAGAGAAATAAAAAACGTGCCTGCTCTGGTGGAATGTTCAGAATGCGTACGTGGAATGTACGACATCCCTAACACGCTTTTTACAAACGCCCCTCTTCTGTATTGAGCGTTGAAGCAGCTTGTTACCTCCACTGTTCTCTTAACCAAACACACTTACTTAATTACTTTCTACTCTTTGCTCAATTCAGTTCTCTTTCATGAATACTTCAGTGATGGGTACTATTATTGTAACAAATAATAATACGGTAATGCAATTAATTTCATTTATTTGCGTAACTTTTTTTTTTTTTTTTTTAAAATATGGCCTTCGGTCTTTGCGACCATTTTAGCCAGCTCGAATTTGTGTTTGTATCAACTGTTGTATCAGGCATTAATCATGATATTGTAGACACTACAGTAAGGACAGCACAAGACGAACACAACACTTAATTAAAACCACCCATGCCCGCGGCCGGATTCGAACCGGCGGCCCTTATTTGCGTAATTTGTCGCAAAGTAAATCCAAAACACAAGTCTTCACAAAATTCTTTTTACTGTTAATATTATGTATGTACGTCTTTCCAAAACTTGCATACGTTTCTCTCATACAAGTGGACGCTTGTGTCTCAGCACCCTACAACCCTATACCAATTCTATACTGTTCGGCAACTTCTCGGGCACTGCCCTGACTATATTATAGCTATGTGAAGAGTGTACTCTGCGGTAGATAGCCAGTGATCCTTTGCTGCGCCGAAACAACAATAGGTTCCCAATTTCAGAAACAAGGCTTCATTATTACTACTCGAATTACTAATGCAAAAAAAGAGAAAAATTATAGCTAACTTTAGAAAATCGTCCGTAATTTGAAAATAATAGGGATCGGGGTGGGTTAGTTACATGTGGCATCTATGTCATAAGTGGCATTAATTTATTTCGATCTGCGAACGCAATAGAGTGTAGACATCCTATGTACGTAGTTGCGAATTAAACCAGTAGTCTTGATAGTGTTGTCTACTTTCGACCACTGTTCCGGATAGGAAGTTGGTGGCGTTGGATCAATTGCACTTATTCTAATGAGTAAACTATGTGCATGGGTATAGTGGTTTATGCGATACAACCTCAGGAACCTATGGGCGATCTTATGAAACTATCCATCGTACTTACTACTTTGACATTAATTGCATATTCAGAGCAAAATAGTCGTAGCTTTATACTTATACGCGTGAGTTAACATCGGTGGTTGATGAGAACTAGTATTATTTGCTGTATTAACTGGGAGTTTATAAAATTCATGGGCTCTGCATGTTGCCCATAACTTCTCTATCGAAGGCAGTTTTCTTTTACTGTAATTCTTAAAAAATCTAATTTTTGTCAATGGCAATGCAGTCATATTGCCTTTTGACACTATTTCATAGGAATCATACTGCCAACAGGTGACTGGTGCAGGCATTAGATCGGTTAATGCTGCTACAATGACAGGTTATGACGATTTAAGTCAGTTTGTATGTGGCGTTATAGTCGGCGCACGAGAGATGGGACACAGAATCTCCTAGGTAACGAAGAGGTGCAGATTTTCCCGTACGATCATTTCACAAGTGCACCGGGAATATCGGGAATTCGGTAAAACGTCAAATCTTCGACATCGCTGCGGCCGGAAAAAGATCCTGCAAGAATCATTCAACGTGACAGAAGTGCGACCCTTCCGCAAATTGCTGCGGACTTCAGTGCTGGACCATCAACATGTGTCACCGTGCGAACCATTCAACGAAACATCATCCATATGGACTTTGAGAGCTGAAAGCCCACTCATGTACCCTTGCTGAGTGCACAACACAAAGATTTACGCCTCGCCTTGGAAACATGTTGCCTTGTATGACGAATCTGGTTTCCAATTGTATCGAGCGGATGGACGTGTACGGGTATTGAGACAACCTCATGAATTCATGGACCCTGCATGTCAGCTGATCACGTGCATCCATTCATGTCCATTTTACATTCCGACGGACTAGGGCTTTTGCAGTAGGACAATTCGACGCCCCACACGTCCAGAATTGTGACAGAGTGGCTCCAGGAATACTCTTCTGAGTTAATTACCTCCACTATCCACCAAATACTCCAGAAATGAACATTATTGGGCATATCTGGGATGCCTTGCAACATGCCGTTCAGAAGAGATCTCTACCCGCCATAGTCTTACCGATTTATGGACAGCCATGCAGGATGCATGGTGTCAATTCCGTCCAGCATAGCTTCAGACATTAGTCGAGTCCGTGCCTCGTCGTGTTTCGGCACTTCTGCGTGCTTGTGGGGGCCCTACACGATATTAGGCAGGTGTACCAGTTTCTTTGGCTCCTCAGTGTATACTCGTATATTTATATATTAGCTTATGGCTTTACACCTCGTTTATGTCGACGGCAAGTAACTGTTCTGTCATGGCCTTTATAAAGGAATCATCCCAGCATTCTCCTCGATCGATTTTGGGAAAACGTATCGAAATCTGAATGGCGGGACGGGGATACGAATCAATGTCCTCCAGAATGCGAGGGCAGAGCGTTACACCTTACCCACCACGCTCGGTGCAGCCAGTATTTCTCAGTAGCTATCCATAACACTACGAACGATTCTGTCTATCGCATCCCAGATATACTCTACGAAGGTTGTAAGACCTAGAAAACGTTTATCCAACAGACTGAAATGAATAGTGTAGTTTCAGATGGTTACATCTTCTAAGGACCGTAGGTTTTCAGTAAAGTGACAAGTTGTGGAATTAATTATACTATTTATGTACAACTAGTTATTCTTTTCTCTTTAGTAGACGGTCTCTAAGAATTTTCAATAGCTGTTCCATATATTGAGACGGAGACTTGTGGACTCATACATAATAAGACAGGACATCGCACTTTGTCATGCACAAAAGAAATTTAAACCAAATTAGCAACAACTTGCGTTATCTAACATTCAAAATTTTTCCATACTTTTATATCAGGGAATAAGAATAAATCAGCTACATAGGTTCGCTGATATATAACATCTATTACTTTCATGTGGAATAAATCTTTGTTGAAAGTAATGAAGTGTTACATAATTACGTAGTTTTTCTCGGCGTTGCAAATATAAATAATTTTCTCGGGTGACTAGCCGAGTTATATGAATGTTATAGTTACACGATATTTCGGCGCACTGAATCATCGACGCCATCTTCTGGTGAAGTGAGGTCAGGAACGTGCGAAGTTGCTGAGCTAGACCAGATTACCGCTGCTAACCTCTGATTGGTCGGCTGTAGAACCAGTCGTAGCAGGGGTCAAATCTCGTTGCGGTTTGAATCGATGCTAAGGTGGAGTTACTGCAATATGGATGAGAGGAAACTCCAAGATGTCAATTCCTCCTCACGCCCTGCACCAGATACGAGGAAGCCTGAGGCAACCAAGACATCCGCCCCGGCCAGCAGCCAAGTCATGAAAAGGAGTATACTGAACTCCAACAAGAGGCCACAGAAGCGGAGACCGATGGCAACGCTACAACAATGCTTCCGCTGCCAAGGCTTCGGGCATCAAGCGCATGACTGTCTCAAGCAAGTGCGCTGCGTTCGCTGCGGAGGGAGTCATAACAACCTGGTTTGCACACGTCCGCGTGACGCAACGCCGACGTGTGCAAACTGTGGCTCTGACCACGCCGCCAGTTATGGGGGATGCCCCATAAGAAGAAAGCTTCAAGCAGCCATCAGAAGCCGTCAACGCCAGCGACAACCCAGTCACTCCCAACAAATGGGAAGATCGGAAGGACCTCAGAGATGGTCATCAAGCCACTTCAAAAATCATCCGCCGACCAACTCCAATGACCAACACGGGCACCAATGCTGGAATCAAGAGCCAAGAAAAGCAAATCAGTTGGGGAAAATCGTCGAGTTGTTAACACAACTGATTGCGGCAATGATCCCCAACTGACCACATGAAAGCAGTTACCTATCGAATAAATAAGAATACTAAAGGGTTTCCACACAGGCCGTAATCACTACGGTCAAAGCCGGTTTTTCCCCAAGTGCAAATTTCGCGAAAATAAAATCCATCACCATCAGTGAAACCACAGATAAAGCTACAAATCGTAGCGGGGCTGTATAACGCCCTTGAGGCAGTGAAAAAAAAAAAACAAAAAAAAAAAACAAAAAAAAGGCTAGATTTGATGTCCGTTTTTACATGGCATGTAGTGGACGGGCTTAAAGTCATCACTCCTTCGAAGATGATATCATAAAACAAAGCATTCACCAAAAATGGTTTATCAAACTGATGGGTCAACACGGATCCGTTGCGGGCCTCATATGGAGCCATGCTGCCACGTGATTGGTCAGATTTGTAACCAATCGTAGCCGGGGTCCTGCCTCGTATCAACACATCGTTCCATAGAAGGAAAAATCAGAAGGCAAAAAACTTTCCCGTAAGCTGATCATTAATGCCTGAGTAACAAATTGCTCATTTATGTTACTACCGAACTTCCCGTTGATCTGGACGCGCCGTGTAATGCGTACCGGTCGCGCTGTCGGCGAATAGTATTGATGACTGGCGTCCAGGCTTCACTCAGCTGGTACCCGCTGTCGCGGTTGACGAGGTTAGACGCGAGACGAATTTCTACTGCTTCTGTAAGGATGCTGTTCCAGAAGCTACCAGTATGCGCCAGTACTCTGGTATTTTCGAAATCAAAACCATGGCCATGTTCTAGACTGTGTTCCGCCACCGCAGACTTGTCTTTCTGCCCCAGACGAACGTGTCGTGCATGTTCTAGACAACGTTGGTGAACACACCGCACCGTTTGGCCAATGTAGCTTTTACCACATTCACAATTAATGCTATATACCCCAGGTGTCCGCAAAGCAAGGTCATCCTTGGGGGAGCGTAAGATGTTCTTCACCTTTGGTGGTGGCAGGAAAATGGTCTTGATTCCAGTTTTTGCTAGAATCCGTCCTATCTTGGACCTCACTTCACCAGAAGATGGCGTCGATGATTCAGTGCGCCGAAATATCGTGTAACTATAACATTCATATAACTCGGCTAGTCACCCGAGAAAATTATTTATATAATGAAGTGTTGCTGTAAAGTGAATGTACGAGACAACAAACCAGTGGTGACATCGTCTCCAAGTCATTTTAAACGTTAGTTTTTGAAGGCACCACAATGAACATTACGGTGTTAACAAGTAAGAACTATTTAAAAACCTGGCATCGCTGATAGTATAGAGGAAGTTTAGTTGGCGAATGGAATAGGATGTATTGTGGTGCAACGAGATAAACAGACGTAATAGAAAGTGCTGCCGGTCTCGAAGGTCGCCGGTTCGAATACGGCCTAGGGCTTGGATGTTTAAATGTAGTGCGTGTGTGAATATCGTGGCGGTCCGTAATGTCCAGGTGTCCGTACTTATTAGCAACAATACTGTATACTGGAGAAACTGATCAATCATGATAATTACATTGAGATGGCTGTATGACCTATGCAGCCGAATGTCATCAAAAATTAGGAACTGTAAGTGTGAGTAGAGACTTTCCCGGCGTACTGATGCAATGAAATCCTCTCGGGTGGCTTCATCAGGATCCTGATGAAGGCAGCAGAGATAGCTGTCGAAACGTCGTGTTTCTATAACATCGTCCGGTTGGACACCAGACAGGATTTCATAGGAACTGTGAGGTCTTAAGTTAAAAAGTTAACAAGAAATTAATTAAGAAATCTAATATTATGTGCAGCAAGTGTGAGGTTGTGAACCACAAGGAATATTTTTTTTATGTTTTAAGGGTGATGCTGAATGCCAGCCATTATAATAAACGCTTAGGAGTCATTAATCTCAGCTCCCGCTTCCAGGCTAGCGCCAAAAGCAGGACGCTCTCAGTCAACCCCACGGAAACAAAAAGTAATTCTATAAGAAATATAATATCTTTGGAATCCTGTAGATTCTTCCATAGAGTAAACATGTTCAAAACAGCAATAGAAATTCAAGAAGTTAGGGTTGGCAGAGCCACTCTTATAAAGACTCAATGCATGCCACGTTCCCGTTACACGAAAAGTATTTACTTTCCACCACACACAATAGAACCCCTTAGTGTGGATCGACCGCCGTTGCTGCCAGCGTTTAGAAGAGCCAATGCATAAGAAACGAAGTAAGCACATTTCTCTCTCTATGTCTGAAAAAGTTCTTATCTCGCTATGTGATTATGGGAGTGGAACTTAATGCATTCAGATAAATTGTTGGTATATAGAACGACTGGTTTTTGGGAGATTCCTGTGCACTTGTTTAAATGCATCCGTGTCACAGTTTATCAGCTTCTGGTGCCAATCTCAAAACAGACCAGAGAATGGTTTTAATTATGTGCTTCATCAGTTTATTCACTACTTTATTATACATTTTCCTGCCTCTTACCCTGTGCTCAATACCTAATCATCTACCAGTGAATGCAGTCAACTGTCGTTATGAAGTCTGATTGGTGCAAATTAAGAATAAAGTTATAAAGACAGAGGGTACGGATGTTACAGTATGATACTTTCCTTCCATAACAGTGATTCAACTGTTCTTTCGTAAGAACAAGTTGGAATGACTAAAGACCGTGCCGTACGGTAAAGAGTGATATTTTGTCTGGTATGAAAGCTGAAACAGCAGTTTTATTTTTATGATGCAAGGATAAAACAGTCAGAGCAATTACTGAGTGATAGAAAGCTTGGCAAAAAATTAGATGGACTTCTTTTAAACTGTAACTGTGTCAGGTGCGATAGATAGTAAAATTGTTTTAATCGGTAAGGTGTGTTTTTTTTTTACTTATGGCTTCAGCCTCGTCGACGTCGAGGTCATTAGAGGCGCAATGGGACTGGGGACAAGGAACGGGAAGGAAATCAGCCATGGCCTTTTGAAGAAAGTATCCCGACATTCACCTGGAGTAATTTTGGGAAACCATGGAAAACCCAAATGTGGATGCCCGGACGAGGATTCGAACCGGCGTCCTTCCGAATGCGAGGCCAGAACGTTAACCGCTCACCCACCACTCTCGGCATCGGTAAAGTCAAGATTTTTCGTTAAGGCTGCAAGAAGATGTTTTGACGGCATCTCTCGCACATTAATTCGTGGTTTCAATTCCATTACGTGATGCACAACACACAGCTTTACATCGCTCAACACATTTGGATCGTTTTAGAGCTTTGGTAAAGAGTAATAATAATACAAGTATTGTACAGTGCACCAGAAGTTTTGTATCAAGAAACCTGGAGACTGAGTGAATCAGAAACTGTGATATTACTTATAGGAGAGTGGTTATATCCATATGGTCCAAGCATATCATTCTCCAAGAAGTGACCAATTAAGAGATTAGCTTTGGTGCCCTCTGCCACGCACAATTTTGTGAATCGCAGAGTATATATGTAGATGTAGATTAACGTGGGACGACTGATGCAAGTTCTGTGCTTTTTTTTTTCCTACGGATTTGATAGTGTTCCGTAATCAAAATGCCGGTTTTCCATAGTTTCCCGATATCATCCCGAATTTGAGGATGCTTCCTTTATATGGGCCAATGCGGATTTTTTTTTTTTTTTTTTTTAAGTCCGTTTTTATCTCCATCCTACAAGGGATTTCAGTGAATCATACACAGGTACTGCAATTTATACATTATAATAAAACGAAAAATGTGATCACTCACAATATTCTACTTTCGGGGCATGTTGTCATAAACAGTTTTTAACAATTCAGCCAAGAATTTTTTTTCAATGCATTCTTACCCTCAATCATATATTCGTAAGTGCTTTTTGCATGAGTACCACACTCGAAGTGCATGCCAACCGTTGCTGAAAGACTTGGTGCAAGGTCGTGGATACTGCTTTTCGCGTTCCAATTGCAAGCACAATTTGACTGCCTGTGGAGCGGTTGCGAGGGCGAATGTGCGACGGCAGGTCTTTTTACACACCTGCAGCGCTGATGGAAAACGCGGAGCATATCCAACGCGGAGGCAAACATTGTGCGCAGCCCAACTCTGTATTCAAGGCGTAGAGCCACGCTTCCCCGTGGGCCCGATGGATATTCAATATGTGGCTGGTAGCGAGATTGGGGCTCAAAGGAGAAACCCACAGCAATAGCACAGGTCGACAGAAATCGAGAAGGAAATTTCTGGCTCTAAAGGGGCTGCTTTTAGATAACAGCTATTTACCAATACGGCAATACTTACGGAAGATCTGGGATGCACGCTTTTATTTGTTGGCTAGACCAGCCATTATCGTCAGATACAACAAGATCTGGGATGCACACTTTTATTTGTTGACTAGACGAACATAGTATCGCCAGTACAACCAAAACTTCTTGCGAATTCAGCGGAATACAGAAGTTGCAGTGCTGTTTTGTAAGGGAATAACAGATCGTATATCCTATTGAGTGCCGCACTGCATGTTACAACACTTCGTGGTAAACATACGACAAAGTTAAGGCTATGCGTCAACTAGAAACGCAACTACAAGTAGAGTGTACTAAAAGATGTATAGAAGAAGATGATTATTGAACAAATGCCTTTACTCTCATTTCCTGGGGAACGGAAATACTTTTTCCTACGTTTGCTAGCTATGCAAGCTTTCACAAACAAGAGCGATAAGTGTTAACACTTCTCTCCCAAATATACAGGGTGTCCAGAAAAGGACTCCCTGATTTCAAAATTAAATATCTCGAAAACAAAGATCGATAGAGGAATGCAGTAAACGGTATGTTTATTGTGACAGCTGTAAGAAGTGTATACAGCAGTGTGAAATAATAGTTAGAAAAGCTGCTAACAGATGGCGCTGTAATCGCCATACGTAATGCCTAAATAGTGATCCGAAGCTCAGGGCGATCAGTTCCACCATTGAAACGTGCCAATGGTGAACATTTTGAAAACATTGTGATGTGATTGTTTGCAAAGATTGTTTTCATACGATTATTTCACTTATGTATGCTGATATGAGCGTACAGCGCCATATGTTAGCAGCTTTTGTAACTATTATTTCACACTGCTGGATACACTTCTTACAGCTGTCACAATAAACATACCGTTCACTGCATTCCTCTATCGATCTTTGTTTTCGAGATATTTAATTTTGAAATCAGGGAGTCCTTTTCTGGACACCCTGTAGTTGCGTATCCTGTAAGTTTCATAAAGACGGAAGTTATTAATTTCGACAAAACAAATCTCAAGGCGTTTACCATGAGAAGAAATGAGAAACGCAGTTTTATCGGTTACTCATTGAGTTTGCAGAGGCAGAACTATTAACTGTTCCCTTATTTAAAATCTTGGCCTCGAAAAATTAGAAATACCAATAGAAAAATCTGAAAATACATGCGTTACACCTCAAAACAGAAACAAAAAGGAAATTTATTCAAGTTGGTGTTCCTTAGAAAAATTGAAATTTGTGTGCTGATTCATCACAGTTATACCACGATAAATTCATCCAAACATAGAGAACCTAATTACGTAATAGACGACGGTCAAATAAAATGATACATGTTATTATGTAGCAACAATCATTTGTGAATACCAATTAAAATAGCACATTACGAAAAACTATTTGAAAGCTTTTAGAACTTGCATTTCATGAAGAAATTGTATTAGAAAATAAAAATGAAATATTCTTTCCCAATTCTGTCATCCCTTCAAAAATGATTTAGCGATTTAGACATATTTTAGATTGATGCAAAAGTAGTTTTTACTTTATGATCTCACAATTAAGGTAAACTATGACGCGGGCCTCCCTCTCTATACTGAAAAAATGAACAATTAAACATTAAAATATTTAACAGTACATTTTTAAAAACTTGAGAATACAATGATCAAAATAAAATTTGAAATTTTCATAAAATTGTAAATAGTATACAACTTTACAAGAGGTTCCTTAAAATGTGAATGTATACCATGGATTCACTTTGCGACCGAGTGGAAAAAGCATTTTTCACACTTACAAGTTCTCCTTGAAAGAAAATAATAATAATGTACCGGTGCGCCCTCCTTATGACTTTCGTAGTTGTATGCTTTTCATACGTCTTGAGTGAAGCTCCAATTTTCTAAAACTTTTTGCTAGTTCTTTCATATCACAGAATGTTTGCAACCATTCTGTTTTCTCTGTAACATATATATATATTCCTGCTGCCTTGCTGTAGAATGCAGCTCCAGATATCGTATATAATGTGGCAACAATTTTTTTCAAATTACTTAACATTGATTTTCCATCATTTATCAAATAAAAATAATTTATATTTATTTTATTAATGATTGAATTCTTGCTAAAGTCGTTCCTATCAGTATTGTAAGAAATGAACATTTTTAATTTTTTAAAAACTTGAATTAAATGTAATGAGCGGTGATGTATATTGCTATAAAAGATTCTTTTAAATCTTCTCCTATGTTTGTTTCGTTTAATCTTCACTTACAAAGCCACTACATTCCACTCATACCAGCACCAATGTTCAAGTATTAATCGCATTTTTCAAGACTTAAGACTAAGTTTTAAATGGCTTAATAAGCTAATATATTCTGTTAGTACACTGGTACGGAGCGGTAATACTGAATTCTTGATGTAACACTTTAAAATTGTAAGACTTTAAATAGAACTCTAACCATGATTAGGTTATTAGTGCTCGTATAATGAAAATACTACTCATTCAGATTACACTGGAATATTAGATATTGCTACTGATTAATCTTACTAGAGGCAATTATGAATTTATACTGAGTTTGAGTGGTTTTAAGACACAGAGAAGTATTGAAAACATGAAATTTGTTTGAAAACTGTTGATATATCTTTAGCAGGTCCTGGACATTCGTACTATCGTTCTCTCTTGTGGCAAGTTAAATGACTGCCAGGTAGAACGTGCAACTCTTGCCACTAACTGGCTGTCCGTAAGCGCGATCGCTTTTAGTAGAGGCAAGGAATTCGGTCATTGCGACTTGAAAATCTAGCCTGGATGGTTGGACCGGGATTCAAACCCACGCCCTTCTGAATGCGCGGCAAAATCGTTACCGCTCACCCATGAAGCCTGATCATCTTTAAATCATTCTTGTAATAGTGAAACATTCTGCTATATACTAGAATGTACAACCTACGCGTTGTAGTACAACGAAAGCAGGAAAATAGATTTTCTTGTTTTGTCGTGTAGGTATGTTAATCAACTTGTTTTGAGGGTGTGGTCTTATTTTACGAAATCTCTAAGTTTTAAGACTAGATAAAAACGTTAAATAACCACTGGAGACTTTTTGCAGAAATCGGTAAACTATTCCACTTGCACACTTTGCGCTTAGTGGACCCTTGCAGGATGACATGTGAAATTGAAAGTGTTTCTTGCCGTGCAGGTAGCTGAAAGCAGAGGGCACATATCTTGTTGCGGCGCAGAAGTCTTCGATTGAAATTTCCCTTTGCCAGAGCAAACAGCATTTATAAACGGAATATTGCTTTTGCGTCGGCGTGGCACAGCGGCCATATTCGTCCCAACATCTGTGGGGGAGGGGGGAAGCGAAGACTACAAAGGGAACGCACAAGTGAGGTTACGAATGGCGGAGGCGGCTCAGAATGGTGGAAAGAGACGAAATTAAAGAGACAGAAGGGGAATGATGAATAGAGAGGTAAGTAGATAGTTTTTTAAACATGCAATCATTCATTAAAATATCACCGTATCAATACATAAACGAGTACACCTACTTAAAAAAAAAGATATACACAAAAAAAAAAAAAATCCATTACCCACGTCTTACTACATGCACATTACATCATTCAGAAATCTTTGATATACAGTATTACTCGTAAATATCAGTACTGTATCTAATACATTGGATTAAAATAAATAATACGTAAACATGAATTCATTTACTATAATGAGCACCTTTTATTTATTCGAAAGTCACATGTGCAATGAACCTAACACTTTACTGTATCTCTTTTTAATTTTACTCTTATCAGTTAAGTGTTTCTGTTGATAACAGTAGACTTGTAATTAATGGAAAGAGTGTATAGATAAATTGATTTTTATGAGATAGTTTTATTTAAAACTACCATAAATATGACAACAAATATTCATAAACATATATAAGTTTACGTTCATTTGTTGGCAGAGTAAATTAGCTCTGCTAGAGAGAAATCATTTACAATAACGTCTATACAAACAAAACATTTATACAGCAGCTCTTGGAGCTCCATTTTTGCGTCCAAACATAAAAATCTTTGATTTTACTATTCCGCTTACCTCTCACTAGTTCCGTAAATCAGATCACGTGCTTTATAGTATATATAAGCTCGTTTCACAATATATTGTTGATCTGATATGCAATAAGAATTGGTTGACACTGCTTTCTGAATAAAGCATACACTTATAGTTGGTGTATTTATTTTAGTAGACTAATAGCACTTGAAAGACATTTTCACGTTTCCTCATACTAAGTAAATGCTACGTAGCTGTTACATAAACCGGTTGTTTTTTGGCAGTTTAGAAACATACTGTATGTTCGGTGTTACCTACAAAAAAAAAAAAAAATTACGCCTTGTCAACATCGAGGTCATTAGAGACGGGAAACTAATAGGGGCAAGGATGGTGAAGGAATTCGGCCATGGCCTTTTTGAAGGAACTAACCCTGCACTATCTCTTGTGAATTGGTGATCACAGAAACCCAAATTTGGATGGTCGCATGGAAATCGAACCCGCGTCCTCCCCACTGTGAGGCTTAAGTTCAAGTGAGGCATTTTTAATGGCGTCATAGCACAATAGATAGAAGGCCATTTGGTTTTATCGTTCAACAGCCGATATGTTGATGTTGTATGATTTAGGAAGTTTATTTGTTGCAAGGTGATTTGTGCAGAAGACAAATTATTTTATTTTTCTCCTAATGTCACAGTAAATCATCATTGTGTTATACGATTCGGCGATGTACCGGTAACTGGTAAAAAAGGATCTTCATTGTAACATTTGACAGTGAGGCAGTTGGAGTTGAGTATTTGCCATTTAGTATTAAAGAAGTCTGTTATTATCTTCGAAGTCTGTCAATAGTTGTCCCACAGTTTATACGTTTAGCACTCATCAACAAATAATGTGGTTGGAAGTTTCGAAATATTCCGTTAATATGTCCTTCTCACTATAGGAATGGTGACATGTCTTAACATAATTGAATTACTGATATGTAAGACGTATCCACCATCGCATATTTTCTTTTACTTCTTGTCATGCCGAAAAACAAAGTCGGTATTAGATTGTTGTAATGACATGAAAAAAAAATAACATCTTCAACACGAAAGCAATAACATGTACTTCTTCTCTATTTGCACCAGAAAGCAGAATTTTTTTATGTTGTTAATCTTGCTGCCAGATGCTCCATTACAATTCTTCATTGACTTGTAGGTGCAAAGATAGTGCTCAGGTGTAAAGAGTGTTTAACGATTCAAATAATGTTCACAACAGTACTATGAATCAAGCGAGCGAATTAATCTAGCCGCTATAAATCTGAGCGCGAGTACACCGGTTTGGACATGTTCTTCCTTTGTTTGTATCTCCAAATATTATTGCGAATAGTTCTCCATGATGTATAAGTAAACACCAAGATTCTTTGTTCCGTCTATTTTCCATTCAAAGTTTAATGGTTTCCCTTTCCTCATATTCCACTTATCTTCAAAAGAGAAAGGTTGAGTAACTGTAATATAGACAAGCTCCATTTTCCCAATGCGAATGTATCGTTACCATAATTAATAAAATTCGGCATTTTTTTTTTACGATTAACTCAACCACATCGTTAGAATAAGAGGTTACAACAAGGGATCTTAGTGGTGTTTGGACTGGAATATCCAGTATTCTTAAACGTTTTCTGTAAAAATATAATTATGGATCTATAGAAACTGTAAACCTAGTAGGGGGTCTTCTAACCCAATTTTTCTTTATATTTCTAACGGCACTAAAACATGGTTCGTTTTCCTACAAAACATTGAAGATACAATGCCTTGATATATTTAATGGTTTCTGTGGGAAGCAAAATATACGTAATACATGAAAGAGATATTCATGTTGGACAAATAGGGCTCTTGTTTAACGAAGATACATAACTGCTGGCAGGTAATTGTCGCTGAACAAAGAAATATTTTTTTATAAAAGAAGCTCCTTTTCAACTAACGATACCCGTTACAACCTCCGTCCTTGGTTATCTAATTGGTACCCAGTTAGTAGTAGGTTAATTTTTTTTTTTTAGCTAAACGAACAGTGAAAATAATGAATTGTAGAGTTATGACGAAGGGTGTGTGCACCGCATGATTGAAAAATACATTGCAGGAAGGTTAAAACATACTTAGGCACATCAATAATTTCAAAGGGAGTTTTTGCAACTATATTTAACTGTACGTCACGTGTAAAAAAATATTCTAATCATGTTAATCAGTCTTACGTGATATTATTAACAGCATTGCTTGTAATAAAAATTAGATAATGCGGCATTAAATACTTACAGTGACCATGAAAATAGCAATTTGTTAGTGATTCAAAAATGTAATAAACCCTGAAAATTATCAGCAATATCTTCTATCTTTAATACGCTAAAAATACTAAAACGTATAAAGTGTTGTTCATATACCTCTTGAAAAGAAAGGTATAAATATTATGAATTACACTTTTAGCTCAGTGCCGCGGAGCACCGTCATTTTATCACATTGAGGATATAGTAATCATTTCTTTTTACTTGTCTTTCGTGTAGTATATCTAGCATTTTTGTAAGCAAGCATTCGTTTCGTCCTCGATTTTCTGTAAGTTCAGAATTTTCACCCTTGTTACCCAAACTCTGTACTCATGAGGGCTACCATTTGATTCTTAAACTAAAATTCCCTGAGAAATCATAGTTTCAATGAATGGTAATCACAAATGGTACTGTGCAACTTTAGAAAGAATAATTTAATGATGAGAACGTTGTTATGGTTATAAAGGGTTTGCTTGGAAGCTGAGGAGATTAATTAAAGAGCTATCTCCAAATTTTAGGAACTTCCTTGACGAAACTTCCGCTGACCGTTCAGTAAATAGAAGATCACCACAACTATTAAATGTTTTGACGACTACAATAACCCACTAGATACTCATTTCAGAGATAGATAAAATTGTAATTGTACTTGACTGCGAATATCATTGTTTAAAAGTCACTGAAAAGAGCATTGTTACGCCAGCTACCATCGTTTGTTGCACAAACTCCATTACTCCTGGGACTATGTAGTTCAAAGATAGTTTGAACAACTTATTCAGATTTTATTTAATTACCAGGTCCGCATTTAGGCTTGTGGGCCCCTAGGCTATACATATGGTGCGGGCCCCCCTGTCGGCAATGGTTCCTCCGGGCCCCTAGGTTACAGCCTCGGTAGCCTGTGCTTAAATGCGACACTGTTAATTACTATATGAAGTTGAAGGGTAGCAGCATATCTTTGAAACCAATAACGCTGAAAACCTACTTGAATGAAAGTTATATGGCAGACTACAATAAAACAACAAAAATTTATCAAACCAGGTTAATCACCCGAACCGGCAATCCTTGGAATTTGTGGCCATTGCACGAGCTGGTACAGCAGTCCATAACTGGCTATTGCAGATTTTACACTAACTTAATCCCATAAATAATATTTTAGTAATAAACAACACCTGCCGGAAAAAAATTGAAGCACCCAGAAGACGTGGTTGGATGTAAATGTAACTTCGTACATATACTCACCATCGGAGAGATGATTAGAATAGCAATTATCTATGACAGGTAGAACGGACACCAGAGTATATTACTGTTGTTCGTGTTTAGAGTTGTTGCCAGGCCTGGTAAGGATTAAAATGGGCGTGAACAGCTTCAGATCTTGAGTGACAACTGTGAATACCGCGGAGATGCCGCATACTCGAGTGAGACAGCGTCATCAACACCAGCCAGAGTTTGCGAATAAGGTAGCCCTTGTTTGCATGACAAACTATGTAAACTAAAACTAATCAATATGAAATTAATGTAATACATCTGCGGGTCGTTATTTCATTTTTAAAACAAATGGTTTTATTAATCTGAAGCAAGTCAATCTTTAACAAATCGCACATTGAATTGGATTTAAGAAGATGAGAATTTGAGTTTATTTTCTTTCACGGGGTGTTTGAGGGCATTCGGATGCTGTCGGCAGTCACATATTGACATGTTTACTGCAATAATTGCAGATGAGTGTGTTCATTACAACATACTGCGACTAACGACATTATCCCTCTGCAGGTGGTCGCAAGAAGCACCCCAGATATGACTGTGTGATCGTAAATCCGTTTCCATTCCCAGGTGAAATGTCTGGCTCCGCAGCTCCGCCTGACCTGTTCTTCTCTACCACCTTCTGCCAACAGCAGGGATCGGCAGTTTTGATGAGTTTCCTGGTCTACAGCGTGCTCTTCTTTTATTACTAAGTCCTTCTTAACTAGATCCGTCCAACTTATCCTTGTTCTCCCTTCGACTCTCTTACCTCCCATAGACATCATCCATGCTTCCTTGATTGGCTCTTCCTCGCCTCTGCTCATTACATGACTGTACCACCTCAATCTCCCCTCTCTGATGACTTCACTAATACTAGCCACTTCGGCTATTTTTCTTATCTCTTCATTTAGAAGTCAGTCTCTCAGGGAAATACCCAATAGCCACCTTAGCATCATTATTTCCGTCCTCTCCAAGAGGGCTTCCTCTGTTCTATCTAAAACACTTAATGTTTATTTCACTTGCTTGTTTGTTGCTAACTAACGCTTCAGTCTTCTTTGGGTTGATCTTAAGACCCTTATCTTGGCACAGCCAGACTTTCTGTTGTTGTTTTTCTTCGGTATCTTATCCTGAATGGTCCAGCAATAAAGACGTAACGATCACAAACGTCTGATAACTTCTCTGCTATGCAACAGCTCGGCCAAATTCGAGGATAGGTGAATCCTATCTTTTGGTGCCTAGACTCACTAGCTATTATTTGATCACATGTAAAATAAAATAAACTTTTGTTTTCGCCCACGGGAATTAATTTGGAGATTATATGAGAATACCTGGTCATTTTGACGCTGTTTTTTGATGACCGATTAAAAAACGCACTACACAAGAAGTGTGCTCTGGAGCCAAATTTCTTTCCTAATATTAATCTAAAGCCACTGGAAATCCTAGCACACTAAATGGTTCCGGGTCGCTGGCTATCTCTTCCCTGCCGCTTCTTGTCAGGTTTGTGCCGCCCTGCGTTTGAAAATACGTGACCTCAAAAGGTGATCCTGTGCGAATATTTATAAATTCTGCATTCAGTTACCCCGTCAGGTATTCGTCGCGTTCGACGTGTGTTCCATTTCCATACTCCCACAGCCACCTGTCCGTGACGTCTCATCAAACACAGTCTGTCACACCTTGTAGTGTACCCTATGATAATGTTAATCACTCTACACCTTGCACCATTTATTGGCGAGAGCTGCGAATGTCTGCTAAAAATCATATATTCGTGATTATGAGCCGAGCACCAGGAATTGCTTGCACATGAAATTAGTACACCATGTTCCCTGCAATAATTACGACAGTGACACCAATGAAAGAAATTAAATATAATTCCCAAACATCGGGAAATGTGAGATGCGAAGAAATGAAACCGGTATCTACCATTAAATACATTATTTATTTTTTCATATACAAACAAAAATTATTATCAGACTTGACTTTGAATTCAATGCAAACAAAAAATATACAAAGGCAACACGAAACCGAGTATTAAAAGATCATTCACAATAAACATACTTAACCCTAGAACAGAGAGGATGAGTGTATCTTTATCTCAGTGAACCTATTCACTATAGCCGTTACTGGGTTTTATAGCACAGATGTTCGGGACTCGACAGGTCCAAACACTCTTTTTTTAACTGCTTAATGTCTCTTAACATCGAGGTCTTTAGAGACTGGGAAAGGATAGGGGGCAAGGAATGGGAAGGAATTCGGCCATGGCCTTTTGAAGGAAACATCCCGGCATTTGCTTGGAGTGATTTGGGTCCAAACGAAGAGATTTGCGGTAGCAAATAGTTGAAACTTCACGGTATAGGTGGTCCTTGTCGGCGAAGGATGAGCAATGGAGATCACTCCAAGAAATCACAAATTACCGGGTGGTAATTATTACCAGACACATCACTCAGAATCTCACGTTAGTGTGAGGTCACTCTGATGCAATTGTTTACGCACCAAGTATAAACTACAGCACACTAGTTGGCACTGACGACCACGCACACTGCGGAGCAACACGAATTTGTACTCGCACTTTGAATCAGCCAGTCGCTATCGAAGGCTGTCGTGGCCTCCCCAGGGGTCGAACTCACGACGACTCCACTTGGGAGCTCAGTAGACCACGCAAGTATACTCCGACTCACCGTGCAAGCACAGTATCCTCATCTTCACGATGAAACTCACACCCCCGCATCGGCGTCCAGGCATAGAAAAGTAAGACGCACATTAGTTGATGTGAAACCATCACGACTTGAGACTGGCTCATCCACACACATACCTTTCTCAGGCGCTACGCTTTCCGTCTTTGTCACACAATATATTCCTCTCACTCTACTAATGGAAAAGATCAGCCGCAACACCTCATCCTCGGTCCCCACCGTGTAAACACATTCAAGCTGCTACCTGCGATGCCGTATTGCCTGCACAGCGCAGTTCTACAAGCAAAGTCTCGACAGAAAAATCCTTACTGTACCATTAATTATTTCTGTCAATGAAGCATCCGAAACACGAATTTCTTCAATCTTCCCAGCAAATAGCCAATGTTGTCTGAGTTATTACAAAATGTTTAGAAACAAAGTATTCTGAAACATTTTATAGGTAACATTTTGCATGTAATAATAATGCTGAAAAAAATAATAAAATTTATGATGGTCTCATTTTTAAACCCCCGTTCCTAACCAGCGTTTTTACACCACTTGCACTTATTATTCTAATTTGATATTTGTAGATGACCATTACGATGACCTTATTCTAAACGATTAGCTTCCCGTTTTGAGTGTACTATTCAGTATTA
Source organism: Vandiemenella viatica (assembly GCA_031002005.1). Lineage (NCBI taxonomy): Eukaryota > Metazoa > Arthropoda > Insecta > Orthoptera > Morabidae > Vandiemenella > Vandiemenella viatica. The sequence continues at coordinate 29,360,155 of JARYHS010012519.1, read as the reverse complement.
GGAACTCTGAATTTACTTTGCCGTCAAGTAGAAAGTTGGAAAGTTTCGCTGGACATTTGTTATTCACATCTCGCGAGTGGTCTGCTTCGTCTGGGAAGGAGTACGTCACGCGAGGACTGTCGCAGACGGTGCAGGGGCGAATGTGCTGGCGATAAATTGCGATTGCCTCTGTAAATATTGACGCCGTAGAGCTGATCCAGCACGTGCTACGCTGCGTTTCAAACCGAGACTCACCTTGGAGCAGACTCCCAAATCCAGCCTACCTGCATAACTCAGGACATATAAAGGAAAGTAATTCATTCAAGTGTTGCTAATTATGCCTGCTCAGAACGCTTGATAAAGCCAGACTATGTTTCCAGAATATAAAAAATTATTACACTGCAAAGTACAAGGAGATGCTGAATCTTAGTTTCAGGTTCTGATCTGTGTGAAACAAATTAAAATATTTCAAGGCAGTTGTAATGGGTTAGTCAGGGTTTCTGTTAAAGAATCTGAGGAAATCGTTTGTCGAATTGATTTTCCATATTATTAGTAACTATATCAGTTTCTTACCGTCAATAGAGGCTATATCAATCCGCTTACCTGAAGAAACAGGATACTGAGATAACACACGTCCTCTGAAAACCAGTGTCTTTTATTTTCACCTTCTGTATGTTTTTCAATTGAGATTTGAGTGGAAGTTTGCGTTAATGTTTTTCCATTCGGTAGATGATGATGTTTCCCTGAAATATGAGTTATTTTACTCTGTATGAATAAATTATAGCGATGAATTTTGCTATTCTCGTGTACGGCAATCCGACGGTTGCATTATAGTTTCAGAAATACTGAATTAAATCGTACCCACAAATAGTTCACAACCCTATCGCTTTTATATTCTTTGTTTCATTGATGGAGGATATTAATGTACTTTATAATGGTTCCTTTTGAAGGATGCCAAGTTATTAAACCCTTCGTGGCCGAAGGGTTGATAATCTCAGAATACCTTACCATCCAATTACATTTACTATAGTGCAGTATCAAAAGGATGATGTATTTTCGTAGAAAAAGTGCAGTTTTAATGGCAATTTGTTCTCTCCCTACAGCAAATATTTTCACAGTTCACCTTAATATCTTTTTGTCATTTCTTTGTTATTTTTTGATGATTTTCTACATGTACTGCTACCACCGACTCTGCCCTTTCCTATGTATTGTTTAAACCATATGCGATAGTTGTCTAAAATCAGTTTGGATAAGTCAGATAAGCAGACCAACGGTTCAGATTTGTTTGTTTGGTGTAATCACACATTACTTTTGTGGACTGATTTGTCAGATTATTAGGTGAAAACTGATGCTAACTGATGCTAATAATCTACACTAATATTATAAATGCGAAAGTAATTCGTTTTTTTACGTTTTTACGACTAAACGCGAAACAGATCTTAATGTAATTTGACAAAGAAATACTATACATCATTAGAAAGAACATATGATTTTTTTTCAATATAAGTAACATATTTTGTCACGAAATTTTGGAAACTAACCGAATGGTGACAGATAGTGTTTAGGTCTCAGTAATGTAAAATCAATCGCTCTGGCTTATTTCTCTCGTATCCGGTTTGTGTATGATCTGCTCATAAATTTTATAAACAGACACAGATCATTGTATATTATAGACGTAGATTAGCGCTGCTTACGATGACAATAAATAAAGTCGAGGGAAAGATTCTGAATGTAGGAGGGTAAACTTACAAAAGACGTGCATTTGCCGTGGACAGATATACGCTGCTATCTTACGGGTTTTCAAACCCAAAGGCAACATATCTTATCAAAGGACAGCGAAGAATGTTATGTGCAAAACGGTATTGACATAAGATGTCCCCAAAAGGTGAAATAATTTTAAAACACACACAGACATCTGCACGAGGAACTTTGGTAGGTAGTCTTCCGCAAATTAATTCCCCCCACAATTCAGATTGTTGCTATTTTTAAACATGTTGTAAGCTGGTTCTCTTCATGAGACAGGTTTAGTGGTGGATTGGTATGGTGATGACTTCACCGACATATTATCCCACTCCGTGCGTTTTGGGACACCTTTTACGTAAGTTATAGCTTACTGTGTCCACTTCTAATAATAATATTCTTCCACTCATACAAAATTGCGGGTAACAGTTACTACAGTTAGTTGTTCTACTACGCTCTTATATGAGCAATTTTGTGAGGTTAGAAAATTAAAACCATCTCAATCATAGATACTTGGCAGTTAAACTTATCTCGTAGAATGGGAAGGAAATGTTCAGTATATTACGGTGATCCCTCCAGCAGCCATTAATCTCTACAGCTCATAACTACCACAAGATGACTTTAGAACATGCACGAGAAAGGTGTTTTGTAAGTAACAGAATTATTGATAGTTGTAAACGGAATAAAATGACTTAAAAGCTATGAGAATATTTTTTTCCTTATGGCACTAATACTCGACGAATTCGAGGTCATTAGAGACGGATGAAAATTTACTGTTTACATGAATTTACCGTAAGCACTGACGCAGATAGAACAAAGTGGGTCATTCTATACAAGTTTAATCACTGAAATCCTATCAATGGATAGTAATTTTAGGAATATTTCCTTGCACGAAGTTTTGAAAACGTGGTCAGCCGGACGCGCGAGAAGCAGATTCGATGGTCCACCCTTTAAGCCGCCATACAATGGATGGGACAATCCAGAGTTGACAATGGCGAGAACTTGTATCCCCGAGTGGGCCACCGGAAGTGAGAACGACAAAACGCTATCCCTGGCTTCCGGACATTCACTTCCGACCAGCTACAGCAATTTTCCAATTGGGAATTCGCCGAAGTTTCGCGATGTGTAATGATTCCTTCCGAAAGGCCAAGTAACAACTTTAGCCAATAGAATTGCGATTGAGAAAGAGAATTTCTTAACGAACCAATTTTCACATGCTATTAAATTCTGGAAATTTTGTTCGTGTGTCGTCCAAAAACGACGGAGAGAGGTGTACCCTGATCCAAGGTTTGGGGGGGGGGGGGGGGACGAGAGGCTAAATGAGGTGGAAAAAAGAGATGAGACGGACTCAATCTTCACAGAGTGTCTCTACATCGCATTTAATTAGATATTTTAATTTGTTGGCTAACTGTAAGATGAGGCAGTGCTTTATTCAATATTTAACATTTATTTTATTCATATTAGCTTTTAAAGACTTAATGTTTAATATACTGTTATGGCGTTGGTACGATTTGTTTTCAATCTTCGGCAAAACACTTAGAATTTACAAAGCTTGAGTTCCTATTGTCACTGTCCACGGGCCATGAAAATACATACATAAACATACAGAAAGTGCTTTCAACCAACTTGGCTTTGTAAAATTTACTAGCTTAGCATCACAAAACGATAACAGTCACTAAGAGTGTTCAGAGTACACACTTTTATTATTGTTAAAGTTAATTTTTTCATTCATCGTTTGCCGAAATGAACCACCAGTTAATTAACTAAAGATGCTTTGTTCGAAATTGAGAAGCACTGTTTCAGCACGCGCATGCTGTGTCGCTGTCGATAGTCCCACACAGCCAACTTCTACACACGTAGACCGTTCCTGCACTAGTAAAGTTCACTTCTCACGGGATTAGAATCACTGTATACTCATTACGAAGTAGGTACTATTCATACTTATCGGACAGTTCTGCTGACTTGCTTCATCACAATACAAGGCACGCGCGTATAGCATCTGCTCACTACTTAAACCTACATGTTGCGAGCTGCTAATTCTGTTAGAAATCGCCAAATGCGAACTGCTATTGATTCCCTTCGGCGTGTTTTGGGTGGATGGACCTCTGTCGATTTATAACACTGCAAGCCAAACAGCTGTTGTTTTATAATTAACAAATTTCAATTAATTCGTGATAACAAGTATGTTCACGGCATTCAGGATTTCTTGAACTAGCGTCAAGAAATCAAACACAGTTCTATTAACACTGACATTCAGTTTAATACGCTTAAATGCATATCTTACGCTACACACACATAAATTCCTCAACATAACTCTCAACAAAATACTACTCGCGAAGCTCATACGCGATCATACCCGTGCAAGCACTCCAAAGATACATTATTGACTTACAAACTAAGATATTATTACTATCCCGTTCACTACACATATTACAATCTGTGGAGCCCTAATTATACAAAATTAATTATTTACTAAGCATGACAGAAAGAAAAACAAAATTAACTGTTGTACAAATCCAAAATGTGAAAGTAGCTACAAATAATTAACCAGCCCCCACAGCCTTCAATAGTACTAGTAAGTTTATTTGTGTAAAAATATTACTGTAGCGGATTGTCGGTGGGAGAGATTAATTGCTTACCTTGCATAATTTAAATCGCCACCTTCCACAACCTTCTCCAAAACATATATATATTAATTTCGGGAAACAGAGGTGAAACCATTTATTCTGTTATTAGTATTTGAAAAGATCCTAAAATTATGGTTTATTCGGTACACATGAATGCTTACAGACAGAGGTATATTTATCATTAATCTGAAACATCTGTCTGTGTAAAATACAATTCAATGCAATACCTCGTCTTACAGATGCGAAATAGCAAACAAACCATTATTGTTATTTCAAGCTAACAAATTGCAATACATGTACATTACAAAGAGTTACAAATTCCATATGCAACTGAAGCAAAAACTCTCTTATGCATAATGAGAGTGATTCTTGTATTACAACGATAACAAGACAACATCAGATTTAACTGGATTACATAGGCCGCCGGGAGTTAATTTGTTCCCACAAATAACAGTTATTGAAAGTTTCCAAACATGGAAGTCAGTCTTTCAATTCAAACTGGATAAAGAAAACCAAAAAGCACACGGCTTTTAGACACAACTAGCTCAGGAATTACTGTCCGGCGGCATAAGAACTCACACTCATCAGGCCGTTAAAGGGCTATCTCAGTGATTCGTCTGAATACACACTGTTTCTAGAGGTATAATTACCGTGTCTGTCTGGCTGCACGTAGCGTCGAAACAAGAGTGCTACCGTCTCTCAACAGCGCACCATTCAGGCAACGCTAGGTACTTGTCACGTCAACCAGCACAAATGACAACATCGATCGGACTTGGCACTCAGTCATCCAAGCCTAGAGGATGGAACCATCAATACTGCTCTGGCTAGCAGTGACCAGAGCGATCGTTCAAGATGAAGTGACCTCATCTCCCCTCTCAGAGCTCGTCTCTCCTTACCTCCTCGGCGAGCATCATAGAAAACACAAAATTTGTAAATTTCCAGTCACGTGAGGAAATAAATACATCAGATTGGCTTCGCAAAAGTCTCCACTCTATGCTGGCTAATACATTGCCTCTCATTTGCTAAGAGTGTTCGGGTTTTGTTGGGATTGTTCGGGAGGATACGTGGGAATAACTTTTTCTCACGATACCGTGCAAACTCCCATTCAAGGATTCCATCTTCAAAATACCCAGCGTCCAGCCTTTCTCACCGGTATCAGCGCCAGAGATAATCCCCTCATTGTCTCGACCTACCGGACACTTCCGGCTTAAGTCAGAGTGTCGCTCACGCTAACACAACCCTTAGCTAGACGCGGATTTCTGTCTCCAACTCAAAAAAAGAATATCCATTCGTTTTTTATATTTATTAAATCAAGCAATAATTAATTTAAATTGTACGAGATGACCCATCTAGTCATCTTGATACATTACGATGAAATTTTTTTTTTTTTTTTTTTTTTACCTTCTTTCTGCTTTCGATTGCTTGAAAAATAGATGTGGCGTATAGTTTGCATAATAACTGCTGCAAGTTCAGAGCCGGGCAGTATTACCCAGGGTGACACTCGCTGCGCCTCACCTGGCCGATGGCCTGCAGAAGTCCCCGGCCAGCGCGCGACAGCCGAAGTGGTTATCCTCGTTTGTCGGCGCCGCAGCTGGCCGAGTCAGGTCCCCAGGGTCCACACACAAACTCGCCCCATCTGCCGACTTGTCTGTCTCCAGCCCCAAATTGAGTTTCCCGCCCACCGAGAAGGCCGCACCCGCAACTTCCCTAATGGCTGCGGCGCCCGGGACAAGGCGCTGGCTGGCCGCGGGCCTTTCACGAAACACGAAGCGCAGTCAGCGCTATCGAAATACCTGCGACAGCGGTTTCGTCGTCATACCAGCAGAACTGACTTTGTCAGTTATCTCTCAGTAAACGTAAATCGATTAAAGGACACTCACAACAATTCAACATGTGAGAGTGTAATAATTTCAACCACTATTAGTATTCCTTAAGCTAGACGTTTCGGTGATCGCCTTCGCCAACTTATTCAGGTATCACTTTTCATAGGTTAATGTTGTTAAGTGTTATAGGTCATGTCAAAATCAATATTATCACTGCCCGTCAGGAAATTATTGAATACACACCAATGAAATACACATTCATATTTAAAAATAAATGTGGGTAGTTCAGAAAACTGTAAAATGATTCCAAAGCTATCAAATACAAAATAATACAAAATTGAAAAGGTGTTAAGTAGTATCTTTGGAACAGTTAAACGTCTACAAAAGTATAATCGAGCGTGGTGGGTGAGTGGTAACGCTCGGTAGGATGCGGATTCAAATCCTAACCAGGGTTTTTCATGGTTTCCCAAATTCACTCCAGGAGATATGCGGGATACTTCCTACAAAAGTACTTGTCGTTTCCCGTCTCTATTGACTACGACGTCAACGAGACGTAAACACACGATTGAAAAAAGAAAAGTAATATATTTTTTTTATACACGCCAACATATATATAGTTGGCTATTTACTAAATTATAAAACAAACCATTGGGATCTTTTTGGAATTTTCGGGTTTCAGGAATACGCGATAACATTTGTTTTGGCATTAAACTTTCCATACAGCAGTGGAAACCAAACTTACCTGTATCTAGTACAGGGTCAGTCAGGAAACTGTGACTCGTAGGTTTCAAAATTTACATCAACATTTTTAACTCAATAAATGAACCATTCCCCAAATATCTGCATAAATTTTGCAGTTGCTACCCCAGAAAAAGTAGTTATTTTGGAAAATTAAAATTAACTCTAAATATCATAAAGATATGTCGTCAGACACCTCAGAATAACATTCTTATCCCACAATATTCTTTTTAGCAGCTTCAAACACAAGGGTGGTTTGGTAAGTAATTTGATTCACGGTGGCAGCGCCAGCTGTAGATGTGGTTATTATCTCTGCTTTCTATGTACCTATAATCTGTGTTCATCGACTATGATTTAAGTAGTTCTACCTGACGTACTGAGTTTGGTGGATTGGCGGAAACACTCGCACCTGGCATTCGGGCATGATGTCGATTGAAAACTCCCTTTCCGGGGACGACTGCCCATAATCGGAAAAATACAGGACACACAATTCGTTCAGAACTAAAATATTGGAGAAGCAGGTTTGTTTATTGGAAATAATTTTTGTAATGCATCGGGATTTTTAAAAACTAATTTTTATAAATATTTCTTTGAAGAAAATAGAAGATGTCACCAGCTGTTAGAAGCAAAGAGTGGTAAACAATTGTTTGTTTCTTCCATATGCTGATCATTTTATTTACAAACAGAGATCACAGTAATCGTCAGTTTTTTTTTTGTCAAAATTACTGATTCCTGTTTGTTTATCTTATTAGCAAAAAATGATGCACATCTTTGGTTGATTTAACAGTATGTATGTGTGACTAGTTACTTAATTTTTTTAAAAAATTGTAAATGCGCAGTATTATTGGTGAAATGATATTTAATTACTAGTATGATTCGAACGTTAAATAAAAATGGCCAGAGCTTGATGCTGCAGCCGTTCCTCATGGAGAAAGCTCTTTCCCTGGCGGAAGGAAGTCTGTAAGCCTGGCAGTTAGAGGCAGTAAGAACCAATTAGGAGAGAGGAGGCGTGAGCCGCGGGAAATTGCTCATTTCAATTTCCGCCTCACTTGGCTGTCACATTAAAAGCTCCTCTTTGGTTCAGTTCGTCTCAGCCACCGTGGCAATGAAACTGAAGCCATGAACAGGCACAAGAAATAACAGGTGTATCACTCCGATAGCTTTACTCTTGTGAGGGTACTAAGATTTATTTACCGTCTGAAACCTCGAGAAACATTGAAGCCAGTTGTCAATAAAATGATTAAAATTAGATTCTGAAGTTTTCCTGTAAAATTAGTGAATAAGTGAGGCATTACGAAATCACAGAATTTTTATCAGTCTAACGTAATTAAACTCCTTGAGGTCTCACTACAAAATTTACTAATCACCTACCTTGCATCGACATATCTTGAAACGTTCAAGTTGTGCTTAAATTGCTGTCTATATTGAATACCACAAAAAGTCTTGTCTATCAAAGGTGATTTTCGTATTACGGCAGTCATTCCTCTAAAAAAATAACAAACGTAATCTTGGACGTCGAAATAATTCCACTGGGAATTAAAACAATAATCAATCCTTTTGAATTTAACGTGACTGAAATAACTGCCCGTGCAACATACACCAGTTTCAGAAAAGAAAAAAAAAGCATTGCGGCCTTTACTCAACAAGATAACAGAAAGATGCCGTCAGCGTTTTGGTGAAGAAAGATTTATAGAGCCAATAAATATGACTTGTCTCCAAAGTTGCATCTAAATCAGCCTCAAAATTTTGTGCAGACGCGGAAACATACTGGCTATGGTACATGCTACCATGATTTGCGATGTTGATTTCTTAAAAGAAGGATTAGATCACTTCCTTCTCCATTCCATGAATACGCCATCTTCGTAGTCGTTTATAATCATCGAGTAAAGCATCTACAAGTAAGGATGCTGCACAAGAGAGAGACACTTCGTCACATCGCGGAGTTCCAAACGAACACTGCGGATAGAGTCGGCTTGTCATTACGGTTACAGTGAGCGTACACACTAGAACCTCGTAACAGTATCCGTTTGGTTACAATTACAGCTCGCTAGTGAGTACGCTCAGTGAGGTGGCTCGGTGTTCGTCGCGAGCGAAGTTCATTCCACGTGTACACACTAGAACGTGGTTACTGTATCTGTTGTTTACAGTTACAGCTCGCTAGTGAGTACCCGGCTTAACTGTAACCACACAACAAACGCACCGGATGAACGAAAGAATTGAAACAAGACCCCGAGAATAGAAATCACAAAGTTAAGTCGTTTCCATGCTGGCGTCGTATCTCCTCTATACAATCCGTAGGAAACGACTCTCTAATCAGCACAAACGAGAATATCTATCTATCTACGTGCCGTCACGAAATGACAAAGAAGCGTGTAGTGGGGGAAAAAATAATGCTATCACATTCTGGCCCATTAATGTAGGGAGAAACAATCCGGCACAAGGGTAGGCCGAATTCAGTTTGACTCTAATAGATTTTTAACAAACCATCAATAGGTGACATAACTAAAATGGCTCACTTGCTGAGAAATGTTTTAAATGATGTTTTCTTTAAGTATTTAATGGATGTATGGTCATTTGTAACTTTGCTATGTTCGTAGATGCATACATTAAACAAGGCACTTTCCTACCTTCGGATTTTGAAGGTAAAATACACCGAGATAACTTAAAATATATTTCTGTAAAGTAAATACTTGTCAGAATTACTGGGCAGGAGACTACAAAGTGAAATTTCACCACCTGGGCTCATAATACTCCTTTGTCGTTGCTAGTGCTTCGTAACTGAGCGCTGGAATGTTACCCGGTAAAGAGGTCCTAGAATTTAACATAAAATAATTTAACATAAAATTCGAACCAAACAAGCTTTCTGGCGTAAGCAATGTTTATGAACCAAGCTTTTAGATAAGTAAGGCAGGGGCAAAGAGCTGATTAAATCTCCATCCTTTTCCTGGATTTGACCATAAGATCTGTAGATACACAGGAGAATACCATATTCCAAGCAACCACCAGATCGGCTATTGATGTCTCTATGGTAATACTATTAAGTAACTACATCAATACGACTGTTTTTCATTCAGAACGCATTTTAAAGTACGAAATATGATAGAATGGCTAGATTACTTAACACCATTAATGAATAACGGTCGGGTTGTTAAGAACAATTTGTAACAGGAAACGTGCTTTTCGTCTGTAATGAAGGGGCTGCTGCAGCTGTAAATACCGAGAAACTACTCTTAAGTTCAGATATGGAGGCCAAAACATTTAAGGTGCCAATCAGGTGAATAAAATAGGTTTTTATGGTTGTGGTCCACAGTTACGATAGTTATTTTCATAAGCATAATTAGGTGAAATATTCCTATGGCACGAGTGTATACATAGTTATAGCAAATATTATAATAAGACTGAATACAGTAAGGACAATTATTGCAATTTAGTACTGGAATATTCACAAACGTGATTCATGAAGGATCAGGGCGAGCATCTATACACGGGAAATACCTCTTGGAAGTTGCGTGTTCACGGCGAAAAGACAGGATATGGGATGAGGTCTCAGTTGCATTTGGAGTCAACTCCAACAAGCTCACCAAAAGCAGCACCAGTGGTCTGGTGGCTCAGTGGTTAACGCGTCTGACTGGTGATCGAAAGGTCCCCGGTTCTAATCCCTGTCTCGGTGGGGATTTTCCAAGATGCTTAACCCGACCTCCACCTCTGGCTCAGCTTCTTGTGTAATGTGAAGTACTCTTCAACGCTTCCGTTGTTCGGATTGTACGCTAAACTGTAGGTCCCCTGTATCCGGTAGGATTGCCGGGTTAGGTTAAGGCGGCTATGGCTCAACTAATAGAAATCCTGTCTCCAGGTCATTACGACCACACATTATTATTATTACCAAATGCAACGTTCCTCAGATGAAAAACTTCCTGGAGAATTTTGCGATGGCTTGTTCAATATTACGGAGAATTTAGTTTAATCATAAAACAAGATAATCCCTAATTACGAAGAGAACCTATCGAACATCAGAATTCCAAGTAGTTATCAGTAAATATGACACGAAGAGACGAAAATAATATTAAGAAGGCCAATACGAAGTGCTTAAAATGTTAGAGGTATAAGGGAGGGATTGATGAGCTGCAATTTATGAACCTCGTCGAGACAAGTAATCTTCCGTTGCCCGCCACCGATGTGGAGATTGCGGCACCCTTGCCATGGTAGCGATTCTGTGGTAGCTCCTCGAAGTGAAAAGTTCTTCAGTGTGCTGTTATCCAGTCCATACATCCTTGGTAATACTTTTTTCTCTCCTCAAGTGCAGGTTTCCTAACTACTGAAGCTGCAAAGAGAAGATAGATAAAAATCGTTGGTCCCAGTTTCATGTGTGTTTTTTGATTGTTTTTTTATGTTTCTTTCTTTTTTGTTTAGGCGGGATGGGACAGTAGTCCAGGAACGGGAAGGAATTCGCTGAAGGAAGCATCCTAGCATTCGCCTAGAGTGATTTGAGGAAACCATAGAAAACCTTAATCTAGATGCCTGGACGGGGATTCGAACCAGCGTCAATCCTGAATGTGAGGCCAGAGCGTTAACCGCTCACCCACCACGCTCAGTTCAGTCCAATGCATTTCACAACTACCCATGGGCAATATTACTGAAGAATATTTGCTCATTATAGCCACCAAATATATATTAATCGAATAAAGTTTATCGAAACATGGGCATTTCCGCAGAAGTCATTAGGAAAGAAGTATATATTGTTACCTGTTGATATTTATGGTAGCTGTTTTCCAGGCATCTTTCTTTGAAAAGTAAGCGGAATTTCGTATCCATATTGATATGTAAGGAAGAAGTGTTGGCTTATTAACCGTCGCTTATTGTACGGTGTTCAGCGATCACGAAGACATATTGTTCCAGAGACAAACTACTTATCTGTCTACCAGAGACAATCTATGACTAAAACATTAGTAATCCAAGGCATTTCGCAAGGTAACTGACCTGTAGCGATGCAAGTCAACACTTATTATGGTTGATTCACGTATTCCGTTCATTTTCAAGCACTGAGGTCCAGAAAACTAAATAAAAAAAGTAAAAAAATGTAATCCTAAGTTTTATCATATTTTTGCGAAAGGAGTGCGCGTCTGAAGTGTATAATTTTTATATATATATATATATCCTGGTACATAATAGCCCAGCACCTAGTTTCTACTCTGGGCCCATATTTCCAATATATTACAAGAGGTACATAAGATATAATTATAGTTTGCAGCTAATAGCTAAATATTGTTCAGGATGTAAAACAAGTTAGTAACGCATAAACTTATCAAATTTCACAAAAATTTGGTACATAATTAAATTAACAATGTGTAAGAATGTATATGATATGTGTTAGTGTTTTTTGATATATACATATATAGTGTAAATTAGTAATTTGAATAACATACATTCACACACAATACTACTATATATAATTAAACAAAGAAACTTTCACATACACAAATCACTTATTTCACTGTTGTCCCACTGTTTCTCACTTTGTATATTTACGACACTTTTACACATTTACTCCCGGCACTGCCACTTCGGAGTAACTTACTTCCGTCAGGAGATGGCTTCTGGAAGTAGAGGCGTCCTCCTTCGACCCATCGGGAGTTTCTTTATTCGGGAATCATCACTGCTCGGTCGCTGGTCGCTGTGGGTTGAAACGGTTTCTAAGTGCCAAGAACCTTTCTTTGGCTGCTTGTGAGGCCAGATTGCAAGCTTCATCAAGATAATACCACAATTCCTGGTCACGCAATATGTCAAAAATTCGCCTGCCCTGTAATATTTGCTGATATGGGGTTCTTTGTTCCGCTGTTTAAATACACTCCCATACAACATGTTCCGGAGTGCCCTCGCTTCCGCAGTCACAGCTACCATTGTCCACTACTCCTCTTCTTTGCAATTCACTGTTGTAAGGGCCATGACCTGTTATGTAATGTACCAGCCCAGGCGATGGGGGAAGATGCGACATTTTGAGCCTTTCACAGACACTTGGAAACTTATCATATGTCCTTCTTCCTGTTGTGCTATCATTCCACCTTTGCTGCCATTCTTCCAATAACAATTTGTTTACTTCTGCAGCTGTTGTTGCTGGTGCTCCCGTGATTTTCTCTACCTGTTCCGGATTCCCTTTCCTGAGCCAGTATAATGCTCCCCGCTTGCGAACTTCCAAGTCCAGAGACCACACCCCCAGTGCCACGGTAAAGGCATCAGTTGCTGTTGTTTTGTAAGCACCGCTCAGCCTGATTAGAATACTTCGCTGTGTCATCCTCAAAAGTTTGCTGGGTTTTACTTTTCTGAGGTGTTTCGCCCAGACGCTGGCTGCATACCCTACAATTGAAGTTAATATTGTATTGTGGTATATTCGTATAACAAGCGGTGAAAGTTGTCCCATACTGATTAATTTATTCATGACTGAGGTGGCTCTCCCACATGCTTCCTCCATATGGGCCATAAAATTTAGACTTTCGTCTAATTTCACACCAAGGTATCGACTGAAGGGACTTCTTCTTATTGTAACTCCGTCTATTTTAATGGTTGGATTGCTCTGTAATCTGCCTTTCAGTAACATATAACAGGTTTTTTGAGGTGCTAATCTTAGTTTGACTTGTCTGCACCATCGACTGAGTTCACGCAGAACCTTTGCGCTTTTAGCCTCAATTTCGGCTCTGGTTTTACCCTCTATAATTAAGAATAGGTCATCTGCAAATGCAACAAGTCCCAGGAGTTCCGGCATTCTTTGCAGCCTTGCCATTCCCGGTTCAAGCCCAATGTTCCAAAATATCGGACCAAAAATGGATCCCTGTGGGCAACCCTTTGTTAGTTTTTTATCAATGGATACTCCAGGACACCTAAGTTTAACATATCTGTTCTTACAGTAAACTTTAAAGGTGTTATACAAGTTCTTTGGACAATTAAGTTCCTTAAGCCGTGCAAAAAGTGCAGGCCACCATAGATTATCAAATGCCCCAGATATATCGACAAGGACCCCTATCACGTAATTCTGATTTGAGTTCTGTATCAGATTCATTGTCCGGTTGATTGCATCTTCTGTAGATCTCCCCGCTCTGAATCCAAATTGGTTTGGATTCATCCCTTCCTTCTCCCAATGTTCTTGTAACCTCTTGCAAATCAACTTTTCTTGTATTTTTCCCAGCACATTTAGCAAGCAGATGGGTCGATATGATTTAGGTAATTTTGGATCCTTGTCATCTCCCTTCTTGATGATTAATATCTCACTCTGCTTCCAGATGTTTGGTACTCTTCCCTGATGCAGGCATGCATTATAGAGCTTACACAGAGTGGGGGCTACTGGCACTACCAGTTCTTGTACTACTTCAGCTGGAATACCATCCGGACCCGGAGCTTTATTCCTGGACAAGGCATTTATTGCTTGTACTACCTCCAAGATGCTAATATCAGGAGTGTCGGTGGTACTTTGCCTATGTTGGTCAATTTCCAGACGGAGCGCTCTGTGCTCCATCTCGTCATCTTCAATTTTATCATCTGGAAGGAGTTCCTGGAGTAACACTTCTGAAGTAGATTTCCAGCTCGTAGTCATGGTTCCATCTTTTTTCTGTACAGTAGACAGTGTAGTTGGGGGTTTTACCTTCCCTGCTGCAATTTTGTATGGGATACCCCAGGGGTCTGTACGCAAGTTTGTTTTCACAAATGTTTCCCAGCTTTTTTGTTTACTTAGTATTAACAGTTCTCGGAATTCACTCTTAATTTGTCTATATCTTTCCAGGAGCTGTCCTCTAACGTTGTAGATGAGGCAACGTTGGTAATCTTTTCTTGCTTTGTGCATCCTTTGTCGTAGTCTTTGCAGTCTATCAGTCCAAGGTCTGTCGACTGTGCCAATGGTTCTCTTAAGAGGAATAGATCTCTTCATTGATGTTTGGAGTGCCCGAGTAAGGTCCTTTGCGGCTCGATCTACATCATTATCATCTAATAGGATTTCTTGTTGTGTAAAACTTTCCCTCAGCCTGTTCCAGTCTGCCTGTCGGATGTTGTAATGCACCTTGGAAGTCTGCGCCTCCGATGTGTCAAAATCGTTCCTCCCTCTGACCAACTCAAAAGTAATAACATTGTGATCACTGGTAGTTAAAACTCTAAAACATTCCAATTCCTCAATAAGTTCCCACCTCGCAGATTGGTCAATGTTAGATCAATGTTTGACCTAGCTCCTGCTCGGTTGCTATATGTGTAGGGTTTATGTGGTAGATTTCTTACTTCTAGATTCAGTTCACTAATAGCTTCCACTAAAAGCTCCCCTCTCATATTTGTCTCCCCGCTATGCCAGAGTTCGGATCTAGCATTGGCGTCAGCCATTATCACTATTGGTCTGTTGTCTAGGGCAGTGCACACTTCTCTTATCTTCCCAGTGTATGGTTCAATGGGATCACTATATTGAAAATACATGTTGACGAGAATTACACTACCCCAGTCAGCAATGAGTTCCACACATGTCGTATGTTCATCACAGAACTGCACTATCTTAGTTACAGTAACTTGTCTGGATAGCACTACTATTGCTGTCATAGGGTTTCTACCTGTTGAGATTATCTGTGACGATACCGGCATGTAAGGAATCTTCCCGAAGCATGAATGTGTCTCCTGAAGGCATATGACATCCCATTTATGTTCCTCTGACAGCTTCCTCACCTCCTGCAAAACCAACTTTGCTTCTCCTGGCGTTTAGTTGTGCAATTCGTAGCTTACAAGACATTTTGTGTTTTATGGATGTCTGGTGTGGATATTGCACTGTGGCCACGGGAGTTTTGAATCGAAAACTATACGCCCATGAGTTAATACGTACTGTGTATATATTTGATCGGGATCAAAAGTTTCATTCCTTCTTTCGAAGACTTTATGCACCAGAGAGAGAAGCTGAGAAGTCTCTGTAGGAAGATTGATAGATTTTAGATGTATACGATCAATCGCTTCTAGCTGAGGGAAGGTTACATATTTACCGGCCGGATGCGCTATTCGAGTTAGATGCCTCAGCGCCACATTGAGATTCGGAGCTTCCTCCAGTCGACCGAGTTTTAAATTAGTTTCAAAATCACTGTATATTGTTTTAGGGTTTATAGAACTGCGTCTGTCTTCTATGTTTCCAATCTTCAGCGGTTGTTCCTCCAATTTTGGACTCGCTACAGGTCGTGAGTAATGTTCAACCCAATTTGGTCTGTCTGTATTCCATCCCAGACCAATCCTTTTGACATAAGAGTTCCGGGGATGACTGGCGGAACTCGAAGAGATTTCGTTAATCTGTAATAAGTGGTCGTCCGTCTGCGTTCCAACATCTTGTTTCTTACGATTCTTCTCCATTTTTAGTTTCTCTCTGAAGCAGGCAGCCCTTTTTGCATTTATTTTTTGTCTTGAAGGGGGTTTCCTTTCGTTTTTGCAGTCTGCTTCCCAATTACATCCTCAACTATTTTCCTAATTACATTAGCCAGTTGAGAGTATATGTCGTTTCCCATGTCTATTCCTTGTAGTAAACTATCCATAATCAGTCCTGTTTACAGCTCGTTGTAGGAGTAATTGGTAGGTATGACACTCTTTGCCCTTCTTGTTGCAGCTTTTTCCCCGTCTGTTACACGGTATGCATATTGAAGGTTGAGAACTTTTCTTGCACTGATCCCTTTGGTGGTTTTCTTCTCCACAGTGTGAACAAGAACTATTGTTCTTCTTACAATGCTTACTGACGTGTCCTAAATCCAAACATTTATTGCATTTTGGAACGTCAACGTAGTCTTTCACTGCTATAGCAGAAAATTCTATGAAGACTTTCTTTTGCTGTAACAGAAGTTTCCTAACAGAAGGACTCACCTCCACAACCTGATGAACTGTTGCTCTTTCCCTAGGTCCAGTCTTAAATTTCGGTTGAAAACCATCCATAAATTGTCCTTTCTCTATTTTATCCTCAAGGTTTTGCTGGTAGACAGCATCAGCAAGGTTGTCTACATGAATTGTTATTGGTATGTCATAAAAAATCATGAGTGGCCTTCGTTTTCTAGGGAGTTCGCATCGCATCTTATCAGCCAATTCCTTGTTATTTAGAATTTTTTGCGAATCCTCAGGAGATTCTGTTTCCACTATAATGGCATTGTTAGTTGTGCGAATTCTGTTGATTCTAATTTTATCCCTCCCAGGTTTTATGATTTTTGTAACTTGTTCAGCCACTTGCTTCGGGTTCTCCCCCACCTTTGGAAGTAATGAAAACCGCACTTTTTGTGGACTGAGTGATTTTGGGATTCACACCAGATTTCGCCATTGCAGCATAGCTGGGGACTATTTCTCCTCTATTTTGTTTGAGTTGCTCATTTTCTTTTTTGAGTGTTTAATTTTCCTTTCCTAGCTGAGACAACTGGCCCTCCAAGAAGGCGATGTTTATTGCCCAACAGGCTAGCTTATCTTTTATTTCTCTAACTCTAACTTCAGTGAGTTTTTGGCCACAAAAATCGTTTAGATGCTTGACTAGTTCCACATACTCGTTTCCAATTTTTTCACTACACTGGTTTAAAACCCTGTCAGAGTTTTCTTCTGGTGACCCCATGTTGGCGGCAGCAGAAAAGTTGTTTACTGTAGTGACTCACCGCAGCTGATCGCCGGCATCAGGTGTCCGGCGCGGCGTGTGCGCCGCGCGTAGCCGTTGACTCGGCAGAGCACCGCTGGCAGGTTGGAAGGCGCCGACTCAGCTCGAAGACAGCGCTCGCGGCGAGGAACTGTTCGCACGTCAGCCACGTACCAATCAATCGATTATCACTCGATAAAAACTCAACGTTTCGAAAAGCTTTACGTCCCTTCGCGCACAGGTCTTAGAATACTTTCTTAAACTATGTGTTTTATACTAAACACTTAAAGTTTCGTTTTTCCACAAGTATCGCGATCAAAAGCGAGAGCGACCCGTCTGGCGACACGACGCGGCGGCCATCTTAACTACCAAGTGTATAATGATCGGCAGCCCACAATTTTACAAATATAAAGGGTTTTAATTGTTTGCTCCTTCCCATGGTACATATAAGTCATCAGCTATTTTCCCAGATTTTGGCTGGCACCATTAGCTCTAAAAACTTATAACCACATCCAAATTGCTGCGGTACTTATTGCGAGATACCCGTTCCAGTAAAGAGACACACGCAGCTTGCTTACAGATATATAATATTATAGATATAATATTATAGATATGACAAAGTACCACTCCTTGAAACTTAAAAACATTATTACGTGAAAGAATTTTTAGATATTTGTCGTTCAAGTGCTGGAAATGTTTGGTATTGGGGGCAAGAATAGTCTGGAATCGATTACTTCAACTGCAGCTAGCACCTTTATTTAAAAATAAATAAATTAATATGTATTATTGTTTCCACTATCGAGCACTAACGGTCTCAACTCCACACAATTCAGTGGAAAAAAATATATACAAATATATTTTTCTCCTTAAAAACATCACAGAATGCAATTTTATGAAATTTCAAAAAAGAAATTCAGGTTTGGGTATTAACATGTACAAATTAAGTGCTAGAAATCTGTCACAGACGGATCGACCGCATAGTTTCAACAAAAGCGCTCCTAAAATTGTCTCTTGGCGCACGCGAGTTCGCCCTGAGTGCCCTGCGTCAACCCTGATAGCTTTAAATGCCTCAGATTTCCGTTATAGACGAAACTACCTAACTTTAAATTAATGGGTTAAGTTTTATTTTGTTCCTCTCCTTACTTTGCAAGTTACAGAAATTCAAAATATTCAACAGTGTTCCACTTGGCTCTAGAAACAGTACTTTCTTGACTGAAATTCTTCTCCGGTGTTCTGCCGCATTAGTTCTTCTGTCCGCAACGTTTCGGCAGCAATCTCCACTGCCTTCATCAGGTGAGATGTCATAGCGAAACTACCACTGCGACGACACAGCACCGACCGATTTTTGTGAGCCGAACGCCGGGAAAAACTTAATTCTCACAGGTACTTTGTTGTACCTAGATTTTTTCACTGTCAAATAATAAGAAAAGTTTAATATACGTGATTTTCCCTGTATATATCTAACAAAAACGCAGAGCGTGAAACATTTTCGCACATATATATTTTTTTAAATAAAAATCCGTCTTCTAACAACTGGTTTTATTTTTAACTTTCCTCTACCAGACGCGTTTCGCCCTTCTGGAGTGGGGCATCGTCAGTGGCTATAAATAACATAATATTTTGATCATATTTGTGTATGCGAATCTAGTACATTAATTATATACATATATTCATGCTGTAATATTGTATCATCTGTAGGTTCAATCTGTTATAATATATTCTATATATTATTATATTAATTATAGATTGAACCTACAGATGATACAATATTACAGCATGAATATATGTATATAATTAATGTACTAGATTCGCATACACAAATATGATCAAAATATTATGTTATTTATAGCCACTGACGATGCCCCACTCCAGAAGGGCGAAACGCGTCTGGTAGAGGAATGTTAAAAATAAAACCAGTTGTTAGAAGACGGATTTTTATTTTAAAAAAATATTTATGCAACAACTGCGGAACATGGCCTACAACAAAGTTAATTTTCGCACATATTTCCACGTTGATTGCTTTGCTCTTTAAGAGGCTGTAATGGCTGAATTTTTTTATGCATAGAGAAAAGCAGCTTGACATATTAAATTGTTAAGTTGTTTCTGTGCCTACTTGGGAAGTTACTGCGAATTTACTTATGGTGGCAGTTAAATCTACGGCAATCGGCATTGGTCCCTCAGGATTCTCACCCATTCATTGCAGGGAGCATAGGAATTGTTGGTATTACACACGCATTGATAAGGTTTGATTTCTGAAATATTCTTATACACGGATTGTCAAATGAAACAGTTATACCTAAAATAAAGGCCCATTCACACTAGTGGTCAGCTCAGCTCAGGTCAATAATCGCTATACACGTAATGCAAGGTCAAACTGAAGATCGCGCCGCCACCGATCAACAACGGAGCTATCCTGAGCTGACCGCTAGTGTGAACGAGCAACTGTCAGGTCAGGTCAGATCAGATCAAATGGGCGACGAACGTCTGAAAAATATACTCGTAAGCAATAAAAAAGAGTATTAAATAAAAAATAAATATTTTAACGGTATTTTATTTCTGTTTATTATAAAGTCGGCAAACTTTAATATAAAATCAAATATTATAAAACTTTTAGTACTGCCAAGATAAAGATTCCGAATTAAAAAAAAAATATTGTGAATTTATTTCTTGAATAAAAGGCTTCTGTACGAGTGTTAGCACCCAAACAAAAAATATTTTTGTAAATAGGATTTCTCTCGTTCATCCTGAAATTCACTTTCTACAAGCATGAAATTTATCCTTCCGTAAATAATACTGCAAAATACATGTTGTTAAAATTATGTTATAAATTAATTTTTCTAAAATAAATTCGAAATTTTTGAGCCTTGAAAAATCAAAAGCATTTCCCACCACTCGACTCGCACGGCATAGCCGGTAGTTAGCATTCTTTTTTATCTTGACCTGTTTGCGACTGAAACTCTGGATGCACCCAGAACCATCCTATTTTTTATTTTGACGTATTTTTAGGCTCCTAATCCAAAATCATTGCGATCTAATTGACTTTGGGGTAGAAAACGGCATTGTTCACTATGAGCACTTGATCTGACCTGACCTGAGCTGAGCTGACCGCTAGTGTGAATGCTATCCTGGATCGTGAACTGAGCTGAGCTGACCTGACCACAAGTGTATGAGCCTTGAGTGGGCCTTAAGCGATCAACTTCCAAGAAGAAATCAGATCCTACAAAACAATTCCTGTAAAAATATGCCAAGTCTTGTGGTAGTTTAGTCGCAAAACGTTTGGATCTTCTTCTGAGCTAGGTCTGTTCATTTCATTTTCTGAATGTTGCTTTGTCTTTGAATCGTTGATTCACATTTAAAAAAAAAATAGTATTGTTGACTTGCCTATTATGCACGCCATAATAAAACTTCAACCTATATAAATATATTAAATGTTTTGGTATATCAATCTTACAAATACACAAAGCCAAGATCTCGTTAACACGTCTTTTGGGTTTGAAAACTCATACATATTATGTTATTCATTTCAGTAAAAATTGCGACAAGCATAATGGTCAAGACAGCAGATTCTTTCTATTTTAATTTCTATCAACTATCCATAACACCATTCTTTTTCAGAGCGGTGTTCATTTGATCACTCTACGAAAAGAACTAGTTCTTTTGAACGGTTCACTAGCTCACTTGCTCCGTAATATTAGATACATTTGACCCTTTTTTTTTAGGTCTCACCCCTGAGAATCCGGTTACATCCCCATTTTTCGATGAAAATATCCCCCTTAAATCGACTTTCGACGTGTGTGTGTGTTTTTTAGCTCAACAGTCCACAAAGCCCACGTGAACAAGCTCTTCTTGATCTTCAGAATTAGCCGACTCACCTAGAAGAACTACCGTTCACTTTTTAGTGAGCGACTGCTCACTCGCTCTTTTAAAAGAATTGCTCAAAAGAACTGATTCACTTGCGAACGACAAATCTCTACATTGGCTGTTTAATCTTAATGAAAGGCAACACCTTTAAATTTTATTACGTTGAATAGAGAACCATATTGTTTAAATAATTTAATCGTTCTAACAATTGATTTATCCGTTTAAGGAAGAAAGTTGCAGAGCAACGGAAAAGCCTTGCAGTTGGCAGCTGTGCGCAGACTACCAGCGATCGGAACCGCGTATCACGCCGTGCGCGCCAGTGGCGCCTCTCGTGGCAGTACAACTCCCTAATTGCCGGTCGCCCGGCAGCCTTTGATTGCCGCATGTAAGCCGGTCTCTGATTGGCCGTGCTTTCCTGAAACACGCTCCACTCGCCTGATTGGCTCTCGCTGGCTGGCAGAGCGTGACGAGATCAAACGGAAGCGGACAGACAGACAGTTGTCGCCTTGTTGCAGTGTGCTGTCGAGCGTCGTTCTGCATTCGACTCCACCGCCACCACGCGGCGGATGCTTGTATCACACTGAGCATCCCATTCTCACTTCCACTGCTTCTCACTTATTTTGCCTTTACATATTCCCCCATTGCCACTCCTGACGAGTGTGCCGCTATTCTTTTTTCACCGATTCATCAATGATGATACGATTAATTTATTGATAACTTTGCGCACTAAATTCCAGGCTGTATCCTCTTAAGAGAAATCACAGTGATAAACAAGGCACCAAGATGTTTTTGTTTATGTCGAAGAAATTATAGATGATAACCTTGGTGGAAATGACTTTAAAGGTACGCGCACACTACAGCAGGCCGCATCGCATCGCATCGGGTCGCATCGCATTGCTGCAACGCACATCTGGACGCAGCGAGTCGCATTTCTTTGTATTGTAACCGCCTTCGGTTCTTGACGATTATTCAGCCGCTTCTGCACTGCAAATGGACACAGCAGACTAAGGGCTCTTATTTTTATATATTCATTGAAGAAGAAGAAAATTAAGCAGAAAAGGCAGTGGGTTTAATTTAAAAAGGAATTTTTCGCAATTCTTAGGCACATTAGATGACAATGTTATAACAGTTCTACCGAATTGCGGTTCTCTTTAGTTTTAATGCAGAAAAATGAATATTTTTCATGGTTTTAATAGCTGTGTTATGTCGGTGTTATATAATAAGATAAATGCTGTATTCATAACCTTTTGATTAACGATATTTGAATTGGGTTGCAGAAGGTAAGAACGACAAAAACAACAAAGAAATTTCAATATTTGACTTACACAGGTTTGTAGGTTACATCAGAAATCATTAAGATTTGGAATAATTTCACAAAATATGTTTAAACAATTTGGTTAATTGGTAACACAAAGGTTTAGAAGCGGAATTTAAAGAAAGTGATAGAAAATTATAATACACGCGTAAAATAAACAAAAAATAAAATACGAAACATAACATTATACCTGGTTGTTTTAAATAGTTTCCTATTTCCTCCCAAATATATATATATTTTGCGTCTTGTAAACTCTTTGAAAGTCATTACTAATAAGATGCAGTACTCTTCATCCATTACGTTTGAATAGTTTAAGTTAAAACATAGAAGCAAAGAACAAGCGAGCATGAGCTAGAAATTTGTTGAAGTAATGTAGTTAATTCACGGAATTAGGAACACACAAGTTACAAAAGTCAGTCAGTGCAAGCGATTGCAGACGCATTTCTGCGATGCGACGCAACGCGATGCGGCCCGCTCTAGTGAGCGCGGACCTTAAGAGTATACTGGTACATGTAAAATGCCTAGTACAACCTCCTGCGCAAAATTTGGTAAACCATTTAAGTTTTGCGCCACGCTTGTTCTCCCGGTCGTAGTTAAGCACAGAGAATGGAATCGTAGGCATCTGCTGTCGGAATCAATTGTCTCTTGGCCATGTGGGAGACGCCGCTTTATTGTTTAAAAAGGCGTCATGCTGCCCAGAAATCAGCATTTTACACAATGACGCGTCGTCACCCAGACAGCCAATGAACATGGGGAGTACAGAACGTAACATTGTCCTATCATCTTCCAGTTGTAACATAACAGAAATTCAATTTTACGTAACGTGGTCAGTCGTTTTCGTAAAACGAACCCGCCATCCACTCACTATGATAGATATAGTCTTGAAATACGTTGGTGGTACTGGTATGTAGCACACAAATATGTCAGTTGGGCTATGTCACTGGAAAACGGTCAAGTGACTCTTCTAAAGAATACTCACTCAGGGAACGTATATTATTGTTCTGTCAAACAGAAATTTCATTTTTTTTTAATCGTGTTTAAATTTCGAATGCTCATACAAGGACATGACATTCAGGATTTTTTCCTGATAAAGCTTTCAGATAAGAACTGTGTCTGTTTCATACAATTGAACATAGCGTCTACAAAATTTGCATAGCTTTGTACATGATTGTTGTATTATAGAGAAGTTTCTTCGACAGGTGTCTGCGACTTTTCCACTCGCTTGTCTAATTTTCTTCTTGTTACTAACCATAGACAAGTTTCAAGTTTACTTGATCGTGAAGAAAGTTCTGCTAGCTGAGCTTTCCTATTCAGTCAAGTGATGATTGGCAAGTTGCTACGCTAAGGATCTCTTTTAAGTTTAAAAAGCCGATACTAATTAAAATAATCTATAGAGATGAAGTTAATTATATTTTTTGTGTCTTGATCAGATTTTAATTTTATACTCCACGCCAGGAAAGTTATAGTCAGATACTGTGATATTACCATTTCCCCACATTGAATTTAATAAACACTGGTGGGTGCAGTATCAACATAAGAGCATGAATCAATAAGGGGCTTAACATTTTTAAGCATTGCTCGTGCAGACAGAGTCAAACTAGGGTCAACGACCCATTTGAAAGTGAAGGCCCCTTTTGTTACCACAGCTTGGTCAATAGTGGAGCAACGGGACGGGGTAAAAGGGCCTCTCAACAAGACTACAATGATCCAGACGAAGATGAATGGCTTTTTAACACCTTAGGCAGCCAGCTATACGTTTGCGAAAATCCGTTCCGAATTCAGAAGTACGTGCCAAACTGATAATTGCGTAGTTTTGCAAAATTCCGGCAGAGATCGTATAGACTTGTGACCAATGTGGAAATGTGAATTTGCTAAGATGTGCAAGATTTGGGTATTTGCACGTACATTATGAAAGACAGAGAGAGAGAGAGACCTCTAGTACACCTTTACTGAAAGGACCCGAATATTATGATGTACCAGGTCGACCTCAGCAACACAAATTCAAGTGGATTTTCTTACTGTCACTACCTATATGGACGCCGTCCAGACTGTACCGGACAATTTCATTACGTGATTTTTTGGTGTGTGATAATATCTGTAATTTTGTTATACGCTGGATGATGTTAGCGGAAATGAAGACTTATTTCATAATAGTCGATTTCATATTGATTCTGTTTTACTGTTTGAAGTTTAACAGTATATAATACCTTGTGTCTGTTGGTCGTGTATTTATGAATAAGTAGTTAGGCTACGACATTTTTAGTATAGAAATGTGCAGAATCATTTCAAAAACCCTGTTCATTTAAATAAATTGATAATTATTTTATATTTAAATTTTTTGCTGGCTAATTTTGTTAAGATGAGCTTCACTAAAACCACCCATTAGAATACACACAACGGATATAAAGGCAGATTCTAATTCTTCAAGCGTTGTAAACCCCACAATTTTTGTTAAGTAGTGATTAAGCGATACGTGCATACTGTTATAATCTTCGAAAAACGCTCCAATAATATTTGTACAATGTTAGAACTACCAGAAATACACACAGCAGGTAAGGCATCTAAATAATAATAATAAAATCCAGTTAGTTGTGATTCTTAATTATAAACTTCAGTTCTGTGAACCCTGAGCTCTATTTCTAAATATCTGTAAGGACTTTGTCGTCAGTAAATAACAGCATATTTATTTTTTCATGTTGAACACTTTTTCTCCATTCAGATATTTTTCTTACTCTCTTCATTGTCTTTATAGCATACAAGTTGAACATTAATGGGAGTAAGTCAACTTTGTCCGAAATACGTTTAGTGTATATCTTAAGTTTTTGAACATCTTATGGCTTGGAATATAATAAAAAATAGTATGTTCAGCTATTTCTTCGCCAATTGTTAACAAATTTTAATGACTTTTTGTTATATTTGGACAAAATTGCACACGTAAACTTTTTTTAAAAGAGAAAAAAAAGTAGTCTTCATTTGGTTTGCAAAAGACCAATCTATCTCCCTCTTTGCACCCTCTAAATTTTTGTCAATGTTCTTTATACAAAGCTACAGTTGACAACATTTGAGAGACCTCCATGACAGTTGGCATATATATGTATTTTTTTCATGAAGACTGATTGTGACCAAAAAATGAAAAACCACACACTCTCCCCCTTTACCCCCCCCTTTTTTTTATAAAAGCCAATTTTTTAATCCGATGGAACTTTGCACATGTTTGCTTTAAAATAAAGAGAAAAATACTGTCAGTATTCGGTGTGCAGAAACCAATCCTATCCACCTTTTCAATACATAATTTTTGTCAATGTTCTTTACACAAACTAACAGTCGACACTGTTTGACCGATCACCACGAAAGTTGGCACATATCTAAAAAAAATTGTGTAGAAGGTCTATTACCAAAACAAATCCAAAAACCACAACCCTCTCCTCCTTTACATCCCTCAATTTCTATTCAAACTCACGGTTTTTATCCAATTACGGTGACACTTTGCACGCGTTTAACTTCAAAACAAAGAGAAAAATAAAAATATTGTCCACATTAGTTTTATAAAATTCCCTGCACCCCTTTTCGCCCCCTTAATTATTGTCAACGTTCTTTATACAATATTACAGTTTCAATTTTGAAGGAAGTAAGCAGACGTATACAATAAAACAAACACTTTAATTTTGTTCATGTTCTTTATAGAAACCCAGAGTTTTAAACTGTCAAAAAATTCAGCTGTTATTAAGTTATGTCAGAATATTCATAAAATAAATGTGTCATAATGTCTCAATATCTACGTCAGATTTTAAATTGGTCCCCAAGTTTTCACGTTGTGAAAACCCATTAAAAATCCATATTTTGTGCGTGATGCCGGAACAAACAGGTATATTCCAGATACAGATTTATGTATGTGGTGTGTATCAGTGCCCAGATTGTACATGTTTCGATTATCTAGCAGCGAATTTAACAGATGTTGTGATTAGGTTGAAACGCAGCCTGGACCAAAATGTAAACTGACATTCTTCATCACAGCATCCAATTCACTCCGGTCTGGGAATTTTTGGGGTGATATTACCGTTTAGTTTACTTCTGAAAATCATGCAAAATTAATGAAACCGGGTACGCAAGATACACATCGGTAATATAAAAACAGTGTATAAATACAAATTGAAATATCGAAAAATCAATTCTTGATTCTGGAACTGTGAAAAATCTGCATTCCGGTATCCCTGTTCCAGTGGTTTCAGACTAACATTTAGTCGACTTGGAATTAGTTTTAAACTTGACCTATTTTGTTAAGATTATATCGCAGCATCATTAGAAAAACAATATAGCAAAGATACGTGTTGCCGCTCACATAACAACTTCAGCTGAGTAGTCGTTAATTCACCAACCCACAATCTGTTCAACAAGTCAATAAACTGAATATCATAGCGTTGTTGCATTTTTTTTTTTTTTTTAACTGACTTAGTCCATAATGAGAATGATGGTTGGATTCTCCTGATGGAGTCATATCAAGTAATTGTATCAGAGGTTCCAGTTCCTTTGCTATGAGATCACAAAAAGAACAAGCATAGTACATATGATCGAACAGAACTCTTAAAATATTCCTGCTTCCCAGCGATACTTGATCCTCGGTCTGGGGCCAGACTTTTTTGAATGCATGCGCGTTAACCACGAAGCTACCATAAAATTCGCAAAATGAGAATTGCTGTCTCATATTTGAAATACAATACAAACTATAATACCACTCAAAATATAATAAAATAATTGTTTCAAAGAAATAAAACCACCTTAAAACACTCTAAAAATTTTAAAATAACTTTATACCTTGCATAGAAGAAAATAAATCTAAACGGAAAATATTTTGCATAACTATTATTAAATTTTTTACATTGCTCAGTAATTTTTGAAGTCGGTGCCTGCCAAAAAAAGAAAAACAAAAAATGGCAACAATCAGGAATGACAATAATACATATCATATCATGTTACTTCTTACCTATGATTAATGCTAGAAACATGTTTCACCTCATCTGAAACTTACAGATTATACACCGATATTGAACTGACTGTAAAGCATTTACCGCATGATACAGCCTATCAATTGACATTGTAGCGTCAGAGATACGCCTCGTCCACCCACGATGCCTAGCCACACATTGAAATACCATATAATTTATTCCCCTAAGCTGTCTCCTGCAATAACAATATCTGATTCTCTACATGCTGTAAAATATCACCTCTAACAGCAAATAAAGTGCAGTAATTCGTTCCTCGCGGTGCGACAGCTAGCACCGACTCTAAAAATAATTGATTAATATAAAAATTTCAATAACAGTAAAGTAAAATATTATCCAGTTAGATTTATTTTCTTCTAAGCAAGGTACAAAGTTATTTTAATATTTTAAGTGGGTTTTTAGATGGCGATTTTTTTAATCAATTATTTTATTTTCACCTCAACGTAATAAACAATTACGTTTGTCCGCTATTAACCTTATCGGCAGCATACCATTTCTTCTAAAAACAACTATTTCCATTCTTTCAATTCTTTTCTGTTCCATCTTAGTGACTTTGCAACATCTGATATCGGGCTCTCGGGCAACATTTTTCACAATTGTAAACTTGTATTTGCAAATATAATACAAACTTTGGCGCCTATCCGTTTAGGTTACATAACCATTACGGTAAAGTGAATATCACAATTTCGTGTAGTAGAAAACTACAGATTAGAGCATTAGCCCGTTATTTTGTCCTCGTGGACGAGAGAAGTTCTCCTCCTCGACTTGTGTATTATCGTCATTAGTTCATAAACATCTTGTTATGTAATGTTATGTAATAAATCAACAGTGTAAATAGTATTTACGTTTTCTACACGTAGATTCAACATAGCAGAACTCATTGTTGTCCTTCGTAGCAACTGACTTTGACCAACAAATCGCGTCATGTTAAATGTTTCGTGCGAATCAATAAATTTGTTACCAGTCTAACTCGTCCGCTTTGATATACAACTCCTATCTTTCGGTTTTAGAAACTGATTACCTGATACTTATAGAAAGAACCGACAGATAGCATTACGATGATGTCACATTTCTATGCTAATTCTATCAGATACTAATTTTCTATTCAATTCAGGTAATATGATGTGATGAAATGCACCTGAAATTTTCGGACAGCTAGGAAACTGTGAATCCCCCTTGCCTTCTAAAATCGGCTTAGTAGTTTTCAAGTTATTTCAGATCATAGTTAAAAAAATACCATGCTAAGGCGCCAGGTGATGTACTGTCATTACACATTGTTAAGATTCCAAAGTATTATTTAAATTTTGAAAACACCGTTAGTAGTCTTCCATAATTTTTACGTGGTGTCTTATCTCACTGAAGGAGGAGACATCTTTATATCTTTTGAAGCTATCTGTTCCGTGTTCACATAACGAAAACTATTTACACTAACGCAATACCCAGAAATCGACACGGTATCAATTTCATCATGCCGGTTTGGATAGCGTAGGGGCTAGAGTACTGGCTCCACGTAACGATGGTCACCGGTTCGAGTCTGGCCGAGGGCATGTGTGTTTAAGTGTTATACGTGAGTGTGTTTGTCGAGTCCGTCCTGTGGTGTGTCTAGAATCACTTGAAAGATAACATATGCTATGGAGAATGAAAACAGTGGATTAACTGAACACGTACTTGAGCTGTATGGCCTAAGAGAAACCAAATGCCATAAATAAAACTTAACTTTTACAAAACATAAACTTTGGTTAGAATTATATCTGATGTCATCAGGAAACATACCCATTCCTTAACAATTAACTAGTGGAAAAACATTGGGCTATCAAGAATTGGTGTCGAGATTACAGATATTTACTGTAAATTAGGTAGGGTCTACCACATAATTTCATGTGTGATGTAGTAGTTCGATATTCGTATTTTGCTTATTTCAAGGTACTGTATTAAAAAAAACTTAATAACTAAATACCCAAAGTAAAAAAAAAGTTTTTAACCTCTAACGTTTTTTAACATCAGTTATTTGAGCTAAATAATGGCTTTAACCTAAATGTAAAAAATTTATAATTAAGTTATTTTAAATAGAAATTAATTATTTTCAGTTGCTTTAAGACATACGTTTACCAAAAATGCAATATTTTATAATTGTCATCGTGTTGTTTGCCAAATTCTTGACGCCAGCTATTCGTCCTTTCACCGGCCGTTGTGAATGAAGAAGTCCCCTGGCACTGGTCACTCTGTACCGCAGTGCCGCTGTGATGTTTAGCAGTCCAGTTCCTCGGTGGGAGGCGCTAATTACGACTACCGTGCAGTGTCTGCAAACACTTGTAGTTGCTAATAGGCCGGCAGACTCGGAACCGTTTACGCGGTCACTCCGGCGAGCCTCGGCCTCATTAAAGCAGCCACTCCGCTCCGCACTTCACACGTTTCACTTTTGTGTCAAATTGCCCCGCAACGGAGAACCCTCCCAGTTTTCGTCATTTTATACCCTCCCTCTTCATCCCCAGCCTTTTTTTTATTTTTAGAGTGGTGAAATTAACTGGTGTCGCTGAGTGTCTCGCAAACACTCTTGTACAAGTACTCCTTCAGGATATAATTTCAAACAGCTCGCAAAGTGGAGGGCGTAAAGTGAGATGAGTGGAGGGCTACGAGAGATAAATTTTACTTGTTGAGGTTTGTTTATAGGCGATGCAATTAGATCGATGAGCGTTGCAGGTAGATCATTCATTCATTACCTGCAACGAGTAATTATTTGATTTAATAAAATACATCTACGTTCTGTAAACAGCAAAAAATTAATAGTGATAAATTTTTAATTTAATTTCAATTGCGATGAGGCACACACTCTCCAGTGGCAATGCCCCTATACCCCCACCTCCAATGTCATGATTTTTCACCCCCCACCTACGTCTACCCTTCACGAATTTCAACATTAAGCTCATTAACTCTTTTATAAATTGTTCATTATTTACCTTGGTAATTTATTCTTGTCCCTGACAAAGTTACTTCCAAAAGAAAATTTTCCCATTACCTTTCACATCATTTCAATAAGATGCTATCAAATTATATTTATAATCATCTGCTTATTCCTTAATGATCATACAACTTATGCGCTTGTAGTAACGTGACGCGCTGTCGCCACGTTACAAGGTGCATTTTTTTACTATATATCATAATGTTAGAGTAATTTACATAAATCTTGGGCGACCACCTAACTAGATTTTTGTTGTAATTTCCTAAAGTACGCAAGATTCCAAGTGAGGACTGTAATGCAATGGTGAACATTCAGTGTATCTTGTTAAAGCGAATATTAAAGAATTATTGAGCTGTATAGGCTTGAAGCTAATCGTGGTCTTCCCGATTTAGGGTTTTGCCGGACGACACACTCTGCTCCGTGGGGACGGGCGGTCAACAAGGTCACTCACTTGGCGGGAAATGCCTGCCGCCCGAACACAGAGTCGTCCTCGAACTTAGCCGAATATGTCCGACCTCTGTGAGATACGCGGGGCAAATAAGATATATGGGATATCACGTGACATTAGGTGCTAACCTGAAGATCCAATCCAAATGAACATATAACTTAAAATCCTGGGAATTTTCTGTTAAATGTGATCTTCGAGACTGCAAAGGGGTGGAGCCAGAAGGTTTCCTCGCAGACTGAAGAGCGAGGAGCTGGACATTCGATTCTATGTGAGTCTAGTCTGAGGTGGACTTGGAAAGTTGGCTTCTCTCGCCAACTGCCGCTGTACGATTTCTGGCTGCCAGCTTGGCTTGCTGGAGCAGACTTATCACGGCGACACCGCCAGTAATGCGATGATGTGCATTACCAGTCCGGACGTGCCTATAGCCACCTTGTGAGACAGTCTCATACCGTGGGTCATCTCCGAACACCGCAGACATCAGACGCAGAACTACATTGGTAACTTGTTACGACCAAGCCATCTGATTGAGCATTCCGTGAAACTGAACCCTTAAGCGACTTTGAGTGGATAGATTCCTGTTCTAACTTTGTAATTGTAAAAACCCCTGAGCTAGCGGCATAATTTGCCATAACTAGTTATGTTCGAATGATATATTGTTCATTCTGGCGCCCATGATTTTCTTTTTTAACTGTAAAGTAACAGTATTATGATACCTTTGTCTGAGGTCGTCATAACTTGTATTTTTCATTGTTTCCAAATGTCATTATTTCTTGCATTTTAATTCTGAGATGGATTTAAAAACAATTGTTTGCTTGCTCATGACGGCTAATTGTACCTCTGAGCGTTGCTTTTATAATTTTTACCAATTTATGTTAATGTTAACGGTAAATTCGCTCAGACTTGTAATCACCAATGATAAGAAAAGAAAAGTCATATTGTGACAATTTTACCTAAATTCCAACTAACATCGAGATTCTTGCAAAATTAACAAATTTTCACCCCTTCATAAAAATTAAAATTAAAAATCTTCTTTTATTAATCATAAAGGTATGAACGATAATTGTAACGTAGTTTGCCCAATAAGGCACCCACTACATTGTATACACAAAAGTTCGCCATGTAAACCAATTTTTGCTTCTCGTGATGACATATGAAGACGTTATATAACATCGATATGTTTGATCTGATTCGCCCACCTCGTTGGTACTGAACATTTGGACCGCTTCTAGTCCTGTCCTTCTAGTATCGTTATTTCTACTCTGAGATCGTAACTTCACTTCATATGGTCCAAATACTTCATAATGTGGCTTCAGAATATAACGAAAGTTAAAATTTCATTATAACTAATCGCTTACCTCATCTAGCTTTCCACAGAATATGCAACATCAGATACTATTAATAACAATTATTCAAGTTTTCTCTGATACCTAAAACCACAACAATTTCGCAATGTATTGAACAGAAGAACAGAACTTCGACAAGTCTTTTGTTCGTAATTGTTACTATTTAAATCTTCTGAAATGTTATGTAACATTTCTTCGCGACAACGTAGATGAATTTAACAACTACTTCAATCTGTGGTGACTGATCATGGAACTGGTAGGTCCGACTGTAATTCTATCTCTTTGCTTTAGCGTTTCCAAATTTATCTCTCCTCCATTGTAATGATCTGAAGTCTGTCGTATACTTTGTAAAAATTCGTACCCAATTTGCTTTCCCTCGTTTTCCTAACAATACGTTTAGTTTTATAGGTGATGATATTGATATGATTTTGCGTCCGTTAACGAGGCTAGGAAAAAAATCAATAAACAAGAAATCTGTCAGCAAATGAATAGTCACAAACGATTGTGCGTCATGAATTTCTGTGGTAGTAGATGATCCATGTAAAGCCAACTGCTTTCGGAAACAAACTTGGGAAAAAGACAGTAAACGATGCAAAATTACTAAGACATTCATATAGATGAGAATATCAATTGGCAAGAAGATATCACCTTTGAATTTATTAATGTGAATGCAGTGTTACCATTATGGTGTTAATCATTAAGTCTAAAAAAACGTTTTATAGAATGTTATTCAGCTAAGTAAGAAAAAATGTTTAATAGCATCAAAATTTTAGGGCAATGTGTCTTTAACCTTTTCATATGTGGTCATGTTACTCATGAAGACCCTAGTGGAACTTGGAAGATAGAAGAGAATTTTGATTTTATTTTTTTCTACTTGTCATAATTTATTCCTATGGATTACCTCGTATATTTTCTAATAGAGCAGAGTGGTGTTGGTTGTCAGGAACTTATCGGTTACCAAACATTAAAACTATTCTTATAAATCTGATTTTCTTTACTAGAAACAACACTTAAAGCTGTCATCGTTTCATTAGCATACCTTGTTAAAACAGTTTACACTAGCTAGACGTAACTCAAAATTTTCCACAGAATAGAGAGCTAAAATTGTTATCTGTAGATATTAAAAATATTTCTTTGAAATATTGACTTTACTTTTGTGCTGTAATTTTCTGCTGCTTGCTCCGTTTATAAAGTGCGCGTTTTTTTTATTTAATTATTTTTCTAAATTTCATCTTCCATTTTATTAAACAAAATCAACTCAGTTTAAATTTACAAGTCATTCATTAAATACAGCACTTAATAAAAACATATAAAATGACGGTGATT
Organism: Vandiemenella viatica; assembly: GCA_031002005.1. Lineage (NCBI taxonomy): Eukaryota > Metazoa > Arthropoda > Insecta > Orthoptera > Morabidae > Vandiemenella > Vandiemenella viatica. The sequence continues at coordinate 29,326,399 of JARYHS010012519.1, read as the reverse complement.
TCTAAATCTCAACAAAAAATAGAAAAAAAAAATAGTTTGAGTAGTACCAAATACCTAGTTTACGATTTTTCATGAACCGAGGGTCAAAACAGTTACGTTTTCATAGCTGACGTAAACATCTTTTTGCCATTTGAAAACTGTTCAGAAATAAATTTTCTTCGGCATCACGAAAACGCGTATTGGAGGAGATAGATTTACGCAGATCCCTTGGTGCTGTAGGATCGCTGCTCCTGTTGAGTCGTATCCCTTACCACCTGATCGCCGATGACAAATGCAGGAGCTGCAAGGGTCACTGCGGCGCCGCCAACGGTGAAAAATCACATTTGTCGGCCCATTAGGCGCAGTGCCTACTTTGTATTCAGCGACGGGGCCGCCACCAGCTGGGCGGAGCTCCTTCCACGAGCACTGCAAGGAGAGGAGAAGTCCGTCAGACGTCCTGTCTATAGAAACCGTAACCAAATGACTGCCGATCAGTGCTGGATTTCCCATTAGGCTGTATAGGCTCCAGCCTAGGGGCGGCAACGTTTTAGGGGCGGCAAATTTCCTAGAGTGCCCGCTTTAGTAAGTCGTCAAATTTGTGTGTGATTAATAACATAATAGAAAAACGTCTACTATAAATTTTCATTTAGGTGGTGACATCTAGTAGTGAAATGACAAACTCGGAACAATTAATAGAAAAGAAAAATACATTTACTATCAATTTTCATTTAGGGAAGTGGTGACAGTGAACAATTAGCTAAATTATTAATTTAATTCTTCATTAGTTTCCTGACTTTCTATCTTATTCAACATAGTCAATAGCCCGTCGAAGGAAGACTCTATAGACAGAGGTTTCTGCTGACAGACTTACATTTCATGATTTCTATACTAAAAATACTTAAGTATGATCTAAGATTTAATTAATTGAATATCTGGGTGTTGAAAGTCCCCAAGCGCTCGAAAGTCCTAATTTTATTGAAAAATCATGGAAAAGTTAATGATTTTTGAAACTTAACTCGTCATTTCTCACCTAATAATGAATTAAATTGTTTGAAATTTTAAGGAACATGCATTGAACTATGCCGAAACCGGGATTATGATTGAAATTAATATAAATTATAATCGTTTAATAATAATTGATTACAAATCAGAGCGTACGTCTTAACATGTTTTCTGTTCTTTGCCGATCAAAAGTGTGCTACGAAGTTTGTCATATGGAATAATGTCAGTGAGAAAGTTGTTCCTCTATGTTCGCCAGTCAAAAATCCCGTATAAAACTATAATTATGTATGACATTTTTTATTTTCTTGTTTCATAATAAACATTCATTCTTCTTGTTTTTATTTTATGACTAAATCTCAATACTTTCAAGTAATGAAGTCACTCTTAATCTATATCCATTCACATATACATATAATCGTTTGCTACCTGATGAAGGTAATACAAAATAGTGATTAGTATAAGTATGAAGGAGAAAAGGGCGGCACAAAATGAACAGGCTACACTAAAAAAAAGTTAATAACCGGCCCTGCTCCCAACACTCTATTCACTAGGCTAGTCACCCGACAACACTATATTAATTCTCAACACCGAGAGAAACTTTGATCTCACGTTAAATATGTCATAAGTACTTCCACACGCTACTGAAGAAAGTTACTACACAAGTGTAGTTACTCCCTGATTACAAAAGTTTCATTGACCACAAAGCCTTCGCCAGCACAATCCACCTGACAAATTTAGATTACAGACTTTTCCGAAGATACGAGTTTTTTTATTATTATTATTTGTTTTTACTTATTTAAATGGCCATACAGCCATGTTCGTTACGTTTTATGACAATTCACATTACAATTCCTTTACAGTTCTATATACATAGTTTACAGTTCTTTACGTTTTATAACAATTTACATTTCAATTCCTTTACAGTCATATATACATAGTTTACATTCATTTACAATTCTATGCGCAACAGTTTACATTTTGAGCTTTTACATTTCAATTCCTTTGCAGTTCTATGCATATGAGTTTACATTCTTGGTGTTATACTATGGTGTGTCGACATGTAATTAATTACTTTCTACTTTCTTATATCTCTTATCTGCACCGTAGAGTGTTTATTTAACAATTTTTGGGATTTTTAACACTGTATCTTAATACATATTCTTCGCGGGTTTGCCGCCGGATCACATTTTCTAACCACAAGCTTTCGGCGACTTGCACCGCCGCCATCATCAGACCTGATAATACGCCGGGAAAGACTAATCTTTCATACTGTATCTTAATTCTATTTGATCAATGTAAAGCATTGGCGCCCTAATCGTTAACTATGGCCTTAAATTCTGGTATTATGTCTGGCTGATATGTATGAGGATATATCTGTTCAGGTGGTGTACGTTTTTAAGTGTACTAACTTCGTTCCCGTCGTTTCCTGTTGGATTTCTAACTGTCTAAGATTTATATTTGGATGTTTCACTCCTTAAAGAAGGTCATTATGATTTTGATTATTTCGCGTTTATTTGAAGCGAGCAGGATGGAAACGTTGGTTATGAGAGGAATAATACACTTTGTGAGTTCTTTTAGCATTCTGTCCTGCATTTCTTGCATGAAAAAAAGAAAATGATTTATGTCCCCTACTTATCTTCGGCAGGACAAGTTATTAAAGTGAGTTACCGCCTCAATACAAATTTACAGTTCTGTTTCACACTCTTACTGATGTAACAATGTTGCAAAGTTGCAATCACTCACGTGTCCACTATTACACATTATATATCTTATTTCTCCACAATGTTTTAGCTAAAATCTCCCATTAATTACGATACTGTAATGCCGGATTGTTATTATTATTAAACTTATTCACTTCCGGGCACAGCCAAACGCGAACACATTCTCGAGCGCTGTCACTTACAACTACTCCACTCATGCCATAATGCAACCACTCTCCCGCGACTGTACAACTGAAAATCCTGCGATATTGTACAGTACGTCACGCCTGCGATATCGCACATTCCAAAACCTATCGATATTTGCTTACTTACAGACATTTAGTTGCAGTTATTTCCATATTTCCCGTTGTGGTGTTACCACAGGTGGACACAGTTAATAGAAAACTTAAATTCGTTAATAGTAAATCTACTACTTAAAAAGTTAACTTCGATAATCGTTAAAGCGTTAAATTTAAGCAAATTTAAAGCAAGTTAAAGTTAACCGTTTAATGTTAATCATCCAAAAGTGAAACTGATGTTTGTGTTTTGCAATATATATTACTACAAGCAGTACCAAGGTGCCATGTACCTTGATGTGAATCAATAACACGTCTACGCGACGTTCTTATGGAAATTTTACCGGGGTTCACGTTTTAAAGCTTCTCAAACGTATCGGATTCTTCAACTTGTAGAGGAATTATTTAGGCAACGAAAAGGTTTACAACACATCGGTCCACACCAGCTTGGAATACGGCGGTTCCGGTAGTTAAGATGCCAAATGTTTTATTGAAGTAAACATTTATTAGCAGATGGAGATGAAAACAAAGCAATTATATTGCTATCTACATAAGAAGAAGCCATAGCACTTAATGAAAGCTTTGAACTGTTTTCTTTTTCCCACGAGCTGTTCCTGCTTTTACGTTTTCTTCAGACTGTTCATATTTGGATATATGCATCCTCTTCATATGTTATTGAAGATTATTAAGACTAGACACGTGAACGTTGATTTTAGAATGTTTGCATTCATAAATAAACTGTTCTCCCAGTCTTGATTTAAATTCAACATAATCGCATAAATGTGGCCAAGAATTTTTAATATTCTCGTTGCTATTGTTAGCGTTGCTGCTTTCACTAACGGATTCAATAGTTCCCATAATGTTATCATGTAACTAATGTCGGTTTACAACAAATCTTCTGGGGTTTGCAGCCGGATTATTAAAAAGCGACAAGCTTTCGGCAACTAGCTCAGTAGCCATCATCAGGTCAATTATGTACCGGTGATCTTGCCGTTACTAATACTAGGCGTTTACTGGTGTCGCTTAGCAACCTCACGACGCACACAGGGGTATTTGACATAAAAAATAGATCAAAATTATTTCTATGTAGTTTCTGTGTTTATTTCGTTTCTTTTATGTATTAGAACTTATAACTATGAAGTAGGAGTAATAATAAAGAACATATACTTTGAAAATACACTTTATTACATAATAACCGATTATTTCTAAAATACATAAACAATAATCATACACTAAAATACTATCATTCTGACGAACCGTCTCATCTTTCTTCGTCGGAAGCTTCTTCTGGTATCTGTGCCGGCGTCATCTTCTGTCTCGCTCTCTTCTTGAGTACTCGGGTCCCATTAAAGGAACATTTTAATAGATTCTGGTTTCAATAATTTACATTTTTTGGAGGCTTTGGGCCTGATGAAGCTCAAATACGGATCCGAAGTCAATAAAAACCTATTAATGACATGTTGCACTGATCTCAGTTAAATTTTCTAGAGTATCTCTCACTAAATTGTCGATAATATTTGTTTCTAGCTTCTGCTGCAGCTTCGGACGTGATATTGGATGCCATGAGTACATTTCAATGTACGTCTTACCCCTTTCGTGCTTAGTAGGAGACAATTTTTTTTTTTTTTGTATTTACCCACTATTTATCATTTACATAATAGAATAAAATGTGTCGATCAATGTTTTTTCAGTACCTGTAATCTCTGCGAAAATCGTTTCCTACAATCAGTCAAATTATCGATATATTTTCTAGGCCGAACCACATTGGACGGATTGGATTTTAAAGGAATTTCGAAACATACTTGAAACGAAAGATGGTATTTCTTTAGCAGCCTGAAATTTTCTTCTATTTTCAAATTTAAGTCTTGAAAACATTTGTTCGAACAGTAGCGTTTGTTCGGCCGTGAATATCGGTTGATTTCAAATATTTTTCTCTATTAATTTCAACTTTTGCACGAAATTATTTCCTTTCTCATGTTTACTCATATCATAAATAACTTTTCGGGTCATGAGCTTGACACCAGAAGAGCCCATATCAAAGAAAATCTTAGATGAATTAATATGATAGAAAGAAATGAAATTTGATTTATTTTAAAGAATCTAGATTTTTTCTAATGAATAGACGTTTGTCACTTTTTGGCACCTAAATGTAATTGAAACTCCAAGATAATACTCTAAACTAAAACCATACAAGAAATCAGACTCAGGAAAGGTCGAGAAATATAACAAAATCACTCTTTAAGACTTTTTGTAATAAAAATTGCAAATTGCAAATTGAGTCAGCTTGGAAAAATGTACAGAAATAAAGTCGTGCGATACTTTTGGATGCATGTTACTATTATTTCATTTCTAGGTACCTTGCTGTACAATATCCATGATTAAAATGACCACAACTCACTTAACATCACTCACAAATTAAAATGGTACAACTTATAATTTTCTCGTATTTGCTTGGTAACAGTACGTGCATCTTGCAATGTGTTCAAAAGACGACTGTTCACGGGGTGGGGAATGGAGCTTATCTATAAAACATAGCGGGCTCTTGTTCTATAGACATTTACTTCTAGACAGTTAGATACGGGTTCTTGGAATTTGCTTGAAATTTTTTTTTTTTTTACTTTTGATCGGGTTTTGGTGTCAAATACCCCTGTGTACGACGCTCGCAGTCCCGCTTCGCTGTGATTTGTTGTCATTTATGCGCCGGGAAAGCCTGCATTCACATATAATGTCAATTTAATTTATTGAACTGACGAATACGAAACGAATACCAACTAAAAAGTGACATTTTCCTGGCAGTTTAAAAAGATAGATTAAAAAAATATCAAAATCAATCACCGATCGAATTAGAAACAAGTAGTGACCATCGGTTTGCAGACGTGAAATAGAAACTCTCCGTAACTCTAGAGCTCCTGCTCACACCCACGGCATGCGTAGCATAACAGTTGTTCATGCACCACACTCGCTCGTTGTGTTACCTAATTCGTTTCGCCATCCGATTCGTCGAATGGTCAAGCGAGTCGTGGCGCGCAATTCAAAAAAAACAAAATGACGTCAAATAGTAATGTAACGGACTAAAATAAACGGTAGTTAAATTTAACGGAAATTAACAAGACCGTTAACAATTTTTTTAGGTTAACTTAAAAGTTAAATTTTTCCAGTTTTGTTACCTTCGTTAATTAACGATTAACGGGTTAACGGTTTTCTGCCCAGCTGTGGATTTTACAAGTTCTACTACTTGGTAGATGTTTCTAGGTTGCTATCATAGTGTCATAAACAGAGTAATTGTATCGGACCCCAGGGCTCTTCTCCATACAAATATTAATAAGGCGCGTGCGAGGTATGGCATATGCCAAATTCAGCTGGTAACGCCGTATGGCTCCAATGAAAATTTACTGCGTCCACATAGGAAATGGCATTCAGTAACAAAACATTTACTGACAACGACCTGCTTGTTTCAACCGCTTCGGCGACAATAGTGGAAAATGAATTTCGTCGTGAACCACACAAACAACAGTTTTGCGTACTTCCCGCTCTCCGAGATAGATGTATATACGGCTGCAGTGACATCAATAACTTATTAATGGAGATCAATCTCGAATACGAAGTGGAGTTCCTATTTGTTATTGTTGACGCAAACTGCAATTTTTTATACGCAAAAATTAGTTACCAAGGAAAAAATATTTGAGGGTGGTGTATTTAACGAAATCAAATTAAAGAAAAGTCTGAAAAATAACACTATGACTCTTTCCAGACCGTACGTACTTCCTGGAAGAAGTATTTGCATGCCGTTTATTTTTGTTGCTGATGATGCATTTCCGCTGTCGAATAATGTTGTGAAACCGTATCCACGAGTACAAGAAAAGTATTCAAGGGAAACTATTTTTAGTTACCGCTTAACAATAGTAGGTAATGTGTCAGAGAATATATTTGAGATAATATCTTAAGTTTATGTCGCACTCAAAAATCCCACTATCTTAGCAGAACCACCGACTTTTATAAGCAAAATCACTTCCTGCACCGGATTTGGCACTTTTTCATTCGTTCTTAATCTCTCGTGAAGTATTTCTAGCTAGATTCCTTATTTTTCTATTAACTTCTTCCTTATCGTCGTGGAAACATTGGTATTTCCGTGAGCGCATTATGCCTTTCATTTCGAACATTTAATTCTTTTAATCTACAATCACACAAAACTGATCGAGTGCAGTAATGCTCTATCAGTGCAAAAAAAATTTGTTACTCCATTCCATCTCTAATGCGAGATATCAACTGAAGCCACCGTAGGTCCCACTACGCACCCCCATCAGGTATGGCATGGCATGGACAGACATTTCGCTTTCATGATGGCAAGGCATGTGACACGGTTTTGCCGTAAGGTCAGGCCAGTGCACATTAGCCTCGTTTTGCCACTAGGTCCTGCCATTACTTGCTATATGGACTCCTCACAGGAGTGGACCTGTTTCCATGGTTATAATTACTGCATTACAAATTATCGTCTTGCTTACATCACGGGTTTCACCAACCATACTTGCTTTACCGTTAAAAAATAAGAACTACGGTTAAGGTTTCTGACTGGGTATTAATAGAGTCCAGTTTCGAACCCCAAAAGCAGGTTTTATTGCTCTTAATCTGACTTCACTTGTACCACATTTTTCTTGTACTCGTAAATGTCAAATACACTTGAACGTTCAATGCTTCACATTCTTCTTTAATCGATGGTTAGACCAAAAATTGATTGACTGCGTGGAACATCTAAACTCCGCCATCCAATAATAAATACCAACGATAAATTTAAGTGTGTTTTCTTTGACGATGTTATTACCTAGTTTTGTTAAATTAGCACGTTCGAGAAAATTCTGACAGTTAAACGTTGATAAAGGTTTAAAAAGGGGAGAATAGTGTATGGGGAATTTCTTTCCCTATACAATTTCTTCCGCACTTGGAATTTTTGTTTCTCATTAAAGGAGACTTGTAAGAAATTGTTCGACAGTTGTTTGAAACAGAGAATTAAGGTCAGTGTTTGGTCCGTTTTTAGTTGACACCGCATGTGGAAATAGGCGGGAAATCTATGGCCCCTTGTGCAGGAAAATTCGTTGCCTGTTCCGAGTGTTAGCGACAAACGGGTTAGTAGCTTGTCCTAAGAAACGTGTATTGTTTTGCGGAGTAAGATGATTAATTAATTCTTTTCAAAAACATATTTCGCATGTTTTAGGTTTGATATATGACAGAGACGAAGAAATTTTTAGGTTACCAACGAAAACAATACGTATGTAGTTAATATACTATCTCAGACAGTTATGTAGAATGTAGGAAGAATAGTAAGTTTTCTTTCATGAATCTTTTGATCTAAATATGACTGAGACGAAGAAATTTTTAAGTTACCAACGAAAATAATACGTATGTAGTTTATTTAATATCTCAGACAGTTATGTAGAATGTAGAAAGAATAGTAATTCTTCTTTCATGAATCTTTTGATCTAAAACACAAGATAATGTTGATAGATATATGTTACGTAAACACAAATAAGTGCTTAAGGTCAGATGATTGGCGGGTTACTTTTAGTGTTCTAGAAGTTCTGACGAACCTCCTTTAATTCCATGCAACCTGCGACAGTATATTATATAAATTGATTTAAGGATGTAATTGTGCTCATTCAGTTTAATATTAACAACAGAAACACGTTAGGTAGTTCTATCGGCTCGTAGCAAAGATAACATTTTATTACGTTCTAAAATTAGTAGACTATCATGAAAGAAAACTGATTGAGGTGTTGTAGGCTGTTGATCACCAAGGGTAGGACGATTCTTCAGTGATAGCCTAAAAATCCTAGTACATCATGACACCTTAAATTAAGGTAACGAACAGTTTTGCTGTATTTCTAATCTGGAGTTGTTCTCCTGTACTTTGCTTAGGCAGAACACAGACCGCCCGTGCGCAAGTTACGGTCTTCTGAAAATCCTACCGCGATCTGAGATTGAAGCCTAATATCAGTTGATCACTAGTCCGACACTTCACTACTGAGCTACCAGACTGTTACTGGAAAGAAAGAAAAACAATCGATGAAACAATCTTTACCTCAAACAGAAGCAAGATGTTTCTTTTTTTCTGCATGGTTCGTTTTGCGTATTTTATGAATAAATTAACCATCTGTAAAACAAAAGTAAAATTTTTAAAAAAATGATGAAATTATCAGAAAACGTATACGCAAATTTATGTTTAAATTATTTCTTTTTCTGAGAGACTGAAATTTCTCTTAATAGCCAGTTTGGTATGACAACTATAGGATGTTCCGTAAAATATAATCCTTCTAATTTCCGCTATTTAGAAACAAGAAGTATGGTAGTTTGGTTACTTGAATTTTTGCTTACGGCCTTTTGGTTATTATGTAACAGGCAAATATTCTTACTCAAACATCATAGAGATCCTTCACATATAGGAACTACTGTTACGGTGCCGTACCGTAAAAGACTACTTCAAGGAATTAATTTCTAAATCTAAGAGTCAGAAAGAAACCGTTATGACTTGTACATTTAAATTCGTAAACGTTTCCTCATTATTCTGACATTTATAGCGTATCAATTATAACGTACTGCTACGCTAGATTTGACAGTTGTGGCATAAGACATAACAAAAGTGACAAAGGTAGTGGGACAGGAAGATAGAAGTATCCAGATTGTGAGAGCAGCGCGCAAGAAACATAAAATGTGTAATGTGGGGCTTTCATTTGCACTCTCGTATTTCGAGTGGAAAGTTTTTACTGGCGTGATCATGGCAACCGGACATGAGTTAACAGACTTTGACGCGATATGGAATTTGTCGCGAGACGCATGGGGCATTCAATTTTGGAAATTGCTCCAGAATTCAACAGACTTCGATCCATGGCGTCAGGAGTGAGCCATTTCCGTCATTTACCCCCGCCTTGGACGACGCAGTAGCAGACCAATGACGGAGACCAACGACGTCTACTTGGAGGTGTCAGTATTGACAGAGGCAACACTGCGTCAAGCAACACTCCGTGTGGGACGAACGAGAGATGTGTTATTGTGAACAGGTCTCTTGGTGCAATCCTGATTTCCGGCATTATTTTGACGCGTGAAATCCATCTCAATCCTAGGTCTCCGTTTCCCTTCTGAAATTGCATACTTTCACCTTCTAAAAATATTACGTTTGTTGAACAAGTAATCATTTACTGATTAGGCTAAATGTATAAAAACAATAGCAAATAAATCGAGATCTCTTCACACGACATACTTGAATACAGAAAATTGACACTAATTTTTTTCACTGACAGTCCTTCAATCCCAAAAGATCTATCGATTTGTTTTCAGAACACAATCCGGCGGTACACCCGTGAATACTACATTGTTCTGCTTACCATTATTAAAAATTAATTTTTCGATGTTGAATATCATTTTGACTATTTTAGAGATCAAGACTATATAATAACAGGAACGTAATGTATCAGTAACAAGTTGTTGAAGATTATATTCGAAGAATAGGTCGATAACAAATTCAAAATCAATTTAACCCCATTCTTCATTTTTGGAGAACAATTTATCAAACTGATAAAAGGTGGATTGAGGTAACCTCCTAGTATTATTTTATTTTTCTGAAATAATAGGAGTAACTGGTATTTCCTTACTGCTGTGCAATTCACGCAGTTGGCTGAGAATTCTTGCGGCATATTTTGAGAAACAAGAAGTTGCAAACGATATTCTGATTATTTCAACTACGGATAACAATTTTACATGTTATTTTTGTAACAATATTTCGGAGGCTGTTGGATATGAATAGTTATTTTCTAGTAAATAATTTCTGAATCCTTGAAATCATGAACTAGAAAACTAAATCTGCTGTAATAATTTTACTGAACAAAAAAGTGTAGTATTTTATATTTGGGATAATTTAACAAGAGAATGGTGCTACTAAAAATGGATACTCGGGAAGATATTTATTCTCCTACTCCAGGTGTTTCGGCACTAACGACTCCAACAAGACGCACGTCATCGACAGTAGAACCACCGCGGCTGAAGTAGACAACAGAGTTTCGCCGGCAGAATAAATCTATCATTCACAATGTGCAAAAATATTTTAAACTTCTTGTGGACAATGATGGTGAAGTTTTGTCATCTACATGTACTCTGGTGAGAAAAGACTTGAAAAATATGGATATACTTGATAGTAATGAAATAAAAAAAAAAACTGTAGTGATTTGTTACCGCAAAATACAACCATATTACGAAAAAATTTAGGGAATGGACAG
>JARYHS010012519.1:29289684-29314161 GCA_031002005.1 Vandiemenella viatica | reverse complement strand
ACTGATGGTAAACACTTCCGTTGACCATTCTATGATCCTCGGTGGTCTCTCGTTCAGGAGGATACCGGTGTGAATCCCCAATTCTGTTGTGTCATAATTATGAAAACCGACCAGTCAGAGGAAAAAGAACAAAGTATCGAGCATCAGGGAGCAAGAGAGAAGCATAATTTCATGAAAAAATATACAGTTTCAGTAAGAAGCATGAAAATCTCATAAATTCCATTAAATTTCATGAAAAAATCGGTAAAAAAAAAGATTAAAATATGTAAAATATTACCAAAATTACGTAATTTCCTTCCAAAACAAGATGTCGTTGGTTGACATGACAATTACACCTGCGTGTACCACAGAGTGCAGTTCTGTGAACCTTGTGCTCTATCTTTATATATAGAGATGAATGTATGTTTGTTCGTTTTTTTGTTTGTTTGTTTGTTCTTCATACAAATCCACAGTTTTCATTCGATCTCGATGAAACTTTTCACACTTATCCTTTGAAACAAGGACAAAAATACTGTCTACATTTGGTTGAAAAATTATCTGTATAAATAACACATGTTGTCTCATAAGTTCGAAATACGGCGATAGACAGACACGTTATATATGGTTGCCTCCGTACCGTGTTTCCGTATAATGGACTGGCAGGTTAGTGGTTAAAGCACTTACTTACGAATGTCGTGGTCTCTGGTTCAAATCTCCGTGGAGGCTAAGATTTTAAAAATTGTTTTTCATCGTAAGAGTCAAGCCTGGGCCGTAGGTTATTCGGATTGAATGTTAAACTGTAGATATTAGAAAGTTAGGGGTGCAATGCGAGGCAAATCGTAGGTAGTCTTGCAATGTTGTAGGTGTACACTTTTTTACGTTATAATGATCCCTCAGGTGTTGTTCGCAGTCAGTGTGTGAGTGTAACCACAGTCATTTTATTATAAATACGGAAGTAAGTCTCCGTCTTTTTGTTACATTTTGACGACTAAATGGCTGTATCGTTGTGATGGAATTTTATAAGGAAATCTGTATGAAGGGCACAGGATATTTTTTGCAGTATGATAAACAGTTGTAGTCACGAAATTTTGAGACCTTATCGAATGGTGACAGAAATATGTTGGAAATTGATTCTCTTCAAGAGACAGGTTCGATGGTTCAATGATATAGTGTTAACTTTCCTGTCATATTATTCCGACTCGATATTGTTTGGGACCAATCCTTCGTTACCAACAACTTTCTATATTTAATTCTGGCAAAAAAATTCTTAATCCACGCGTACGAAGCTCTTGTCGCCGCAGCGCTAACATCAGACCCGAAGATGGCGACGGAGTTGGTCGCCGAAAGCTCGTCGTTTACAAACGCTATCCGGCAGCAAACCTGTGAAGAGTTCATTGCAACTTTATACCTTGCTTAGAATAAAATAAATCTAAATGGACAGTATTTTTCATAACTATTATTAAATTTTTTACATTACTCAGTAATTTTTCGAGTCGGTGCCTGCCAAAGAAAGAAAAACAAAAAATGACAACAATGAGGAATGACAATAATACATATAATATCATGTTCCTACTTACCTATGATTAATGCTAGAAACGTGTTTCACCACATCTGAAACTTACAGATTATACACCGATATTGAACTGACTATAAAGCGTTTACCGCATGATATAGCCTACCAATTGACAATGTAGCGTCATAGATACGCCTCGTCCACCAACGATGTCTAGCCACACATTGAAATACCATCTAATTTATTCCCCTAAACTGTCTCCTGCAATAACAATATCTGTCTCTCTACATGCTGTAAAATATCACCTTGAACAGCAAATAAAGTGCAGTAATTCGTTCCTCGCGGTGCGACAGCTATCACCGATTGATTAATGTAAAAATTTCAATAACAGTAAAGTAAAATATTATCCAGTTAGATTTATTTTCTTCTAAGCAAGGTACAAAGTTATTTTAATATTTTTAGTGAGTTATTAGATGGCATTTTTTTTAAACAATTATTTTATTTTAACCTCAACGTAATAAACAATTACGTTTGTCCGCTATTAAACTTATCGGAAGCATACTATTTCTTCTAAAAACAACTATTTCCATTCTTTCAATTCTTTTCTGTTGCATCTTAGTGACTTTGCAACATCTGCTATCGGGCTTCCGGGCTACAGTTTTCACAATTATAAACTTGTATTTGCAAATATAATACAAACTTTGGCGCCTGTCCGTTTAGGTTACATAACCATTACGGTAAAGTGAAAATCACAATTTCGTGTAGTTGAAAACTACAGGTTAGAGCATTAGCCCGTCATTTTGTCCTCGTGGACGAGAGAAGTTCTACACCTCGACTTGTTAATTAACGTAATTAGTTCATAAACATCTGGTACGACTTATGTAATAAATCAACAGTGTAAATAGTATTTACGTTTTCTACACGTAGATTCAACATAGCAGAACTCATTGCTGTTCTTCGTAGCAACTGACTTTGACCAACAATTCGCGTCATGTTAAATGTTTCGTGTGAATCAATAAATTGGTTATCAGTCTAACTCGTCCGCTTTGATGTACAACTCCTTTCTTTCGGGTTTAGAGACTGATTATCCGATACATATAGAAAGAACCGACAGATATCATTACCATGATGTCACATTTCTATGCTAATTCTAACAGATACTAATTTTCTATTCAATTCAGGTAATGTGATGTGATGAAATGCACCTCAAATTTTCGGACAGCTAGGAAACTGTGAATCCCCCTTGCCTTCTAAAATCGGCTTAGTAGTTTTCAAGTTATTTCAGATCATAGTTAAAAAAATACCATGCTAAGGCGCCAGGTGATGTACTGTCATTACACATAGTTAAGATTCCAAAGTATTATTTAAATTGTGAAAACACCGTTAGTAGTCTTCCATAATTTTTACGTGGTGTCTTATCTCACTGAAGGAGGAGACATTTTTATATCTTTTGAAGCTATCTGATCCGTGTTCACATAACGAAAACTATTTATACTAACGCAATACCCAGAAAACGATACGGTATCAATTTCATCATGCCGGCTTCGATAGCGTAGGGACTAGAGTACTGGCTCCACGTGACGATGGTCGCCGGTTCGAGTCCGGCCGAGGGCATGGGTGTTTAAGTGTTATATGTGAGTGTGTTTGTCGAGTCCGTCCTGTGGTGTGTCTAGAATCACTTGAAAGATAACATATGCTATGGAGAATGAAAACAGTGGATGAACTGAACCCATACTTGAGCTGTCTGGCCTAAGAGAAGCCAAATGCCATAAATAAAACTTAACTTTTACAAAACATAAACTTTGGTTAGAATTATATCTGATGTCATAAGGAAATATACCCTTTCCTTAACAATTAACTAATGGGAAAACATCGGGTTATCAAGAATTGGTGTCGAGATTACAGACATTTACTGTAAATTAGGTAGGGTCTACCACATAATTTAATGTGTGATGTAGTAGTTTGATATTCGTATTTTGTTTATTTCTAGGTACTGTATTAAAACAAACTTAATAAATAACTATCCAAAGTACAAAAGAAAAAAATATTGTTTTTAACCAGTAAGGTTTTTTTAGGACGAGTTATTTGAGCTAAATAATGGCTTTAAACTAATTGTAAAAGTTTTATATTTAAGTTATTTTAAATAAACGATAATCATTTTCAATTGCTTTAAGACATACGTTTAACAAAAATGCAATTTTTAATAATTGTCATCGTGTTGTTTGCCAAATAGTAGAGTTCTTGACGCCAGCTATTCGTCCTTTCACCGGCCGTTGTGAATGAAGAAGTCCCCTGCCACTGGTCACTCTGTACCGCAGTGCCGCTGTGATGTTAGCAGTCCAGTTCCTCGGTGGGAGGCGCTAATTACGACTACCGTGCAGTGTCTGCAAACACTTGTAGTTGCTAATAGGCCGGCAGACTCGGAACCGTTTACGCGGTCACTCCGGCGAGCCTCGGCCTCATTAAAGCAGCCACTCCGCTCCGCACTTCACACGTTTCACTTTTGTGTCAAATTGCCCCGCAACGGAGCACCCTCCCAGTTTTCGTCATTTTATACCCTCCCTCTTCATCCCCAGCCTTTTTTTTTATTTTTAGAGTGGTGAAATTAACTGGTGTCGCTGAGTGTCTCGCAAACACTCTTGTACAAGTACTCCTTCAGGATATAATTTCAAACAGCTCGCAAAGTGGAGGGCGTAAAGTGAGATGAGTGGAGGGCTACGAGAGATAAATTTTACTTGTTGAGGTTTGTTTATAGGCGATGCAATTAGATCGATGAGCGTTGCAGGTAGAGCATTCATTCATTACCAGCAACGAGTAATTATTTAATTTAATAAAATACATCTACGTTCTGTAAACAGCAAAAAATTAATAGTGATAAATTTTTAATTTAATTTCAATTCCGATGAGGTACACAGTGGCAATGCCCCAATACCCCCACCTTCCAATGTCATGATTTTTCACCACCCACCTACGTCTACCCTTCACGAATTTCAACTTTAAGCTCCTTAACTCTTTTTTATAAACTGTTCATTATTTTCCTTGGTAATTTATTCTTGTTCCTGACAAAGTTACTTCCAAAAGAAAATTTTCCCATTACCTTTCACATCATTTCAATAAGATGCTATCAAATTATATTTATAATCTTCTGCTTATTCCTTTTGGGAAATAATGATCTTACAACTGATACGCTTGTTGTAACGTGACGCGCCGTCGCCACGTTTTAATGTGCATTTTTTAAATTATATATATCATAATGTTAGAGTAATTTACATAAATCTTGGGCGACCACCTAACTAGATTTTTGTTGTAATTTCCTAAAGTACGCAAGATTCCAAGTGAAGACTGTAACGCAATGGTGACCATTCAGTGTATCTTGTTAAAGCGAATATTAAAGAATTATTGAGCTGTGTAGGCTTGAAGCTAATCGTGGTCTTCCCGAACCATGGCGACAGGAAGTCGCGGATTTAGGGTTTTGCCGGACGACACACTCTGCTCCGTGGGGACGGACGGTCAACAAGGTCACTCACCTGGCGGGAAATGCCTGCCGCCCGAACACAGAGTCGTCCTCGAACTTAGCCGAATATGTCCGACCTCTGTGAGATACGCGGGGCAAATAAGATATATGGGATATACGTGACATTAGGTGCCAACCTGAAGATCCAATCCAAATGAGCATATAACTTAAAATCCTGGGAATTTTCTGTTAAATGTGATCTTCGAGACTGCAAAGGGGTGGAGCCAGAAGGTTTCCTCGCAGACTGAAGAGCGAGGAGCTGGACATTCGATTCTATGTGAGTCTAGTCTGAGGTGGACTTGGAAAGTTGGCTTCTCTCGCCAACTGCCGCTGTACGATTTCTGGCTGCCGGCTTGCTGGAGCAGACTTATCACGGCGACACCGCCAGTAATGCGATGATGTGCATTACCAGTCCGGACGTGCCTATAGCCACCTTGTGAGACAGTCTCACATACCGTGGGTCATCTCCGAACACCGCAGACATCAGACGCAGAACTACATTGGTAATTGATTACGACCAAGCCATCTGATTGAGCATTCCGTGAAACTGAACCCTTAAGCGACTTTGAGTGGATAGATTCCTGTTCTAACTTTGTAATTGTAAAAAACCCCTGAGCTAGCGGCATAATTTGCCATAACTAGTTATGTTCGAATGATATATTGTTCATTCGTGGCGCCCATGATTTTCTTTTTAACTGTAAAGTAACAGTATTATGATACCTTTGTCTGAGGTCGTCATAACTTGTATTTTTCATTGTTTCCAAATGTCATTATTTCTTGCATTTTAATTCTGAGATGGATTTAAAAGTAAATATACAATTGTTTGCTTGCTCATGACGGCTAATTGTGCCTCTGAGAGTTGCTTTTATGATTTTACCAATTATGTTAATGTTAACGGTAAATACGCTCAGACTTGTAATCGCCAATGATAAGAAAATAAATGTCATATTATGACAATTTTCCTAAATTCCAACTAACATCGAGATCCTTGCAAAATTAACAAATTTTCACTCCTTCATAAAAATTAAAATCCCCTTTTATTAATCATAAAGGTATGAAAGATAATTGTAACGTAGTTTGCCCAATAAGGCACCCACTATATTGTATACACAAAAGTTCGCCATGTAAACCAATTTTTGCTTCTCGTGATGACATCTGAAGACGTTATATATAACATCGATATATTTGATTTGATGGGCCCACCTCGTTGGTACTGAACATTAGGACCGCTTCCAGTTCTGTCCTTCTAGTATCGTTATTTCTACTCTGAGGTCGTAACTTCACTTCATATGGTCCAAATACTTCATAATGTGGCTTCAGAATATAACGAAAGTTAAAATTTCATTATAACTAATCGCTTACCTCATCTAGCTTTCCACAGAATATGCAACATCAGATGCTACTAATAACAATTATTCAAGTTTTCTCTGATACCTAAAACCACAACAATTTCGCAATGTATTGAACAGAAGAACATAACTTCGACAAGTCTTTTGTTCGTAATTGTTACTATTTAAATCTTCTGAAATGTTATGTAACATTTCTTCGCGACAACGTAGATGAATTTAAAAACAACTTCAATCTGTGGTGACTGATCATGGAACTGGTAGGTCCGACTGTAAAGCTATCTCTTTGCTTTAGCGTTTCCAAATTTATCTCTCCTCCATTGTAATGATCTGAAGTCTGTCGTATACTTTGTAAAAATTCGTACCCAATTTGCTTTCCCTCGTTTTCCTAACAATACGTTTAGTTTTATAGGTGATGATATTGATATGATTTTGCGTCCGTTAACGAGGCTAGGAAAAAATCAATAAACAAGAAATCTGTCAGCAAATGAATAGTCACAAACGATTGTGCGTCATGAATTTCTGTGGTAGTAGATGATCCATGTAAAGCCAACTGCTTTCGGAAACAAACTTGGGAAAAAGACAGTAAACAATGCAAAATTACTAAGACATTCATATAGATGAGAATATCAATTGGCAAGAAGATATCACCTTTGAATTTATTAATGTGAATGCAGTGTTACCATTATGGTCATTAAGTCTAAAAAACGTTTTATTTTTATAGAATGTTATTCAGCTAAGTAAGAAAAAATGTTTAATAGCATCAAAATTTTAGGGCAATGTGTCTTTAACCTTTTCATATGTGGTCATGTTACTCATGAAGACCCTAGTGGAACTTGGAAGATAGAAGAGAATTTTGATTTATTTTTTTCTACTTGTACAAATTTATTCCTATGGATTACCTCGTATATTTTCTAATAGAGCAGAGTGGTGTTGGTTGTCAGGAACTTATCGGTTACCAAACATTAAAACTATTCTTATAAATCTGATTTTACTTTATAGAAACAACACTTAAAGCTGTCATCGTTTTCTTAGCATACCTTGTTAAAACAGTTTACACTAGCTAGACGTAACTCAAAATTTTCCACAGAATAGAGAGCTAAAATTGTTATCTGTAGATATTAAAAATATTTCTTTGAAATATTGACTTTACTTTTGTGCTGTAATTTTCTGCTGCTTGCTCCGTTTATAAAGTGCGCGTTTTTTTAAAATTATTTTTCTAAATTTCATCTTCCATTTTATTAAACAAAATCAACTCAGTTTAAATTTACAAGTCATTCATTAAATACAGCAATTAATAAAAACATATAAAATGACGGTGATTTCTAAATCTCAACAAAAAATAGAAAAAAAAAATAGTTTGAGTAGTACCAAATACCTAGTTTACGATTTTTCATGAACCGAGGGTCAAAACAGTTACGTTTTCATAGCTGACGTAAACATCTTTTTGCATTTGAAAACTGTTCAGAAATAAATTTTCTTCGGCATCACGAAAACGCGTATTGGAGGAGATAGATTTACGCAGATCCCTTGGTGCTGTAGGATCGCTGCTCCTGTTGAGTCGTATCCCTTACCACCTGATCGCCGATGACAAATGCAGGAGCTGCAAGGGTCACTGCGGCGCCGCCAACGGTGAAAAATCACATTTGTCGGCCCATTAGGCGCAGTGCCTACTTTGTATTCAGCGACGGGGCCGCCACCAGCTGGGCGGAGCTCCTTCCACGAGCACTGCAAGGAGAGGAGAAGTCCGTCAGACGTCCTGTCTATAGAAACCGTAACCAAATGACTGCCGATCAGTGCTGGATTTCCCATTAGGCTGTATAGGCTCCAGCCTAGGGGCGGCAACGTTTTAGGGGCGGCAAATTTCCTAGAGTGCCCGCTTTAGTAAGTCGTCAAATTTGTGTGTGATTAATAACATAATAGAAAAACGTCTACTATAAATTTTCATTTAGGTGGTGACATCTAGTAGTGAAATGACAAACTCGGAACAATTAATAGAAAAGAAAAATACATTTACTATCAATTTTCATTTAGGGAAGTGGTGACAGTGAACAATTAGCTAAATTATTAATTTAATTCTTCATTAGTATCCTGACTTTCTATCTTATTCAACATAGTCAATAGCCCGTCGAAGGAAGACTCTATAGACAGAGGTTTCTGCTGACAGACTTACATTTCATGATTTCTATACTAAAAATACTTAAGTATGATCTAAGATTTAATTAATTGAGAATCTGGGTGTTGAAAGTCCCCAAGCCCTCGAAAGTCCTAATTTTATTGAAAAAAATCATTGAAAAGTCAATGATTTTTGAAACTTAACTCGTCATTTCTCACCTAATAATGAATTAAATTGTTTGAAATTTTTAAGGAACATGCATTGAACTATGCCGAAACCGGTATTATGATTGAAATTAATATAAATTATAATCGTTTAATAATAATTGATTACAAATCAGAGCTTACGTCTTAACGTGTTTTCTGTTCTTTGCCGATAAAAAGTGTGCTACGAAGTTTGTCATATGGAATACTGTCAGTGAAAAAGTTGTTCCTCTATGTTCGCCAATCAAAAATCCCGTAGAAAACTATAAATATGTATGACATTTT
This sequence comes from Vandiemenella viatica, assembly GCA_031002005.1. Taxonomy (NCBI): domain Eukaryota; kingdom Metazoa; phylum Arthropoda; class Insecta; order Orthoptera; family Morabidae; genus Vandiemenella; species Vandiemenella viatica. Next base: position 29,305,205 of record JARYHS010012519.1, on the reverse strand, counting down.
TTATTTTCTTGTTTCATAATAAACATTCAATCTTCTTGTTTTTATTTTATGACTAAATCTCAATACTTTCAAGTAATGAAGTCACTCTTAATCTATATCCATTCACATATACATATAATCGTTTGCTACCTAATGAAGGTTATACAAAATAGTGATTAGTATAAGTATGAAGGAGAAAAGGGCGGCACAAAATGAACAGCCTACACTAAAAAAAAGTTAAAATCCGGCCCTGCTCCCAATAGTTACAGTCACTTAATAACGTGGTTCATCATAGTATATTATGTACACTAAAAAATTACGGTAGTCAAATTTAATGTAAATTAACAAGACCGTTAACAATTTTTTAGGTTAACTTAATAGTTGAATTTTTCCAGTTTTGTTAACTTCGTTAATTACGATTAACGGGTTAACGGTTTTCTGCCTAGCTGTGGGTTTTACAAGTTATACTTCTTGGTAGATGTTTCTAGGTCGCTATCATCGTGTCATAAACAATGTTGTTGGATCGGACCCCAGGGCTCTTCTCCATACAAATATTAATAAGGCGCGTGCGAGGTATGGCATATGCCAAATTCAGCTGGTAACGCCGTATGGCTCCAATGAAAATTTACTGCGTCCACATAGGAAATGGCATTCAGTAACAAAACATTTACTGACAACGACGTGCTTGTTGCAGCCGCTTCAGACATAATAGTGTTAAATGAATTTCGTCGTGAACCACACAAACGACAGTTTTGCGTACTTCCCACTCTCCGAGATAGATGTATATACGGCTGCAGTTACATCAATAACTTATTAATAGAGATGAGATCAATCTCGAGTAATAAGTGGAGTTACATATTTGTAATTGTTGACGAAAACTGAAATTTCTTATACGTAAAAATTAGTTGCCAAGGAAAAAAAATTTGAGGGTGGTGTACTTAACGAAATAAAATTTAAGAAATGTCTGAAAATTAACACTATGACTCTTTCGAGCCCGTGCGTACTTCCTGGAAGAAGTATTAGCATGCCGTTTGTTTTTGTTGCTGATGATGCATTTCCGCTCTCGAATAATGTTGTGAAACCGTATCCAGGAGTAGCAGAAAAGTATTCAAGGGAAATTATTTTTAGTTATCGCTTAACCATAGTAGGTAGTGTGTCGGAGAATATGTTTGAGATAATATCTCAAATTTATGTCGCACTCAAAAATCCCACTATCTTAGCAGAACCACCGACTTTTATAAGCAAAATCACTTCCTGCACCGGATTTGGCACTTTTTCATTCGTTCTTAATCTCTCGTGAAGTATTTCTAGCTAGATTCCTTATTTTTCTATTAATTTCTTCCTTATCATCGTGGAAACTGATTGGTATTTCAGTGACCGTATTATGTCTTTCATTTCGAACATTTAATTATTTTAATCTACAATCATACAAAACAGATCGAGTGCAGTAATGCTCTATCAGTGAAAAAAAAAATTGTTAGTCCATTCCATCTCTAATGCGAGATATCAACTGAAGCCACCCTAGGCCCCACTACCTACCCCCTTCAGGTATGGCATGGCTTGGACAGACATTTCGCTTTCATGATGGCAAGGCATGTGGCATGGTTTTGCCGAAAGGTCAGGCCAGTGCACATTAGCCTGGTTTTGCCACTAGGTCCTGCCATTACTTGCTATATGGACTCCTCACAGGAACGGACCTGTTTCCATGGTTTTAGTTACTACATTACAAATTATCGTCTTGCATACATCACGGGTTTGACCTACCTTACTTGCTTTACCGTTAAAAAATAAGAACTACGGTTAAGGTTTCTGACTGGATATTAATAGAGTCCAGTTTCGAACCCCAAAAGCAGGGTTTATGGCTCTTAATCTGACTTTCACTTGTACCACATTTTTCTTGTACTCGTAAATGTCAAATACACTTGAACGATCAATGCTTCACATTCTTCTTTAATCGATGGCTAGACCAAAAAGTGATTGACTGCGTGGAACGTCTAAACTCCGCCATCCAATAATAAATACCAACGATAAATGTAAGTGTGTTTTCTTTGCCGATGTTATTACCTAGTTTTGTTAAATTAGCACGTTCGAGAACATTCTGACAGTTAAACGTTGATAAAGGTTTAAAAAGGGGAGAATAGTGTAAGGGGAATTTCTTTCCCTATCCAATTTCTTCCGCACTTGGAATTTTTCTTTCTCATTAAAGGAGACTTGTAAGAAATTGTTCGACAGTTGCTTGAAACAGAGAATTAAAGTCAGTGTTTGGTCCGTTTTTAGTTGACACCACATGTGGAAATAGGCGGGAAATCTAAGGTACCTTGTGCAGGAAAATTCGTTGCCTGTTCCGAGTGTTAGCGACAAACAGGTTAGTAGCTTGCCCTAAGAAACGTGTATTGTTTTGCGGAGTTAGATGATTAATTAATTCTTGTTCAAAAACATATTTCGCATGTTTTAGGTTTGATATATGACTGAGACGAAGAAGTTTTTAGGTTACCAACTAAAATATTACGTATGTAGTTAATATACTATCTCAGACAGTTATGTGGAATGTAGGAAGAATAGTAATTCTTTTTTCATGAATCTTTTCATCTAAAACACAAGATAATATTGATAGAAGTATGTTACGTGAACGCAAATAAGTGCTTAAGGTCAGATGATTGGCGGGTTACTTTTAGTGTTCTAGAAGTTCTGACGAACCTCCTTTAATTCCATGCAACCTGCGACAGTATATTATATAAATTGATTTAACGATGTAATTGTGCTCATTCAGTTTAATATTAACAACAGAAACATGTTAGGTAGTTCTCTCGGCTCGTAGTAAAGATAAAATTTTATTTAGTTCTAAAATTAGTAGACTATCATGAAAGAGAACTGATTGAGGTGTTGTAGGCTGTTGACCACCAAGGGTAGGACGCTTCTTCAGTGATGGCGTTTTAAATAGCCTAAAAATCCTAGTACTTCATGACAGCTTAAATTAAGGTAACGAACAGTTTTGCGTGTATTTCTAATCTGGAATTGTTCTCCTGTACTTTGCTTACACAGAACACAGACCGCCCGTGCGCAAGTTACGGACTTCTGAAAATCCTACCGCGATCTGAGATTGAAGCCTAATATCTGCTGATTACTAGTCTGACACTTCATTACTGAGCTGCCAGATTGTTACTGGAAAAAAAGAAAAACAATCGATAAAACAATCTTTATCTCAAACAGAAGCAAGGTGTTTCTTTTTTTCTGCATGGTTCGTTTTGCGTATTTTATGAATAAATTAACCATCTGTAAAACAAAAGTAAAATAAAAGAAACGATGAAATTATCAGAAAACTTATACGCAAATTTATGTTTAAATTATTTCTTTTTCTGAGAGACTGAAATTTCTCTTAACAGCCAATTTGGAATGACAACTACATGATGTTCAGTAAAATATAATCCTTCTAATTTCCACTATTTAGAAAGAAGAAGTACGGTATTTTGATTACTTGCATTTTTGCTAACGGCCTTTTGGTTATTATGTAACAAGAAAATATTCTTACTCAAACATCACAGAGATCCTTCACATATAGGACCTCAGAGCCTACCGTAACGGTGCCGTGCCGTAAGAGACTACTTCTAAGGAATTAATCTCTAAATTTAAGAGTCAGAAAGAAACCGTTATGACTTCTTCATTTAAATTCGTAAACGTTTCCTCGTTATTCTGACATTTATAGCGTATCAATTATAACGTACTGCTACGCTAGATTTGACAGTTGTGGCATAAGACATAATTAACGTGCCAAAGGTAATGGGACAGGAAGATAGAAGTATCCAGATTGTGACAGCAGCGCGCAAGAAGCGTAAAATGTGTAATGTGCGGCTTTCATTTGCAATGTCGTATTTCGAGTGGAAGGTTTTAACTGGCGGGATCATGGCAACCAGACATGAGTTAACAGACTTTGAACGCGATATGGAATTTGTCGCGAGACGCATGGGGCATTCAATTTTGGAAATTGCTCCAGAATTCAACAGACTTCGATGCATAGCGTCAGGAGTGTGCCATTTCCGTCATTAAACCCCACCTTGGACAACGCAGTAGCAGACCAATGACGGAGACCAATGACGTCTACTTTGAGGTGTCAGTATTGACAGATAGGCAATTTTTTTAACTGCTTTACGTCTCTCAACAGCGAGTTCTTTACAGACGGGAAAGGATGAGGGCAAGGAATGGGAAGGAATTCGGCCATGGCGTTTTTAGGAAGCATCCCGGCATTTGGGAAACCATGGAAAACCCAAATCTGGATGCCCGGACGGGGATTCGAACCACCGTCCTCCCGAATGCGAGGCCAGAACGCTAACCGTTACACCGCCATCTCGGTGCAGACAGGCAACACTGCGTCAAGGAACACACCGTGTGGTACGAACGACAGATGTGTTATTGTGAATAGGTCTCTTGGTGCAATCCTGATTTCCGGCATTATTTTGACGTGTGAAATCCACATCAATCCTAGGTCTCCGTTTCCCTTCTGAAATTGCATACTTTCACCTTCTAAAAATATTACGCTTACTGAACAAGTAATCATTTACAGATTATGCTAAAGGTATAAAAACGAAAGCAAATAAATAGAGATCTCTTCACACGACATACTTGAATACAGAAAATTGACACTCATTTTTTCTCTTACAATCCTTGATTCCCAAAAGATCTATCGATTTGTTTTAGAACACAATCCGGCGGTACACCCGTAAATACTACATTGTTCTGCTTACCATTATTAAAAATTATTTTTTCGATGATGAATATCATTTTGATTATTTTAGAGATCAAGACTATATAATAACAGGAACGTAATGAATAAGTAACAAGTTGTTGAAGATTATATTCGAAGAATAGGTCGATAACAAATTCAAAATCAATTTCACCCCTTTCTTCATTTTTGGAGAACAATTCATCAAACTGACAGAAGGTGGATTGTGGTAACCTCCTAGTATTATTTTATTTTTCTGAAATATTTGTAGTAACTGGTATTTCCTTACTGCTGTGCCATTCACGCAGTAGGCTGAGAATTCTTCCGGCATATTTTGAGAAACAAAAAGTTGCAAACGATATCCTGATTATTTCAACTCCGGATAACAATTTTACATGTTATTTTTGTAACAATATTTCGGAGCCTGTTGGATATGAATACTTATTTTCTAGTAAATAATTTCTGAATCCTTGAAATCATCAACGAAAAAACTAAATCTGCTTTCAATACCTCCTGACACATAAATAATTGCTTGTTCTATAATTTGGTTATCGTTTCATAATTCGCATTTCTTTCCACTTAATAACCCATGAAGGAGAAAATATCTAATTTTCGTTTGACAAAAGTTAATAGTCATATTCTCTAACAGGACAAAAGTAACTGCATGCAACTAAATTGTATCATCCATACCAGGAAATTTGGTAGCCACTCTGTGACTCACTGTGGTCTCGTAGTTTCACTTCTACCCACAATGGCTCAGCCTTTTGCTGATACTATAGCTTATCGCTCCGTCGATGGCTATCGATAAGGAGTGCTCGCGAAGTCGTGCCTGGTTGCTCACGTAGTTCCCCAAGTGCAGACCCGACTCTGCGACTATCAGTATGTCTCCAGGTGGCACGTCCAGCAGTAAGGCGGGGACGTGATCCACAGGATCCTGCCTGCGGAATGGACACCGCCAGAATCTTCTTCCGAAGCGCTCGTATATCTCACCAGAGGCGACTCGGTGCATTAGGATGTTCACGGAGCTCACTGAGTCAGGTTGCAGACTCGGACCAGAAAACGCAGAGAGAAAGAGAGACAGTGATTTCAGTTCACCATTGTGTCTGTGTACTTGTGAAAAGAAGTGAAGGTACAATTACAGCTAGTGAAATGAAGTTAATGATTCTAATATCACGCTATGTATGTACCATATCTGGATCATTGCTTAAATAAAACAGTATATGAGTTTATCACATTTCACAGTCAGAGCAAATTTTAAAGATACCATGACTTCATTGTGATAATTTAAATCGCCTTCTGTACAAACTACATCATAAATATAAAGAATGAAATAGATTGCTTTGAGTAGTGCATTGGCTCTTTATTCGTCTACTAAAAGAAATTTAGAATTTCCTGAGATTACTTAAGGAACTTTTCGGTTAGCAATTACTCTTTGCCATCTGACTTAAACGTTGAAGTACGTGTAAGTTCCCCCACTTAACCAACGTTAGGTTAAATTCGCCGCCTAACATGAATATTTGTTCCTGTAATTTGTGAGGTGTAGTATTAATTGAGTCTCTAAATTATTGTGTATAGACGTTGCAGTGTCCTGAGATTGATGGAAATGTTCTATTATATCTTCTGCATTCAAAATTTTTAACTCACTAGATGTTATAGTGTAAGTAACGAAAGAAAAATCGACACTTTTATAAAATCCATTTAAAAATCTCCGCCAATTGAGATAGTTCTGACTTAAGCAAAAAATTTCTAGTGGAGAGAAAACAGTTCTGTAGGTGGCTATACGCCTCATCGACGTCATAGGCACTGGAAGGAATTCGTCCATGATCTTTTGAAGGAAACATCCAGGCCGGACGTAGAATCGAACCCGTGTCCTCCCGAAACCGAGGCAAGCTCACCCCCCTACGCTCGTTATCTCTACATATATGGGCTAAACTGCGGTGTGAAAATCAACTGTTTTCCCTCTAATGCTGTAACTGTTTGGGACCATATCCTTAGGAAATTTTGCGCCTATTTGCATGCCTAAAGAGAACAGGTACATAATTGAACACAGCACTATTTGAGTTCTCGGCCCATCACTTTCAGGAACAAGGTCTTGCAGGTTTTTACATCCACTTTGTAGAGCATAAATAGCCTCGGACCTCTCGGTGTGCTTAAAAATAATTTACATTAAAACGATTCCATGTTTTTGAAGCCACCTTGAACGCTAATCATTGGCATGTGGTGGACAGCCGAGTAATTAAATAAATCCCCGCTGCCAGAAAGCATCGGTCGCACGCCGACGTAGACCCAGATTGCGTGCTCTTCTTCTTGAAATAGAGTCTCGTTATCCGTAATGCAATATTATATGCTGTTCAAATCGAAAACTTTGTTATAAAGCACTTAAAATTGTTAGATTTTATACGTAAAAAATGAAATACTGAACTTCTTCGAATTTCACTGTTTGAAATAGTTCAATGATGTGACTCCGTATTAATTCTCTTCAACAGATTCCGTTCTTACTTTGAAATAATTCACTTACGACATTCTATATTACCAGTTGATTTGAATATAATACAACAGATTCAAGTTGTTTAAGGCAGTGATTGTACTGCATTATTATTAAGGAAATGGTGTACACAAATCGTGTTAAGAATTCTCTACGCTATTCCGAAAAAAAAAAAAAAAATCCACTAGATTATATAATGTTTATTCCCAAAAGATTTTCCCCCAATACTTAGACTACTTTTTTTTTTTTTTTTTTTTTTTTTTTTTTTTTTTTTTTTTTGCTTGTGCTAAATATATACAAGTTACTATATGACATTTCTGTAGCAATTCATTAACCATCGTTACATAAGATATGATGTAATGGGATGTGTGTCAAATTATCCCACAGTGAGAAGCTGATAACTGGGTTATAACTGTTTCTGGCGGTTGATTTGTCCAAATATGAAAATATTGTCTGCACATAACGACTCATTGCCGTTTATATAGTAATTTGGATAAACCTCCATGAAACCAGTTATTCGTTCCAAAAAATAAAGTAAATTTATTATTATTATTTGCGGATAAGCCCATTAGGAATACGCAAAGTACTCAGAAGCGTTTGTTCGTTTTCCTTTGTGCCTATATTTCCTTCATACGCTTGCTGTGGGCTTCTATTCTCTCATCTGACCATGTTGTTCCAGATCTTTTCTTTAGTCTTTCCTCCCGGTCAACTTGCCACTAGTGAATTTTGGATTTAGATATCTTTTGGAGCAATCTGCTAATTTGTGGTCTTTCTTAATTTCTCCAATCCATTTTATTGTGACTGATATAGCTTTACTTCGGTTTTCATAGAATTCTGTTTGTCTTGTCAGTCTGTTAGGGTTAATTCTTTTGATGTGTACGTAAAATTTTAGTCTTCGTTTTTTAATATCACTGTAAATGTCTGCATATTGCAAAATTTCCTGATTACCTTTGAGTCTCTATTGGTCTACGATGAGGTTGAATCAGAAATTTTCCTTAAAAATTTCCGTTCTTTTATCTCAATGTTTTCTATAACTTTCTGCCTGTTCAAAATAAGTGTTTCTGATCCATAGAGAAATTCTGGTTTAATAACTGTATTTTAATGTCTCAGTTTTGTTTGCTTGGAGATGCTTTCTTTGTAGTAGATATTTTTTGATAGGCGATAAACTGTTTCCATCTTCCGGCATCTAATTTCCAGTGAATTTTGCTTCCGTTCCATTCTCTTGGATTGTTTCGCCGCGATACTTGAAGTATGGAACTCGTTTGGTTTTTACATATTTGGTCTCCATGTATTTTGGTGTTTGTTTATTGCAGGTCATAAATTCTGTTTTTTATTTAAAAAATGAATTAAGTAAATTTGTTTCCTGTATTGTTTTAGGAATGAACATGGAGTAGTGGTAATGAAGGGAAAATCCTTTTAAAGATGGAAGAACTAATCGCTGGGATTGGTGCGCTAGTGGTGAAGAGGATATTTTTCTGTCTGTTGCATCGAGAACAACGCTGTATATGTGGATCACCAAACTTCATCGGCAGATTGTTTATTAAGAAGTTGAACGGTATCCAGTGCTATATAACATAGATGCTAGGTTGATAAACAGTTCAAAAAAATTTCTTGGTCGTTTGAGAAATGCTATGCTCCAGTAAACTTCGACCTTCATCCAACGCAATTCAGAAATTTTTGTGAGAGGAAATATGTAACAATGAATTCGTTATTTCAGATACTTTTACAGGTGCACGCTACAATAATTGGCTCTCTTTATAATGTTTGATTCAGCAACTAGTCTATAGAAGTTTTGTGTCGCTTGACAATAGGACGCAGCAAATGAAATGATGGCGCTTCTTACAGGCTTCGAAACAGAATAACCGATGCTGCTATTGTAAAACGAAGCTCGCTCTTTTTGCTCAAGTAGCTGCTACATCGTCATGGTGTGCGCCCGGTAGGAGATGAAATTTCTTCACGGTACATGTCTGGGTGGGAGTTAACATTTTCTAATCACCAAATTGATTTCCAAAAATAATTCGTTTGAGGGCATATGACAACGTTGATGGTGGTTTAAAGGTGTACGGTGGGGACGTTAAATCTGGCGTTCTCTTGGTTCTTTACGTAAGAGTAAACTTCCCGGCCGTGGAAAAATGGAGGTTGCTCATTATGCATCCGTCAGAGAGTCAGGCGTGCCTTAAAGACAAGTTTAGTGCTTATACAAGCGTCTAGCCGTTAAAAAAATTTATATTGACACACTTAGTGTTTTTCTCTAGCAGTGCCTTCCTAACATGTACAAACCGCTGAAACAGTCACAACCAATAATATCACATCATCAGTTTCAGAAAATTCATTAGCTAAGTGAGCGGAGCCATCCGTGACTAAATCGATGGGAAATCGTCTATTAACGGTCGTTGGAAAGGTGGCAAAGAGTAAAGTCTAGGCAGGGGTGACTAACCCAAATGATCTTGCGGACCACTTTGAAAATGCATCATAACTCCGCGGGCCGCATATCAAGTTATATATCCCCATATTAGATTTAGACACACTACAGACATTTTTTTGTAGTGAAAAATTGAAACATAATGAATTATTGTTACTGGGTTTACTATTATTCTTACGTGTAAATATATAAAATATAATAATAATGTTACTAAACGCACATTTTAAAGAAATATATAACACTAAAAATTGTATATAGAAACATATAAATGAAATAAATTATGAAAATATGGATGCACAAATAGTGTAATTTTTTAATACGTTGGTTTTGACTACGTTGACCATGTTGGCCACCCCTGATCTAAGCCACGCATCTAGACCCGGTAGTGAACAGGAGAGGACGTCCGTGGGATGTTATTCCCGTGGCAGTATTTCAAGGATTACGGTAAACTATAGCAGATAGCTTTAGACAGTTATTTGTTTATTTATTTTTTCGCATCTTGATGTTTGAGTTGATCAGAGGTGAGAAGGTACTGGGGAAAGATGTGGGAAGATTCGGCCACTGCTTTTTGAAGGACCCATCCCGGGGTTCATCTGGAGTGATTTAGGGAAACCAAAACCATAGAAAATCGAAATCTGAACGGCTGGACGTGGGTTTCAAACTACGTTCTTCCGAATGCCAGATGCGTGCGTTAACTCTCATACAATAGGTGCAGAGATCAACACAGCCTTCGAATAGCTGTGAACTGACTTTGCGGGCAACTGTCACTGACAACAGACACCAGGCTTTGAACCTGCCGAAGAAACACTCTTTCTGTTGTAATGGAACTCTGAGGTGCGTTTGGTGCAGTGTTTGATTCGCGAAGAAGAAACTAGAGTTTGTTTGGGTGACCGAGTAGAGGTTGATTAATTGACTATCGGTCGTGGTATAACTAACCTGTACTATAGTACTTTCATCTTGATGTTTATTCTTGTCAGGATGACGATGTTCTGTCGTTGACACCAGGTAACTGTTTGGTGACGCAGCATTATCGACCTGCGTAGGCGAATAGCCACTTAAAGCAACAAAAGTCTGTCAGAGATTTTATATTTTGATAAAAGGATGCGTTGAGTTCTACGTGGCCTGTGTGTTATTAGCCTGATACGGATTTTAGAAGGTTTTCCGTAATGAATCAGAAGCTACAAGCAAAGCTCCAATTTATTGCAGTTTGTTTTACACTGACGTACATACAACACAGAAGGTAGTTATGCTTCCACGCAAACCGGATATAAGTTCAGCCGAAATTTTTAATAGTAACATGAAATTTTCCGTAAGGATAGGTTGCTTTCTCAAGGAGGTGGTGTATTTATAGCTGTTAGTAAGTACCTCCCATGTAGCGAAATTGATGTCCATACTGTCTGCGAAATCATATGGATCAAGCTCAACGTAGCTAGGACAAAACTTGTGATAGGCTCCTTCTATCGTCCACCCGATGCAAGCGTAAATATTGCCGAGGCCTTAAGAAATAATGTAAATAATATAGCACGGCAATTTCCGGACCATATAATAATGCTAGGAGGTGACTTTAACTTGCCAGATATCGACTGGACTAATTACGTTCACGTTGCTGGGGGCAGGGATAAAGCAGCTTGCGAAATCATTCTAGACCTCTTCTCAAATCACAATCTTGAACAGCTCGTAACTGAACCAACGCGATGCCTCAACGGTAACGAAAATATTTTAGATATAGTTGTTACAAATAGGCCTGAACTATTCACGAATATTTCTACCACCGCAGGAATAAGTGATCACAAAGCAGTAATTGCTACAGTAAAACTAATAACCACGCGCAAAAAGAGAAAAGAGAGGATCGTTTACAGATTCTAAAAGGCTTCAAAAGAGTGTTTTAGAGCGTATTTGAGGCATAATTACCACACCTTCTTAGTAGCAGGAGGCACCGTTGAAGAGAGGTGGCATCGATTCCTATATATAGTCGGGGAAGGTATGAACTTGCATATAACGAAACGGACAATCAGGGAAGAGAACGATCCCCCATGGTACACACAGGAGGTTATAAGGTTACTCAAGAAGCAAAGGAAGATACATGCACGATCAAAAAGGACGATGCATCGGACTGATTTAGATAAGTTAGAGGAGATAAGGGGACGTGTTAAGAATGCGATGCGTGAGGCCTTTAATAACTTTCGTGAAAATTCTCTCTCTAAGAGCCTCACTGAAAACCCTAAGAAATTTTGGTCGTATGTAAAAAAAGTTAGTTGTAGTGGGAACAATAAGCCAGTTCTAATAAAAGACGGACGGGAGGTTGAAGACAGCCGCGACAAGGCTACCGTCTTTAACACCGAATTCAAAAATTCATTCACGCGAGAAAACATGGAAAACATCCCCACTTTAGCACATCGTGTGGAATTAGAGATGGATCCGATAGAAATTGATAGCGTAGGAATTGTAAAGCAATTAAAACTCCTGAAGTGGGGTAAAGCGCCGGGTCCCGATGGTATACCGGTGAGAGTATTTTCTGAATACGCGGAGGATATTGAACCATTTCTGTCAGATATATTCCGTAAATCACTAGAAGAGAGAAAAGTACCTTCTAGCTGGAAGATAGCCCAGGTAATTCCCGTTTTTTAAGAAAGGAGATCGGAGTGATCCTAGGAATTATCGACCCATATCTCTAACATCGGTCTGCAGTAGAATTCTGGAACATGTCATATGCTCGAACATAATGAAGTTTCTAGATGGGAACGAGTTACTTACACCATGTCAACACGGATTTCGGAAGAAGAGATCGTGTGAAACACAATTGGACCTACTGTATTTTCCCACGACATAATGAAAGTTATAGATGCAGTTTCGCAAGTTGATGCAGTTTTTTTGGATTTTCAGAAAGCTTTTGATTCTGTGCCACACAACCGACTTTTAGCGAAGATTCGAGCTTACGGTATTTCGGCTCAGATTTGCGAGTGGATACGTGATTTTCTAACTGGTCGGTCACAGTATGTCGTTGTTGACGGGGAAGCCTCTTCTAAGATAAATGTTACTTCGGGCGTTCCTCAAGGAAGTGTAATAGGTCCTCTTCTTTTCTTAATATTTATAAACGATCTAGGTGACAACGTCAAATGCTGGTTGCGATTGTTTGCCGACGATGCGGTTATCTATAGGGAAATAAGGTGCTCCGACGATTGCTTAGAAATTCAGCGTGATTTGGATGCTATTTTCGATTGGTGCTGTAAATGGCAGCTTACACTAAATTGCAAAAAGTGCAAGGCAATGCGGATAAGTAACAAGAAGAATCAGTTTGTTCACGATTACAAAATAAACAATTCAGCTATTGACACGGTTGATTCTGTGAAGTATCGGGGGCTGATAGTACAAAGCAACATGAAATGGGACATGCACATAACTTCCGTCGTAGGCAAGGCTAATTCTAAATTACGATTCATAGGTCGTATTTTGAGGAATTGTAATGCTCAAACAAAGGAGATAGCGTATAAAACACTAGTGCGTCCGCATCTGGATTACTGTTGTGGGGTTTGGGACCCGTATCGCAAGGTTCTGATTGACTCAGTTGAGAGGGTGCAGAGGAGAGCCGCTATATTCGTGACTTGTTGTTACAGCCCTTATGAAAGCGTCACAGAATTGATACATAGATTGGGCTGGGATAGTTTGGAAGACAGACGACGTAGCTTGCGTTCGAATTTATTGGAGAATATGCGAAAAAATTTAAATTTCGAGTGCAATGAAATACTTCTTCCGCCAACCTATTTAGGTCGCAATGACCGGAGGGATAAGATTAGAGAAATAAGATGCCGTACTGATATTTATATGTATTCCTTCTTTCCTCGCACTATTCGGGATTGGAATGGGCGGGTTTAGAATTGGTGCTTAGCACTCTCTGCCACCAACAATTTTTGTGATTTGCAGAGTATGAATGTAGCTGTCCCTCCCCCCCGTCCCGCTATCTTGAATTTGGAGTTTTGTTGCTGAAATGAGGTACAAAGTGGTACTGTTAGAAGTAAATCGTGAATATCATATTACATCTGTACGCCACGCGAGGTTCTCCCAGACTCTACTGTTCAGCGACTGCTGCTGCCTTGCTGATATCAGCTCATACCAGCTGTGCCGCTTAGTAGTGAACTAAATTCACTCCACAATTAAGAAATATTACACAGGTTTCCTGGTCCCTTTACATTGTGTAGCTGATCCTCAGTCAAGAGGCGTCGCTACTATCTGGGGCAACTCCAGCTAACGACAAAAAACAGCCTACCTCTGTTCTTCTGATCACTATACGACAAACAATAACTATTAAACGCTATTAACCACATTAATAACCATTATCAGTCAACGCGCTAAACTACTGAGCTTATGATCATCTCAAGTTTGTATCTTAATTTCAGATTTTACATCAAAAATGAAAAAATCTAATTTTATTATTCCACTGGTTGTTACCCTCGACTTTGTTCGCGGGAGCATAGAATGTTATAAGTAGAATTGTTTTTTTTACAATTTCATTCCTCCCAGCTGAAGGCTGGGAGGCGAGCTGATGCAGGATCACGGAGATCCTTTTCAGCCTACTACACTACGGGGAGGGAGCGGGGATGGAAGGTCGGCCGTGGTCTTGTAGGGAACTATCCCAGCATTCGCCTAGAGTGACTGAGGAAAACCACGGAAAACCTCAGACAGGATGGCCGAACCGGGTTTGACCCCGGTCCTCCCGAATGGCAAGTAGCCCAAGTCTCGGTGATTGAATTGGTTATTGAAAAAAAAACCAAACCAACCGTCATGACTTTATAGAGACTTACACATGCACTATCAGTTTCCAAATTTTATGACAAAATATTTTATTTGTCGAAAAAAAAAGTATCCTATGTCCTTCCTAATGATACATAGTATTTCCTTATCAAATTCCATCAATATATATTTAGCTGTTTAGTCGTTAAAATGTAACAAACAAACAAAGAAGCAGCGTTACGTTCGCATATGTAATATTACTGTAGATTATAAATGAATTACTGTAGATATTTATAAACCTTTAAATGTGATTTGCTAATTATTCACAAAACCCCCGATGTATCAAAATATAAAAATTACAAAAGCAAAGATGAATCGTTTCAAGTTCCAGTTAATATACAGTGTTATCATAAAAGAGTGCTGGTGTTTTCAACATGTCTTAAATGAAAAATAAATTGTTACAGCCAATTTTGATTCTTTATCCAAGCTGTCGTTTCAGACTTTTTTTCACACATTCAATATTTTTTGATTTGTGCAACACTAGTCAGTCAACAAGTGTGTAATTGATTCTCAGTTTCTTCTAAAAAGTTATTAACGTATCTTTCATTACGGTTGTAATTGTTTCATTTCGGGATTTTTTTTTTATTTATCCCAAAAAGAAAAAAAAAAATCGCAAGGTGTCAGGTCTTGACTACTTGGAGTCCATGGTATGGGTAATTACCCGTCTATCCACCCATGTACATTTTTTTCTTTCGAAGTCTGAATGACGACTGGAAATGAATTCGTTTCATATTTTCTAGTTCATACAACTAAGGAAACTACTAATTGTTTAACCTATCGAGCCACATAAGTTCACATTACGCGATTTTTCATCACACTACACCAAACATTAACTTAAGGTGAGTCGCGTCGTTTCTAAACAATTACATCCTTTTTTCCAGATCTTCGTATTCGTGTATTGTATCACACCATTCATATTGAATGTAGCTTCGTATGTAAAAATTATATCATCTAAAAATGATTGGTTTTTTTTTATTAACTTTGTTCAACATTATTACAGATAAAGTGAAACATTTTTTCTCCACTATCAGATTCCAATTCCTGCCATAGGTGGATTTTATTTCCATGTAATTTCAACCTTTTGTGTAAAACTTTGGGAATTGTTATTTTTGGAATTATTAACTCTAGGC
>JARYHS010012519.1:29234836-29288684 GCA_031002005.1 Vandiemenella viatica | reverse complement strand
TTTCATTGGATCAATGAAATTTTGAGAATTTGAAATTGTCCCGGAATAAATTCTATTTTTAAATGCACTAAGCCTGTCTTCAAGGACTAATCGCGATACTGCTGACTCACCCATCGTTGCTGCATGATCATGACTGCATAAGGCTGCCCCTGCACCGGCATACTGTCGGCTTGACCCGGCCGATGGACCGGCGTACTGACGGCTGGAGCCGGGCGATGGGTTGTTGAAGTGGCGGCTGGGTCCCGGCGATGGGCTGTTGAAGTGGTGGCTGGACCCGGGCGATGGTCGGCTGGGCCCCGGCGATGGGTCGGCGGACTGGCGGCTGGGGGGCCCGGCTGCTGCTGCTGTGGCGGGCGGTCGGCTAGGTTCCGACGTCTCCCACGGTCTCCATATTGGTGGCGGAACTGCCTCGTTGGCTGGGTGTCCGACCGCCCCCTCTGAAACATAAAAAAGAAGAAAAATATTTTAGTATCACGAAAAACATAATTTTGTAAGCATAAAATAATATAGGTAAATTACTGATGTACTGGACTTACCGATATTCCAGTGTGCTGGTGGTTGTGGAAGAACCCATTGTGGTGGCGGAGTTGGCGGCATGCTATGTGGTGGTGACATGCTCTGCGGCACATCCACGTCAATATTTGGGAGCATGCTCCATTGTGAGCAATCACAAGCTCTTTTTGGGCTACTTAATTCCTGAGAAGAATTACCCTTACGCTTCTCTGGGCGTGATGGTTCATCTGAAAAAGAAAAAAATATATGTATTAGCAATAGTTATAAAGACATGGGGAAAAATAATCTATAGATAAATACGTACTGAAATAAAAAAGGTCGCTGCAGGAAATATCCAAATCACCTGCGAACAAATAAATAATATAGACTACTGCTTCAGCACTATACATTTTCATAAATATAGTTACGTTAAAAAAAATATTATCATTACCGAAATCATCCTCAGCGAGAATTTCATCAATGTCTGAAGCAGAAAAAAAAGCTCATCAGTATATGTGAAAGAATTTAAAACAGCCAGAAAAACAAGTTAAATAACAATAATTTACTTACCAATATCGCTGAATAAGCTAAGATCCTCAGAAGACATTGCGATGATTGAAGTGTTCAGCTCGACGACTCAGAGAAGACTGGATGGCAGAAGGGGGGTCTCAGCCCTATTTATACACGCGTCTGGAGCCATGGAGAATTGGCGTGGGAAGACTGCGCCCACGATGATAAATGTGGTGCAGCTGTGCGCATTCAATTACGAACCCGCATCCTGCAGCTGCGAGGGGAGCGATAATTAATGGCGGTGTGGTGCAGCTGTGCGCATTCAATTACGAACCCGCATCCTGCAGCTGCGAGGGGAGCGATAATTAAGGGTGTGGCGCAGCTGTGTGCATTCAATTACGAACCCGCATCCTGCAGCTGCGAGGGGAGCGATAATTCGGGTGTGGCGCAGCTGTGCGCATTCAATTACGAACCCGCATTCAATTAAACTCCCACTAGTTCCTCGGCTCCCCTCCTTAATCTAATTACGGCTCCCCTCATTTTCAACTCCCCTATTTTAATTCAATTAGCTACCGGCACGTGCGCGGCGGGGAGGGGGGGAGGGGGAAAAAGTGGGCTCACTCCCCCGTCCATAAGGGAAAAAGTGGGCTCACAGCCCCTCCCATAAGAAATACATGGGGAAAAAAGTGGGCTCACTCCGCTGTCCATAAGAAATACTTGGGGAACACTAGCGCCGACACATTAGTTCCAAGGGAAAAAAGTGGGCTCACTCCGCTGTCCATAAGAAATACATGGGGAACACTAGCGCCTACACATTAGTTCCACTATCGCCGCTAGGGGGCCAGTGGCGCCCACCGGCGTTAGATCACTACTGTCATCATATCCGCTAACATCATCCAGCGCATAACAAAATTACAGATATTATCAAACACCAAAAAATCACGTAATGAAATTTCTGGTACAGTCTGGACGTCGTCCATATAGGTAGCGACAGTAAACAAATCCACTTGAATTTGTGTTGCTGAGGTTGACCGGGTACATCATAATATTCGGGTCCTTTCAGTAAAGGTGTACTAGAGGTCTCTCTCTCTCTCTGTCTTTCATAATGTACGTGCAAATACACTAATCTTGCACATCTTAGCGAATTCACATTTCCACATTGGTCACAGAGTCTATACGATCTCTGCCGGAATTTTGCAAATCTACGCAATTATCAGTTTGGCCCCGTACTTCTGAATTCGGAACGGATTTTCGCAAACGTATAGCTGGCTGCCTAAGGTGTTAAAAAGCCATTCATCTTCGTCTGGATCATTGTAGTGTTGTTGAGAGGCCCTTTTACCCCGTCCCCTAGCTCCACTATTGACCCAGCTGAGGTAACAAAAGGGGCCTTCACTTTCAAATGGGTCGTTGACCATAGTTTTACCCTGTCTGCACGAGCAATGCTTAAAAATGTTACGCCCCTTATTGGTTCATGCTCTTATGTCGATACTGCACCCGCCAGTGTTTATTAAATTCAATGTGGAGAAATGGTAATATCACAATATCTGACTATAACTTTCCTGGAGTGGAGTATAAAATTAAAATCTGATCAAGATACAAAAAATATAATTAACATCTTCTTAATGCCATCTATAGATTCTTTTAATTAATATCGGCTTTTTAAATTTAATAGAGATCCTTAGCGTAGCAACTTGTCGATCATCACTTGACTAAACCTAAAATATATATATTATGCTCATCTAATAGGAAAGCTCAGCTAGCTTCATGATCAAGTAAACTTGAAACTTGTCTATGGTTAGTAACAAGAAGAAAATTAGACAAGTGAGTGGAAAAGTCGCAGCCACCTGTCGAAGAAACATTTCTATAATACGAGGCGCGTCCAGAAAGTAAGTTCCGTTTCAATTTATCTCCGCTGTAGCGCTGCGATTGCAGTTCCGCACATGCGCTGTAGACGATGTGTATCAAGGGGCAGAACGTGCGCCATTTGGAGATCGCTGTCAGTTACGTACGCTTTGTTGTGCTTGTTTGAAATGTCGGCGTTGATTGAAAATCCCGCCGCCTGTGAAATCAGGTCTGTGATTCGGTTTCTGAATGCGAGGAAAGTGAAACCAGGTGAAATTTATCCGCAAATTTGCGATGTTTACGGACCAAATGCGATGAGTGATTCGATGGTGAGAAGGGGTCCGACAGTTCAATGGCGGGCGTAGTGATGTGCACGATGAAGAACGAAGTGGACGTCCACCTTTGGTTACAGAAGAACTGGTTCACGCGATTGATGACAAGATCCAGGAAACCGTAGGTTTACAATTAGTGCTCTCGCTATGGACTTCCCCCAAATTTCACGATCACTGATGCATGAAATTGTTACCAAACAACTGAAATTCCGTAAACTTTGCTCACGTTGGGTACCAAAGATTCTCACTGAGCAACACAAAACACAACGGATGGGTAGTGCACTTGAGTTTTTGACCCGTTATGCTGAAAGCGGTGAAGAATTTCTGAGACGGATAGTCACAGGAGATGAACGTGGGTTTCTTACGACACCCTGAGAGTAAGCAGCAATCAATGGAATGGAGGCACACTTCATCCCACATCAAAGGTTAAGCCGAAACAAATCATGACACCTCGGAAAATGATGTGCACAGTGTTCTGGGACTGGAAAGGCATCCTAGTCATTGACTTCTTACCGCGTGGTCAAACAATCAAAGCAGATGCTTATTGCGAGACACTTCGGAAATTGCGCCGTGCAATTCAGAATAAGCGCCGGGACTGCTGTCAAAAGGTGTTGTTTTGCTTCACGACAACGCACGACCACACACTGCAAACGTGACGAAAAACCTCGTACATGGATTTGGCTGGACGTGTTTCACCATCCTCCGTACAGCCCAGTCCTCGCTCCTAGCGACTTTCATCTGTTCTTACATCTCAAGTCTTTCCTTGGCGGTCATCACTTCACCAAACCGAGCGTGGTGGTGTAACGGATAGCGTTCTGGCCTCGCATTCGGGAGGACGGCGGTTCGAATCCCCGTCCGGGCATCCAGATTTGGGTTTTCCATGGTTTCCCCAAATCACTCCAGGTGAATGCCGGGATGCTTCCTTCAAAAGGCCATGGCCGAATTCCTTCCCATTCCTTGCCCCCATCCTTTCCCGTCTCTAAAGACCACGTTGTTAAAAAGGGACGTTAAACTGTAAAAAAAAAAAAAAAAAGAAGAAGAAAAAAACAAAAAACACTTCACCAATGACGATGAGCTGAAAGAAACTGTTTCCAACTGGTTGAAGACACAGGCGGCAGATTTCTATGAAGAAGGTATACAAAACCTGGTGCCACGCTATGACAAAATGCCTGCAAAATTTTGGCAGTTATGTGGAAAAGTAGTTTAAGAGTTGTAGAATTTTGTGCAATAAAAATTTCTTCTGTATCTGTGTACAATTTCATTTTATTACCAAACGAAACCTACTTTCTGACGCGCCTCGTACAACAATCATGTACAAAGCTATGCAAATTTGGTAGACGCTATGTTCAATTGTATGAAACAGACACAGTTCTTATCAGAAAGCTTTATCAGGAAAAAATCCTGAATGTCATGTCCTTGTATGAGCATTCGAAATTTAAACACGCTAAAAAAAAATAAAAAAAAAAAAAATCTGTTTGACTGAACCATAATATACGTTCCCTGAGTGAGTATTCTTTAGAAGAGTCACTTGACCGTTTTCCAGTGACATAGCCCCGCTGACATATTTGTGTGCTACGTACCAGTACCACCAACGTGTTTCAAGACTATATCTAGTGAGTGGATGACGGGTTCATTTTACGAAAACAACTGACCACGTTGCGTAAAATTGAATTTCTGTTATGTTACAACTGGAAGATGATAGGACCATGTTACGTTCCGTACTCTCCATGTTCATTGGCTGTCTGGGTGACGACGCGTCATTGTGTAAAATGCCGTCTGCTGGGCAGCATGACGCCTTTTTAAACAATAAAGCGGCGTCTCCCACATGGCCAAGAGACAATTGATTCCGACAGCAGATGCCTACGATTCCATTCTCTGTGCTTAACTACGACCGGGAGAACAAGCGTGGCGCAAAACATAAATGGTTTACCAAATTTTGCGCAGGAGGTTGTACTAGGCATTTTACATGTACCAGTATACTCTTAAGGTCC
Organism: Vandiemenella viatica; assembly: GCA_031002005.1. Lineage (NCBI taxonomy): Eukaryota > Metazoa > Arthropoda > Insecta > Orthoptera > Morabidae > Vandiemenella > Vandiemenella viatica. The sequence continues at coordinate 29,283,517 of JARYHS010012519.1, read as the reverse complement.
GCGCTCACTAGAGTGGGCCGCATCGCGTTGCGTCGCATCGCAGAAATGCGTCTGCAATCGCTTGCACTGACTGACTTTTGTAACTTGTGTGTTCCTAATTCCGTGAATTAACTACATTACTTCAACAAATTCTAGCTCATGCTCACTTGTTCTTTGCTTCTATGTTTTAACTTAAACTATTCAAACGTAATGGATGAAGAGTACTGCATCTCATTAGTAATGACTTTCAAAGAGTTTACAAGACGCAAATATAATAACAAAATATATATATATTTGGGAGGAAATAGGAAACTAGTTAAAACAACCAGGTATAATGTTATGTTTCGTATTTTATTTTTTGTTTATTTTACGCGTGTATTATAATTTTCTATCACTTTCTTTAAATTCCGCTTCTAAACCTTTGTGTTACCAATTAACCAAATTGTTTAAACATATTTTGTGAAATTATTCCAAATCTTAATGATTTCTGATGTAACCTACAAACCTGTGTAAGTCAAATATTGAAATTTCTTTGTTGTTTTTGTCGTTCTTACCTTCTGCAACCCAATTCAAATATCGTTAATCAAAAGGTTATGAATAAAGCATTTATCTTATTATATAACACCGACATAACACAGCTATTAAAACCATGAAAAAACATTCATTTTCTGCATTAAAACTAAAGAGAACCGCAATTCGGTAGAACTGTTATAACAAGTTTGTCATCTAATGTGCCTAAGAATTGCGAAAATTCCTTTTTAAATTAAACCCACTGCCTTTTCTGCTTAATTTTCTTCTTCTTCAATGAATATATAAAATAAGAGCCTTAGTCTGCTGTGTCCATTTGCAGTGCAGAAGCGGCTGAATAATCGTCAAGAACCGAAGGCGGTTACAATACAAAGAAATGCGACTCGCTGCGTCCAGATGTGCGTTTGCAGCAATGCGATGCGACCCGATGCGATTGCGATGCGGCCTGCTGTAGTGTGCGCGTACCTTTAAAGTTCATTTCCACCAAGGTTATCATCTATAATTTCTTCGACATAAACAAAAACCTCTTGGTGCCTTGTTATCACTGTGATTTCTCTTAAGAGGATACAGCCTGGAATTTAGTGCGCAAAGTTATCAATAAATTAATCGTATCATCATTGATGAATCGGTGAAAAAAGAATAGCGGCACACTCGTCAGGAGTGGCAATGGGGGAATATGTAAAGGCAAAATAAGTGAGAAGCAGTGGAAGTGAGAATGGGATGCTCAGTCGCTAGGACACTGCGTGTGATACAAGCACCCGCCGCATGGTGGCGGTGGAGTCGAATGCAGAACGACGCTCGACAGCACACTGCAACAAGGCGACAACTGTCTGTCTGTCCGCTTCCGTTTGATCTCGTCACGCTCTGCCAGCCAGCGAGAGCCAATCAGGCGAGTGGAGCGTGTTTCAGGAAAGCACGGCCAATCAGAGACCGGCTTACATGCGGCAATCAAAGGCTGCCGGGCGACCGGCAATTAGGGAGTTGTACTGCCACGAGAGGCGCCACTGGCGCGCACGGCGTGATACGCGGTTCCGATCGCTGGTAGTCAGCACACAGCTGCCAACTGCAAAGCTTTTCCTTTGCTCCGCAACTTTCTTCCTTAAACGGATAAATCAATTGTTAGAACGATTAAAATATTTAAACAATATGGTTCTCTATTCAACGCAATAAAATTTAAAGGTGTTGCCTTTCATTAAGATTAAACAGCCAATGTAGAGATTGGTCGTTCGCGAGTAAATCAGTTCTTTTGAGCAATTCTTTTAAAAGAGCGAGTGAGCTGTCGCTCACTAAAAGTGAACGGTAGTCCTTCTAGGTGAGTCGGTCATAAGTCGGCTAATTCTGAAGATCAAGAAGAGCTTGTTCACGTGGGCTTTGTGGACAGTTGAGCTAAAAAAAAAAAAAAAAAAAAAAAAAAAAATCGAAAGTCGATTTAAGGGGGATATTTTTATCGAAAAATAGGGGTATAACCGGATTCTGAGGGGTGAGACCTAAAAAAAAAAAAGGTCAAAGGTCTCAAATATTACGGAGCAAGTGAGCTAGTGAACCGTTCAAAAGAACTAGTTTCTTTTCGCAGAGTGATCAAATGAACAACGCTCTGAAAAAGAATGGTGTTACGGATAGTTGATAGAAATTAAAATAGAAAGAATCTGCTGTCTTGACCATTATGCTTGTCGCAATTTTTACTGAAATGAATAACACAATATGTATGAGATTTCAAACCCAAAAGACGTGTTAACGAGATCTTGGCTTTGTGTATTTGTAAGATTGATATACCAAAACATTTAATATATTTATATAGGTTGAAGTTTTATTATGGCGTGCATAATAGGCAAGTCAACAATACTATTTTTTTTTTTAATGTGAATCAACGATTCATAGACAAAGCAACATTCAGAAAATGAAATGAACAGACCTAGCTCAGAAGAAGATTCAAACGTTTTGCGACTAAACTACCACAAGAGTTGGCATATTGTTACAGGAATTATTTTGTAGGATCTGATTTCTTCTTGGAAGTTGATCGCTTAAGGCCCATTCAAGGCTCATACACTGGTGGTCAGGTCAGGTCAGCTCAGCTCAGCTCAGCTCAGCTCAGCTCAGGTCAGATCAAGTTTGTAGACGAGGCCATTTCATTTCAGTTGCTCATAGTGAACAATGCCGTTTTCTACCCTAAGTCAATTAAATCGCAATGATTTTGGATTAAGAGCCTAAAAAATACGTCAAAATCAAAAACAGGATGGTTCTGGGTGCATCCAGAGTTTCAGTCGCAAACAGATCAAGAGAAAAAAGAATGCTAGCTAGCGGCTATGCCGTGCGAGTCGAGTGGTGGGAAATGCTTTTGATTTTTCAAGGCTCAAAGATTTCGAATTTATTTTAGAAAAATTAATTGATAACATTATTTTAACAACATGTATTTTGCACAATTATTTACGGAAGGATAAAATTTCATGCCTTGTAGAAAGTGAATTTCAGGATGAACGAGAGAAATCCTATTTTACAAATATTCTTTATTTTGGTGCTAACGCTCGTACAGAAGCCTTTAATTCAAGAAATAAATTCACAATTTTTTTTTTATAATTCGCAAAACAGGATCTTGGCAGTATTAAAAGTTTTATAATATTTGAATTTATATTAAAGTTTGCCGACTTTATAATAAACAGAAATAAAATACCGTTAAGATATTTATTTTTTATTTATTACTCTTTTTTATTGCTTACGAGTATATTTTTCAGACGTTCGTCGCCCATTTGATCTGACCTGACCTGACAGTTGCTCGTTCACACTAGCGGTCAGCTCAGCTCCGCTCCGTTGTTGATCTGTGGCGGCGCGATCTTCAGTTTGACCTGCCTTGCCCTGACCTGAGCGGACCGCGTAGTAGAGTGAATGCTCCAATTGGATTACGAGTATAGCGATTTTTGACCTGAGCTGAGCTGACCGCTAGTGTGAATGGGCCTTTACTTTAGGTATAACTGTTTCATTTGACAATCCGTGTATAAGGATATTTCAGAAATCAAAACTTATCAATGTGTGTGTAATACCAACAATTCCTATGCTCCCTGCAAACAATGGGTGAGAAACCTGAGGGACCAATGCCGATTGCCGTAGATTTAACTGTCACCATAAGTAAATTCGCAGTAACGTCCCAAGTAGGCACAGAAACAATTTAATAATTTAATATGTTAAGCTGCTTTTTTATATGCATAAAAAATGCAGGCATTATAGCCTCATAAAGAGCAAAACAATCAACGTGGAACTATGTGCGGAAATGTTTCACGCTCTGCGTTTTTATTGGATAGTCTAAATACAGGGAAAATCAAGTATATTGAACTTTTCTTATTACATGACAGTGAAACAATGTAGGTACAACAAAGTACCTGTGAGAATTAAGTTTTTCCCGGCGTTCGGCTCACAAAAATCGGTCGGTGCTGTGTCGTCGCAGTGGTAGTTTCGCTATGACATCTCACCTGATGAAGGCAGTGGAGATTGCTGCCGAAACGTTGTGGACAGAAGAACTAATGCGGCAGAACACCGGAGAAGAATTTCAGTCAAGAAAGTACTGTTTCTAGAGCCAAGTGGAACACTGTGGAATATTTTGAATTTCTGTAACTTGCAAAGTAAGGAGGGGAACAAAATTAATCTTAACCCATTAATTTAAAGTTAGGTAGTTCCATCTATAACGGAAATCTGAGGCATTTAAAGCTATCAGGGTTGACTCAGGGCACTCAGGGTGAACTCGCGTGCACCAAGAGACAATTTTAGGAGCACTTTTGTTGAAACTATGCTGTAGATCCGTCTGTGACAGATTTCTAGCACTTAATTTGTACATGTTAATACCCAAACCCGAATTTCTTTTTTGAAATTTCATAAAATTATATTCTGTGATGTTTTTAAGGAGAAAAATATATTTGTATACATTTTTTCCACTGAATTGTGTGGAGTTGAGACCGTTAGTGCTCGATAAGGGAAACAATAATACATAATAATTTATTTCTTTTTTAATAAAGGTGCTAGCTGCAGTTGAAGTCATCGATCCCAGACTATTCTTGCCCCCAATACCAACCATTTCCAATACTTGAACGACAATATCTAAAAATTCTTTCACGTAATAATGTTTTTAAGTTTCAAGCAGTGGTACTTTGTCATGGCTATACTATTATATCTATAATCTTATATATCTGTAAGCAAGCTGCGTGTGTCTCTTTACTAGAACGGGTATCTCGCAATAAGTACCGCAGCAATTTGGATGTGGTTATAAGTTTTTAGAGCTAATGGTGCTAGCCAAAATCTGGGAAAATAGCTAATGACTTATATGTACCATGGGAAGGGACAAACAATTAAAAACCTTTATATTTGTAAAATTGTAGGCTGCCGATCATTATACACTTCAGACGCGCACTCCTTTCCAAAAATATGATAAAACTTAGGATTACATTGTATTTTTTACTCTTTTTATTTAGTTTTCTATACCGCAGTGCTTGAAAATAAACGGAATACGTGAATCAACCATAATAAGTGTTGACTTGCGAAATGCCTCGGATTACTAATGTTTTAGTCATAAATTGTCTCTGGTAGACAGATAAGCAGTTTGTCTCTGGAACAATATGTCTTCGTGATCGCTGAACACCGTACAATAAGCAACGGTTAATAAGCCAAACACTTCTTCCTTACATATCATTATGGAACTGTCCCATCCCGCCTAAAAAAAAAAAAAAAAAAAAAAAAACAATCAAAAAACACACATGAAACTGGGACCAACGATTTTTAACTATGTTCTCTCTGCAGCTTCAGTAGTTAGGAAACCTGCACTTGAGGAGAGAAAAAAGTATTACCAAGGATGTATGGACTGGATAACAGCACACTGAAGAACTTTTCACTTCGAGGCGCTACCACAGAATCGCTACCATGGTAAGAGTGCCGCAATCTCCACATCGGTGGCGGGCAACGGATGATTACGTGTCTCGACGAGGTTCATAAATAGCAGCTCATCAATCCCTCCCTCTAACATTTTAAGCACTTCGTATTGGCCTTCTTAATATTATTTTCGTCTCTTCGTGTCATATTTACTGATAACTACTTGGAATTCTGATGTTCGATAGTCTCTCTTCGTAATTAGGGATTATCTTGTTTTATGATTAAACTAAATTATCCGTAATATTGAACAAGCCATCTCCAAATTCTCCAGGAAGTTTTTCATCTGAGGAACGTTGCTTTTGGTAATAATAATAATGTGTGGTCGTAATGACCTGGAGACAGGATATCTATTAGTTGAGCCGTAGACGCCTTAACCTAATCCGGCAATCCTACCGGGTACAGGGGACTTACAGTTTAGCTGCAGTCCGAACCACGGAAGCGTTGAGGAGTACTTCACATTACACAACAAGCTGAGCCAGAAGTGGAGGTCGGGTTAAGCATCTTTGAAAATCCCCACCGAGACAGGGATTTGAACAGGGGACCTTTCGATCACCGCTTTAACCACTGAGCATCCAGGCCGCTGGTGCTGCTTTTAGTGAGACTGTTGGAGTTGACTCTAGATGCACCTCATCCCATATCCTGTCTTCTCGCCGTGAATACGCAACTTCCAAGAGGCATATATCGTGTATAGATGCTCGCCCTGATCCTTCAAGAATCACGTTTGTGAATATTCCAGTACGAAATTGCAATAATTCTCCTTACTATATTTAGTCTTATTATATTATTTGCTATGACTATTTATACACTCGTGCCATTGGTATATTTTACCTAATTATGCCTATGAAAATAATTAACGTAATTGTGGGCCACAACAAGAAAAACCAATTTTTTCACCTGATTGGCACCTTAAATGTTTTGGCCTCCATATCTGAACTTAAGAGTAGTTTCTCGGTATTTACAGCTGCAGCAGCCCCTTCATTACAGAAGAAAAGCACGTTTCCTGTTACAAATTGCTCTTAACAACCCGACGGTTATTCATTAATGGTGTTAAGTAATCTAGCCATTCTATCATATTTCGTACTTTAAAATGCGTTCTGAATGAAAAACAGTCATATTGATGTAGTTACTTAATAGTATTACCATAGAGACATCAATAGCCGATCTGGTGGTTGCTTGGAATATGGTATTCTCCTGTATCTACAGATCTTATGTTCAAATCCAGGAAAAGGGCGGAGATTTAATCAGCTCTTTGCCCCTGTCTTACTTCTCTAAAAGCTTGGTTCATAAACATTACGTACGCCAGAAAGCTTGCTTGGTTCGAATTTTATTTTAAATTCTAGGACCTCTTTACCGGTTAACATTCCAGCGTTCAGTTACGAAGCACTAGCAACGGCAAACGAGTATTATAAGACCAGGTGGTGAAATTTCGCTTTGTAGTCTCCTGCCCAGTAATGCTGACAAGTATTTACTTTACAGAGATATATATTAAGTTATCTCGGCGTATTTTACCTTCAAAATCCGAAGGTAGGAAAGTGCCTTATTTAATGTATGCATCTACGAACATAGCAAAGTTACAAATAGCCACACATCCATTAAATACTAAGAGAAAACATCATTTAAAAGATCTCTCAGCAAGTGAGCCATTTTAGCTCAGTCACCTATTGATGGTTTGTTAAAAATCTATTAGAGTCAGACTGAATTCGGCCTACCCTTGTGCCGGATTGTTTCTCCCTACATTAATAGGCCAGAATGTGAGAACATTTTTTTTTCCACTACACCCTTCTTTGTCATTTCGTGACGGCACATGGATAGATAGATATTCTCGTTTGTACTGATTAGAGAGTCGTTTCCTACGGATTGTATAGAGGAGATACGACGCCAGCGTGGAAATTTTTTTTTTTTAAATTTTTTTATTTTATTTAGCACACATTTTTACAGCCTAGTATCTAGAAACTAAAATAGGCCTTAATTTAACACAACAGTTTTACATTTGATATTTCAACAGATAATTTCACAATGAATAATTTCAATTTTTGTTATGTATGGCTTTGGCAATATCTGTACAGTCTTTTCTTGTTGGCACAATACATACGATTGTTCCGCTGTTAACATATATTATAACTTTCTAAACTTGCTGCATTTTGTCATAATTGATTTATTATAGTGTTCTAGTTTTGTATGGTGTCTGCAGTTTCCTGTCCACTTTATGGTTAGAATTTTTAATATTTCACTTTGTCACTTCGTACGTCTACCACTACTACTATTACTAAACTATTACTACTATCTACTACTCTACCATCTAAGAAAGCATTTTCCAGCATTGGTATCGGTGCGGTAATCCGAATTCCAAATCTCCCGGAATAGCGCACGTTCTCAGTCTCTCTGGCAGCCAAAGTGACCGAGAAGGCCGCCCATCGGGAGACTGGCCACCTCCAACACTGGTTGTGAGAACTAATTTTCAATGATATATATCTAATTGCAGAAGTAAGGAGTCTTTAATATCCGGCTAGTAGGTTGTTCGTTTCACAGGTGAACTAGATTAGTTTAACATCTACTGCTGGTATTTGTTATTTTCAATATTTGAACAAATTCCTATTTTAAGATTATTGGCTAAATAATTTACAACTTTTACCCTTAACTAACAATTAACATTTTTACATATTTTAAGAGATAACAATGTTTTACTTCAGAAGCGGCTCGAGACTGCAACTATTATCTATTATTTGTGTTATTGCAATTTCAGACCACATTTTATGCATCGGACTATAGTTCATGTGAGCACTAGTAAAGAACTTATACATACATTATATACTTTCATACGTGTTGCTTCAGCAAGTTCTTGTTTGTAGGTAGAATCTCCAGTGGTGTTGCTGCGAAATGGTCCATTTTAAGTCTTTAATATGGTGTAAACACTCCTCTCCGCAGACCAGCTGGTTGTGTTTTCAGCACGATATATGATTCGCTGATTGAGTGCTTAGACACGCATTCGCTTGTGGCAGCTCTCGGGTGTTACTCTGTGACGTCATAGTCGGCTTGACTTGGCCTTCCTCTTGCTGTCGCTAAACTTTGCATGAATCTCTCCTTTTGCAGTTTGGATATATTCTGCGTCACTTCGTCTAGTTTGCGCCAAAGTTGCTCATTTTTTAGTATGTCTTCCGTTTTCATGTTTCTTAGTTCATGAAATCCTTCGTTTCTGGCTTCTGCCATTTGTGTGCAATCCCAGACGATGTGTTCGGGTGTACCCTCTTCCCCGCACTCACACAAGCTTGTGTCTTTTAGTCCTCTTTTATGTAGTAGGCTGGGATATGGCCCGTGTCCAGTGATGTAATGAACAAGTCCGGTTGACGGATCTAGGTGGCGAAGGTTTAATCTCTCTTGAATTGTTGGCCAAATATTGTAGGTTCTCCTGCCAGTTGTACTACGCGACCACTGTTGTTGCCATTCTTCCATCAAGACTGTTTTTATCTCCCGTGCTTCTGTAACCGGTCTTCCTAAAATTTGTTCTACTTTGTCGGCGTCACCGGTTCGTAGCCAATAGTGTGCCCCTCTCTTTCTAACTTCTAGGTCAAGTGGCCAAACGCCCAACGCAACCAGCAGAGAGTCGGTCGCTGTTGTGCTATATGCACCACTTAATCTTATCAGTATGCTTCTTTGTACGCTTCTTAGTGCCTGGCGAGGTTTAACTTGTCGTAACTTATGCGCCCAACTGCTAGCAGCATATCCCACAATCGAGGATAATATACTGTCGTGATACCTCCTTATTATGGACGTTGGAAGATGAAATCTTCTTTGCCCAATACTGATCAGTTTGTTCATCACTATTTTGGCACGACTGCACACCTCCGTTATATGGTCAGTAAAATTTAGTCGCTCGTCTAGCGTGACTCCCAGGTATTTACAAGTTCTAACTCTTTTTATGGAGACGTCGTTAACTTTTATTATTGGATTTCGCTTGGGGCGGCCACTGAGAACCATGAATTGAGTCTTGTGTGGTGCAAGGGTTAATTTCACTTTGGAGCACCAGTTTTGTAAATGTCTTAATGCCATTCTGCTTCTAGTCTCTACTTCGTCCCTTGTTCCGGCCTGTATCAGTAGTAGAAGGTCATCCGCGAAGGCAACAAGCCCCAGGAGTCCTTCTTGCCCAATCATGCTTTCTATGGCCATTTCGAATGTTACGTCCCAGAACACTGGTCCACACACCGATCCTTGCGGACAGCCTTTGGTTAATTTTTTCTCTATAGTCACTCGTTGACATCTCAGTTTGGCAAATCGGTTTTTACAGTAGTCGCGTAACGTTCCATAGAGGTTACTAGGAATTCCTATTTCTCGCAGGCGGCTAAAAAGAGCCGGCCACCATAAGTTATCGAATGCTCCAGCAATGTCGACGGCGATAGCTATTACATACTTGCTCTTACTACTTTTCACTAGATGCACGGCCTTATTTATGGCATCGTCGGTCGACCTACCCGCTCTGAAACCAAACTGATGTACACTCATACCATACTTTTTCCTGTGTTCCTGTAGTTTCCATACTAAAATTTTTTCCTGCACTTTTCCAAGCACATTTAGCAGACAGATCGGCCGATAGGATTTAGGATTTAATGGATCCTTGTCGTTCCCCTTCTTTAGGATCACCACTTCACTCTGCTTCCAGATATTTGGAACCCTGCCTTGCTGAAGGCATTTATTAAATAATATGCAGAGTGGTAAAGTCAACTGGACCACTAATGCCTGGAGCACTTCAGCAGCGATTCCGTCCGGTCCAGGTGTCTTTTTCCGCGACATGGCGTTAATCGCTTTAATTACTTCGTCTGGTGTCACATCATCCGCTAAAGTAGCTGAGGTATAAATTTCATTGTGACCTTTACGGAGATTTTCTTGCTCTAAACTTTCACCTACTGCCTCATCGTCGGGTAATAGTACTTTTAGCAGTTCCTCAGCTGTTGCTCTCCAATTGGCCGTCATGGTCCCGTCTGCCCTTCTTACGGTTGATAGTGTAGTCGGTGGTCTCAATTTGCTAGCTGCGATCTTGTAGGGGACGCCCCAGGGATCTGACTTTAAATTAGCGTTTACATAAGCCTCCCAACTCTGCTGCTTTGTTTTTATTAGCAGCTCTTTAAAGGCAGTCTTCCTTTCCCTGTATCTATCGAGAAGCAAGCACCTATCGGCAGCAATCATGCACCGTTGGTACTCTTTTCTCGCCTTCCTCATCTCCGATCGTAGTTTTTGCAGTCGGTCGCTCCACGGTATGTCTGTAGTATTCGCTGGTCTTTTGAGGGGAATGGCCATTTTCATTACGCGCTGAATTTCACGCGTGATCCCTCTTGCTATGACATCTACATCATTACCTTCCAATAGATCCACTGGTAGACGGAATTCATCTCTTAGTTTTGCCCAATCTGCCCTACGTAAGTTATATTTTTTCCTTGTGTCGTTAATTTCATTGATTTGCAACCTACCTTTGGCCAGATCAAACAGAATCAAGTTGTGGTCACTTGTAGTTTCGTTTTCAACCACCCTCCAGTTTCTGGCTAGGTTTCCTGCCAGCTGATTGGTCAGCGTTACATCGATATTCGATTTTGCACCTGCTCTATTACTAAACGTTGGAGCATTATTAGGGCAGTTCCTGACTTCCAGGCATAACTCATTTAACAGTTTCTCTACCATTAAGCCTCGTTCATCCGTTGTAACACTGTACCAGAGCGGGGAGTGTGCATTTATATCTGCTGTTATAATTATCCTTTGATCTTGTAACTCAGTGCAAATTTTTCTTATTTTATTTAGATAAGCATCTATAGTGTCCTTATATTGGCAGTACATCGATACCAAAGTAACGCTACACCACCCGGTATCGATCTCTGCACATGCTGTGTGCTCATCACAGTATTGCGATATTTTGGTTACAGTTAGTTCTTTGTTTAGTACAATGATTCCTGCCATAGGTTTAGGTCCACTTACTATGGTGCGTGGAAACGACATAACTTTGTGATTTCTATTCTCGGGGTCTTGTTTCAATTCTTTCGTTCATCTGGTGCGTTTGCTGTGTGGTTACAGTTAAGCCGGGTATTCACTAACGAGCTGCAACAGTAACCAACAGATGCAGTAACCACGTTCTAGTGTATAAGCGTGAAACGAACTTCGCTCGCGACGAACACCGAGCCACCTCACTGAGCGTACTCACTAGCGACCTGTAACTGTAACCAAACGGATACAATTACAAGGTTCTGGAGTACGCTCACTGTTACCGTAACGACAAGCTGACTCTATCGTTTGGAGCTCCGCGACGTCGGACGAAGTGTCTCTCTGTTGTGCAGCATACATACTTGTAGATGCTTTACTGGATGATTATAAACGGCCAAGACCATGGCGTATTCATGGAATGTATAGAGAAAGAAGTGATCTAATCCTTCTTTTAAGAAATCAATAAATGAGTGGTCCTTACAAAAATTTCACGAGAATCTCTCCAACTGATTTTGAATATCTAATGAACATAGTTGGGCCCAAGACAGAACGAAGAAACACTTCGTTCTGAGAAGCAGTGTCGGTTCAAGACAGATTAGATGTGAAGCTGAGATACTTTGCTACTGGCGATTCTTTTACAAGTTTACAATATCTTTTTCGCATTTCCAAACAAGTCATAAGCTCAATTGTCCCTGAAGAGTGCCAGGCGCTGATGGGAGCTTTGAAAGAAAAAATTAAGGTAATCCTTTATTCAATAATAATTTTAAAAAATGCAAATTATTTTTAAAAAATCTTACATAATTTTCGTAAGTAATTTTCTATACTCATATCTGATTAATACTCGCTATTGTTGCTGTATGGGGAGTATGGCGCGTTGTGCTGAGGAGTTTGTTGGTTTTGATTTGGGGAAGAAGTGGAAGGGCAAGCTATATCTGGATTTATAGTGGAGGAAGAAGCTGACGGGTGTGGAGTTTATGTAGTGGAGTAATAACCATAATTATGTATGGAGTTATAATGTCCTTGGTCAGCACGCATAATTAATTGAAATATTGAATGTTGAATTGCATTTTTTAATTCCTTGGTATAGTTTTTAAATTTTTCCTGTATAAAATCAAGAAACACCGTAGTTACGTATCCTGTTCCGGTTTTTCAGTATTCCGAAAGCCTCTTTCAGCATTTGTAATTTCGGATCTTGTTTTAGCATTTTATTGAATGGATCACGTAGTGCAGCGTCACTGTCAGTTTTGTGTTACCATTGAGGTCCTCCACCTACAAATATTTTTTTGTTTATTAATGATTAATAATAATAAATGAAATAATTTTATTTATTTAGAGGTTTATTTAACCTTGCAAAATTAAGGCTGCCAATACTTGTGATTCCATAAGACACTGCTTTCGTGATGGGCTTCTATCAGCTGAAGACATTTATCTTCTGTCCATTCACTCATGACGCTGAGGATGCTGGTAGGTTCGCAGCGCGCAACAACCTTCACTCTCGACGTCCACGAGCGCACTGCGAGCGCCCTTTGATTCGCAGCAAAAACCAACAGTCGTCGGCTCGCTGCGAATGCAACGCGTTCCGCTCGTGGCAGGCTCGCGAGCCACGTACTCACTATAGTTCACGGTAACAGTAACGTGCAACGGTTACAGTTACAGCTTGCTAGTGAGTAAGCGGCTTTATGGTCGCATCGAGAGAGCCTGTAACAGGAGCTAATCAACCAAACAAGATAACCGATGTCTACGGTTCTCGGTCAATTCATGACGAAAGTTTCAATTTATTGCTAATTTTTTCGTTCACTCTGTATCCTAACAAACCCATAACTGAGCAAATAACTACTTTCATTTCCACTTCCTTTTATTTCTCATCTTCGGGCTTTGATTCTGACAGCATTTATTTTGTTCGTTGATCAGTGCATTCTTTCAATTTTCGGTAGACCCTCTCTTCCATTTCAAAATTACGATGACTGATGGATATCCGTGTAATGTTATTTAATTTACACCGCAGGATACCAATAACACTAATATGGTGCTCAAATGACGGGATCCAACTTCACCTCATCGCCTATCGTTCAGCCAAACCGTTATTTGTTACAAGTTTCGTAAAACTGTTCTAATAAAAGAGAAATTTTAGTCACTGTGCCTTATTCAATTACGGATACCAATGAGACCAAAAAAGTGTTGTAATCTCCCTATGAAATGTGTAACTATGTTCTCTATGTTACGTGAATGTGTTTGTTTCAGAATATAAAATCAAGTATTTCTGAAAATATTTTCACTCTATCAGAAGTTCAATGTAGATCAGATATTATTTCTGCGACCACAGCTTTAAAAACAGTTTTATATTTTACTTTTAGGTAGTTACCCCAAACTCCCATAATATATACTGTCGAGCAAATACTGTCATTGGATTAATAACTATCTAAGGCTAAAATTTGATGATATGTACTATAATAACTATAGCAACATTTAATTACTGTGACACCTCTGAAACGTAATAAACATCCTGTATAAAGCTTTACGTGGGAGGAGACAAATTATTTCAGATATTTCTCTACTATTTGGTGGCTCAGTGAGAAGACATAGCACATAATTTGAAAGCAAAACATTCTCGGTTTGAACTGAAGTCTCGACCGGACATTTGGCACACTTTAAAACAGATCTCTATCTGTCAAATCTTTGAAGTGTTAATGTGAAGTACGCTGGAAGGGTTAGTGATCTGAAAACTATCCTGAACTGCCGGACCCGTGTAATCACTTAATTTTGTCGGTTAAGCCAAGATGCATTGCACAGCCGGTATATCTTCATGACGTTCCCTGTAATTACCATTTTGGTTTCCTTTTTTGGTCACAATATGGTATTAGTCTTACTGCCATGTATTCAGACGATATTACGGAGGCAAACAAACTACAGATTTCACTTTTTGTGATGTATTTCCACACGTCTGACACAGAATATTCGGCAACGGAAACTGTCACCATAGATAACATTTCAGGCACGATCTTCTGTAGGGTGGAAACACTTCTGATATGATTGCCTTGAAGACCAACTAGACCCACATTCGGGAGGACGTTGGTTCTATTCATGGTCAGTTTTCAATTTTCACTCCAATCGAATGCTGGATTGGTTCGTTCAAAAAACTTTAACCGACTTCTTACACGTTTCCAGCCTTTCACAAACAAAGGACTGAATTCTGTGACACAAGTAATTCAAAATACAAACCATACACCACACTTAACAGTTTAAATATTTCACATATGTTCTAACAGTCACTCTCCCGCTCAATATTATCCATCGCAAAACATGTTAGCATGTACCATAGCCAGTATGTTTCTGCGTCTGCACAAAATTTTAAGGCTGATTTAGATGCAACTTTGGTGACAAGTCATATTTATTGGCTCTATGAATCTTTCTTCAGCAAAACGCTGACGACATCTTTCTGTAATACGTTAAATTCAAAAGGATTGATTATAGTTTTGATTCCCAGTGGAATTATTTCGACATCCAAGATTGCGTTTGTTATTTTTTTTTTTTTTTTTTTTTTTTAGAGGAATGGCTACCGTAATATGAAAATCACCTTTGATAGACAAGACTTCTTGTGTTATTCAATGCAGACAGCAATTTAAGCACAACTTGAACGTTTCAGGATATTTTGATGCAAGGTAGGCAAATAGCAAATTTTGTAGTGAGACTTCAAGGAGTTTAATTACGTTAGACTGATAAAAAATGGCGTGATTTCGTAATGCCTCACTTATTCACTAATTTTACAGGAAAAGGTCAGAATCAAATTTTAATCATTTTATTGACAACTGACTTCAATGTTTCTCGAGGTTTCAGCCGGTTCAGTACTTCAGTTTCATTGCCACGGTGGCTGAGACGAACTGAGCCAAAGAGGAGCTTTTAATGTGACAGCCAAGTGAGGCGGAAATTGAAATGAGCAATTTCCCGCGGCTCACGCCTCCTCTCTCCTAATTGGTTCTTACTGCCTCTAACTGCCAGGCTTACAGACTTCCTTCCGCCAGGGAAAGAGCTTTCTCCATGAGGAACAGCTGCAGCATCAAGCTTTGGCCATTTTTATGTAACATTCGAATCATACTAGTAATTAAATATCATTTCACCAATAATACTGCGCATTTACAATTTTTTAAAAAAATTAAGTAACTAGTCACACATACATACTGTTAAATCAACCAAAGATGCACATCATTTATTGCTAATAAGATAAACAAAAAGGAATAAGTAATTTTGACAAAAAAAACTGACAATTACTGTTATCTCTGTTTGTAAAGAAAATGATCTGCACATGGAAGAAACAAACAATGGTTTACCACTCTTTGCTTCTAACAGCTGGTTTCATCTTCAATTTTCTTCAAAGAAATATTTATAAAAAATAGTTTTTTTAAAAATCCCGAGGCATTACAAAAATTATTTACAATAAACAAACCTGCTTCTCCAATATTTTAGTTCTGAACGAATTGTTTGTCCTGTATTTTTCCGATTATGGGCAGTCGTCCCCGGTAAGGGAGTTTTCAATCGACATCATGCCCGAATGCCAGGTGCGAGTGTTTCCGCCAATCCACCATACTCAGTGCGTCAGGTAGAACTATTTAACCATAATAGATGAAAACAGATTATAAATACATAGAGATAATAACCACATCTAAAGCTGGCGCTGCCACCGTGAACCAAATCACTTACCAAACCAACCTTGCGTTTGAAGCTGCTAAAAAGAATATTGTGGGATAAGAATGTTATTCCGAGGTGTCATACGACATATCTTTATGATATTTACAGTTAATTTTAATTTTCCAAAATAACTACTTTTTCTGTGGTAGCAACTGCAACATTTATGCAGATATTTTGGGAATGGTTCGTTTATTGAGTTAAAAATGTTGATGTAAATTTTGAAACCTACGAGTTACAGTTTCCTGATTGACCCTGCACTCGATACAGATAAGTTTGTTTTCCACCCCGGCTACTTTTGCTGTATGGAAAATTTAATGCCAAAACAAATGCTATCGCGTATTCCTGATATCTGAGTGCCACGTTGTCACGCCTGGTTGTTGTTAGGGCGCTAATGACCCCGTCGTCGACGCGCCCTAAAACCCGAATAAAAACAACAACAACTGATATCTGAAAATTCCAGATAGATCTTAATGGTTTGTTTTACGATTTAGTAAATAGGCAACTATATATATATATATATATTTGTTATGTTGGCGTGTATAAAAAATATATATTATTTTTCTTTTTTCGATCGTGTCTTTACCACGACGGTCAATAGAGACGGGAAACGACTAGGACTTTTGTAGGAAGTATCCCGTAAATCTCCTGGAGTGAATTTGGGAAACCATGAAAAACCCTGGTTAGGATTTGAATCCGCATCCTCCGGAGCGTTACCACTCACCCACCACGCTAGATTCTACTTTTGTAGACGTTTAACTGCCCCAAACATACTACTTAACACGGTTTCAATTTTGTATTTGATAGCTTTGGAATCATTTTACAGTTTCTGAACTACCCACATTTATTTTAATATGAATGTGTGTTTCATTGGTGTGTATTCAATAATTTCCTGACGGGCAATGATAATATTGATTTTGACATGACCTATAACACTTAACAACATTAACCTATGAAAAGTGATACCTGAAGAAGGTGGCAAAGGCGATCACCGAAACGTCTCGCTTAAGGAATACTAATAGTGGTTGAAATTATTACACTCTCACATGTTGAATTGTTGTGAGTGTCCTTTAATCGATTTACGTTTACTGAGAGATAACTGACAAAGTCAGTTCTGCTGGTGTGACGACGAAACCGCTGTCGCAGGTATTTCGATAGCGCTGACTGCGCTTCGTGTTTCGTGAAAGGCCCGCGGCCAGCCAGCGCCTTGTCCCGGGCGCCGCAGCCATTAGGGAAGTTGCGGGTGCGGCCTTCTCGGTGGGCGGGAAACTCAATTTGGGGCTGGAGACAGACAAGTCGGCAGATGGGGCGAGTTTGTGTGTGGACCCTGGGGACCTGACTCGGCCAGCTGCGGCGCCGACAAACGAGGATAACCACTTCGGCCGTCGCGCGCTGGCCGGGGACTTCTGCAGGCCATCGGCCAGGTGAGGCGCAGCGAGTGTCACCCTGGGTAATACTGCCCGGCTCTGAACTTGCAGCAGTTATTAGGCAAACTATACGTCACATCTATTTTTCAAGCAATCGAAAGCAGAAAGAAGGTAAAAAAAAAAAAAAAATTCATCGTAATGTAACAAGATGACTAGATGGGTCATCTCGTACAATTTAAATTAATTATTGTTTGATTTAATAAATATAAGAAACGAATGGATATTCTTTTTTTTCAGTTGGAGACAGAAATCCGCGTCTAGCTAAGGGTTGTGTTAGCGTGAGAGACACTCTGTCTTAAGCCGGAAGTGTCCGGTAGGTCGAGACAATGAAGGGATTATCTCTGACGCTGATACCGGCGAGAAAGGCTGGACGCTGGGTATTTCGAGGATGGAATCCTTGAATGGGCGTTTGCACGGTATCGTGAGAAAACGTTATTCCCACGTATCCTCCCGAACAATGTCGACAAAACCCGAAGACTCTTAGCAAATGAGAGGCAATGTATTAGCCAGCATAGAGGGGAGACTTTTGCGAAGCCAATCCGATGTGTTTAATTCCTCACGTGTTTTCCATGATGCTCGCCGAGGAGGTAAGGAGAGACGAGCTCTGAGAGGGGAGAAGAGGTCACTTCGTCTGTAACGATCACTCTGGTCACTGCTAGCCAGAGCGGTATTGATGGTTCCATCCTGGAGGCTTGGATGACTGAGTGCCAAGTCCGATCGATGTTGTCATTTGTGCTGGTTGACGTGACAAGTACCTAGCGTTGCCTGAATCGGTGCGCTGTTGAGAGACGGTAGCACTCTTGTTTCGACGCTACGTGCAGCCAGACAGACACGGTAATTATACCTCTAGAAACAGTGTGTATTCAGACGAATCACTGAGATAGCCCTTTAACGGCCTGATGAGTGTGAGTTCTTATGCCGCCGGACAGTAATTCCTGAGCTAGTTGTGTCTAAAAGCCGTGTGCTTTTTGGTTTTCTTTATCCAGTTTGAATTGAAAGACTGACTTCCATGTTTGGAAACTTTCAATAACTGTTATTTGTGGGAACAAATTAACTCCCGGCGGCCTATGTAATCCAGTTAAATCTGATGTTGTCTTGTTATCGTTGTAATACAAGAATCACTCTCATTATGCATAAGAGAGAATATGGAATTTGTAACTCTTTGTAATGTACATGTATTGCAATTTGTTAGCTTGAAATAACAATAATGGTTTGTTTGCTATTTCGCATCTGTAAGACGAGGTATTGCATTGAATTGTATTTTACACAGACAGATGTTTCAGATTAATGATAAATATACCTCTGTCTGTAAGCATTCATGTGTACCGAATAAGCCATAATTTTAGGATCTTTTCAAATACTAATAACAGAAGTAATGGTTTCACCTCTGTTTCCCGAAATTAATATATTTGTTTTGGAGAAGGTTGTGGAAGGTGGCGATTTAAATTATGCAAGGTAAGCAATTAATCTCTCCCACCGACAATCCGCTACAGTAATATTTTTACACAAATAAACTTACTAGTACTATTGAAGGCTGTGGGGGCTGGTTAATTATTGAGCTACTTTCACATTTTGGATTTGTACAACAGTTAATTTTGTTTTTCTTTCTGTCATGCTTAGTAAATAATTAATTTTGTATAATTAGGGCTCCACAGATTGTAATATGTGTAGTGAACGGGATAGTAATAATATCTTAGTTTGTAAGTCAATAATGTATCTTTGGAGTGCTTGCACGGGTATGATCGCGTATGAGCTTCGCGAGTAGTATTTTGTTGAGAGTTATGTTGAGGAATTTATGTGTGTGTAGCGTAAGATTGCGATTTAAGCGTATTAAACTGAATGTCAGTGTTAATAGAACTGTGTTTGATTTCTTGACGCTAGTTCAAGAAATCCTGAATGCCGTGAACATACTTGTTATCACGATATTAATTGAAATTTGTTAATTAAAAACAACAGCTGTTTGGCTTGCAGTGTTATAAATCGACAGAGGTCCATCCACGCCGAAGGGAATCAATAGCAGTTCGCATTTGGCGATTTCTAACAGAATTAGCAGCTCGCAACATGTAGGTTAAGTAGTGAGCAGATGCTATACGCGCGTGCCTTGTATTGTGATGAAGCAAGTCAGCAGAACTGTCCGATAAGTATGAATAGTACCTACTTTGTAATGAGTATACAGTGATTCTAATCCCGTGAGAAGTGAACTTTACTAGTGCAGGAACGGTCTACGTGTGTAGAAGTGTGGCTGTGTGGGACTATCGACAGCGACACAGCATGCGCGTGCTGAAACAGTGCTTCTCAATTTCGAACAAAGCATCTTTAGTTAATTAACTGGTGGTTCATTTCGGCAAACGATGAATGAAAAAATTAACTTTAACAATAATAAAAGTGTGTACTCTGAACACTCTTAGTGACTGTTATCGTTTTGTGATGCTAAGCTAGTAAATTTTACAAAGCCAAGTTGGTTTAAAGCACTTTCTGTATGGTATTATGACGTATTTATGTATTTTCATGGCCCGTGGACAGTGACAATAGGAACTCAAGCTTTGTAAATTCTAAGTGTTTTGCCGAAGATTGAAAACAAATCGTACCAACGCCATAACAGTATATTAAACATTAAGTCTTTAAAAGCTAATATGAATAAAATAAATGTTAAATATTGAATAAAGCACTGCCTCATCTTACAGTTAGCCAACAAATTAAAATATCTAATTAAATGCGATGTAGAGACACTCTGTGAAGATTGAGTCCGTCTCATCTCTTTTTTCCACCTCATTTAGCCTCTCGTCCCCCCTTCACCCCCCCCCCCCAAACCTTGGATCAGGGTACACCTCTCTCCGTCGTTTTTGGACGACACACGAACAAAATTTCCAGAATTTAATAGCATGTGAAAATTGGTTCGTTAAGAAATTCTCTTTCTCAATCGCAATTCTATTGGCTAAAGTTGTTACTTGGCCTTTCGGAAGGAATCATTACACATCGCGAAACTTCGGCGAATTCCCAATTGGAAAATTGCTGTAGCTGGTCGGAAGCCAGGGATAGCGTTTTGTCGTTCTCACTTCCGGTGGCCCACTTGGGGATACAAGTTCTCGCCATTGTCAACTCTGGATTGTCCCATCCATTGTATGGCGGCTTAAAGGGTGGACCATCGAATCTGCTTCTCGCGCGTCCGGCTGACCACGTTTTCAAAACTTCGTGCAAGGAAATATTCCTAAAATTACTATCCATTGATAGGATTTCAGTGATTAAACTTGTATAGAATGACCCACTTTGTTCTATCTGCGTCAGTGCTTACGGTAAATTCATGTAAACAGTAAATTTTCACCCGTCTCTAACGACCTCGAATTCGTCGAGGATTAGAGCCATAAGGAAAAAAATCCCATAGCTTTTAAGTCATTTTATTCCTTTTACAACTATCAAGAATTCTGTTACTTACAAAACGCCTTTCTTGTGCATATTCTAAAGTCATCTTGTTGTAGTTACGAGCTGTAGAGATTAATGGCTGCTGGAGGGATCACCGTAATATACTTAACATTTCCTTCCCATTCTACAAGATACGTTTTACTGCCAAGTATCTATGATTGAGATGGTTTTAATTTTCTAACCTCACAAATTTGCTCATATAAGTGCGTAGTAGAACAACTAACTGTAGTAACTGTTACACGCAACTTTGTATGCGTGGAAGAATATTATTGTTAGAAGCGTACACAGTAAGCTATAACTTACGTAAAAGATGTCCCAAAACGCATGGAGTGGAATAATATGTCGGTGAAGTCATCACCATACCAATCCACCACTAAACCTGTCTCATGAAGAGAACCAGTTTACAACATGTTTAAAGATAGCAACAAACTGAAGGGTGGGGGAATCAATTGCGGAAGACTACCTACCAAAGTTCCTCCTGCAGATGTTTGTATGTTTTAAAATTATTTCACTTTCTTGGAACATCTTATGTCAATACCGCTTTGCACATAACATTCTTCGCTATCCTTTTCTAAAATATGTTGCTTTTGGGTTTTTTTTCTTCTTTTTTACAATTTCATTCCTCCCAGCTGAAGGTTGGGAGTCGGGCTGCTGGAGGATCACGGAGACTCTTTTCAGCCTACTACTCTACCTGGAGGGAGGGGGATGGAAGGTCGGCCGTGGCCTTGTAGGGAACCATTCCAGAATTCGCCTAGAGTGACAGAAAAACCACGGAAAACCTCAATCAGGATGGCCGAATCGATTTTGACCCCAGTCCTCCCGAATGGCAAGTAGCAGTGCGAAATCGCACTGCTCAAGCCTCGGTGACAATGAGGATTTTTTTTTTTTTTTAAATCGCTGCCTCTACGGCTGTTGTTGAAGTACCACTACCTTTGGTAGTATAACTTCTGGGTGTCAGTTGGGTGTTGTTTTGGGGACACATTTTTATTTCACTTTTGGGGGAAAATGACTATGGACGTCGTAGGCGTCCTTATATTAAAACCCCTTACTGGGCTCGTGTTGTCAGTTGGGGATCATTGCCGTAATAAGCTGCGTTAGCAACTGGACGATTTTCCCCAACTGATTTTCACGTTTTGGTTCATGGATGCAGCATTGATGCACGCGCTGGTCACTTTTGTCGGTTGGCGGATGGTTTTTGCCGTGGCTTGACGCCCTTTTCTGTGGGCCGTCCGGTCCTTCGACTGTTCGGGCATGGCTGGGTTGATGTTGACGTCTTCCGATGGCGGCTTGGAGCCTTCTCTTCACAGGACATCCCTCGTAGCTGGCGGCGTGGTCAGAACCGCAGTTAGCACATCTCGGCGTTGCTTCTCTCGGACGTGAGCATACCAGGTTGCTGTGGTTCCCGCCGCAGCGGACGCAACATACTTGGTTGTTGCAGTCCGAGGCCTTGTGCCCGAATCCTTGGCAGCGGAAGCATTGTTGTATCGCTGCCATCGGTTTCCTCCTCTTTGGTTGAGTTGTGTCTGTTTATAAAATTTATGAGTAGGTCATACACAAAACAGATACGAGAGAAATAAGCCTGAGCGATTGATTTTACATTACTAAGACCTAAACACTTTATCCGTCTATCTGTCACCATTCGGTTAGTTTCCAAAATTTCGTGACAAAATATGTTACTTATATTGAAAAAAATTATCCTATGTTCTTTCTAATGATGTATAATATTTCGTTGTCAAATTTCATTAAGATCTGTTTCGCATTTAGTCGTAAAAACGTAAAAAACCAAATTACTTTCGCTTTTATAATATTAGTGTAGATTATTAGCATCAGTTATCACCTATTGATCTGACAAATCAGTCCACAAATGTAATGTGTGATTACACCAAGCAAACAAATTTGAACCATTGGTCTGCTTATCTGACTTATCCAATCTGATTTTAGACAACTTTCGCGTATCATTTAAACAATACATAGGAAAGGATAGAAAAGAGTTGGTGGTAACAGTACATGTAGAAAATCATCAAAAAATAACAAAGAAATGACAAAAAGATATTAAGGTGAACTGACGAAATATTTTCTGTAGGGAGAGAACAAATTTCCATTAAAACTGCACTTTTTCTACGAAAATACATCATCCTTTTGATACTGCACTATAGTAAATGTAATGGGACGGTAAGATATTCTGAGATTATCAACCCTTCGGCCACTAAGGGTCTAATAACTTGGCATCCTTCGAAAAGAAACCATTATAAAGTACATTAATATCCTCCATCAATGAAACAAAGAATATAAAAGCGATAGGGTTGTGAAATATTTGTGGGTACGATTTAATTCAGTATTTCTGAAACTATAATGCGACCGGTAGATTACCGTACACGACAATAGCAACATTCATTTCGGTAATTTATTCATACAGAGTAAAAAAACTCAAATTTCAGTGAAACATCATCATCTACCGAATGGTAAAACATTAACGTAAACTTCCACTCAAATCTCAATTGAAAAACGTACAGAAGGTGAAAATAACAGACTGGTTTTCAGAGGACGTGTGTTATCTCAGTATCCTGTTTCTTCAGGTAAGCGGATTGATATAGCCTCTATTGACGGTGATGTAGTTACAAATAATATGGAAAATCAATTCAACAAACGATTGCCTCAGATTCTTTAACAGAAACCCTGACTAACCCTTTACAACTGTCTTGAAATATTTTTAGTTTGTTTCATACAGATCAGAACCTGACACTAAGTTTCAGCATTTCCTTGTACTTTGCAGTGTCACAATTTTTAATATTCTGGAAACATATAGTCTGGCTTTATCAACAGTTCTGAGCAGGCATAATTAGCAACACTTGAATGAATTACTTTTCTTTATTTGGCCTGAGTTATGCAGGTAGGCTGGATTTGGGAGTCTGCTCCAAGGTGAGTCTCGGTTTGAAACGCAGGGTAGCACGTGCTGGATCAGCTCCGTGGCGTCAATATTTACAGAGGCAATCGCAATTTATCGTCAGCACATTCGCCCCTGCGCCGTCTGCGACAGTCCTCGCGTGACGTACTCCTTCCCAGACGAAGCAGACCACTCGCGAGATCTGAATAACAAATGTCCAGCGAAACTTTCCAACTTTCTACTTGACGGAAAAGTAAATTCATAGTTCCTGATACTGAATAGTACACTCAAATCGGGAAGCTAATCGGTTAGAATCGTAATGGTCATCTACAAATATCAAATTCGAATAATAAGTGCAAGTGGTGCAAAAACGCTGGTTAGGAACGGGGGTTTAGAAATGAGACCACATAAATTTTATTATTTTTTTCAGCGTTATTATTACATGCAAAATGTCACCGATAAAATGATTCAGAATGTTTTGTTTCTAAAATTATTGTTATAATCGGTAATAACTCAGACAACATTGGCTATTTGCTGGGAAGGTTGAAGCAATACGCATTTCGGATGCTTCATTATAGACCGAAATAATTAATAGTACAGTAAGGATTTTTTCTGCAGAGATTTTGCGGGTAGAACTGCGCCGTGCAGTCAATACGGCATCGCAGGTAGCAGCTTGAATGTGTTTAAGGCCCGGTGGACACGAGCGTCATTTCACGTCGCGTGCACGCCGTGTGCACGCCGCGTGCACGCGACATCCGATGCACACGTAGTAGGCGGCAGTAGGCGTCCCACTGACAACGATGGACATGTATAATAAGAAGCGGGTAATTTTTGCGTACTTTATCTTTAAAAATCATTTAATAAGGACACAGGATAGACGTTACTGGTATTATAGGACTATTCCAAAGAACTTATTTTTATAAGAAGCTTTAAAACTATTAAATAAACATTCCAAGAGGACAACCTCTGCCGGCACTGCAGGTCCAAAAAATGCCCTTCTATATTTGTTGGTAATGAAGCATTTTCACTTTCACCAAATATATGAGGCCTTACAGTGGTAAAGTTTTATCAGAAAAAAACAAGGATTTTCAGCTACAGATTGTCACGCGCCAGGAGAAAAGTAGAAAGTATATTTGGCATTCTGTACAATATATGGAATTTTTTTCAAAAAAACAATGTAAATTATGATTTATCTATCCTATTGATAAAGACGTGTTGTTCACTTTACAATTTTTTAAGAACGAGAGATGGGTACAACATTCAGGACGAAATGAGTATAGAAGGTTTTGTCGATATCGGAAAGGACGCCTCAGTTCCAACAAGAGGAACTACTTCAGTATATCCAAGTAAGGAACATGCTATCATGCCTCGAGTACGCTTGGCAACAACGCCTGTGGAAGGCTGTTTGAATTCGCCCGCGCAGCGCTCTTATTGGCCAACTTTAGCTGCGTATAACTCAAAAACGGTACGACTTTTACCAGATTTTTTTTGTATTTATTTCGTTAGTGCAACGTCTCGAACACTGCCCTTACCCGCCGATGATTGAATTTCTGACCACCCTGTATATTATAAAGCACGTGACCTGGCGTACGGAATTAGTGAGAGGTAAGCAGAATAGTAAAATCAAAGATTTTTATGGTTGGACGCAAAAATGGAGCTCCAAGAGCTGCTGTATAAATGTTTTGTTTGTTATAGACGTTATTGTAAATGATTTCTCTCTAGCAGAGCTAATTTACTCTGCCAACAAATGAACGTAAACTTATATATGTTTATGAATATTTGTTGTCATATTTATGGTAGTTTTAAATAAAACTATCTCATAAAAATCAATTTATCTATACACTCTTTCCATTAATTACAAGTCTACTGTTATCAACAGAAACACTTAACTGATAAGAGTAAAATTAAAGAGTTTTCTGAATTTTGGAGTTACAGTAAAGTGTTAGGTTCATTGCACATGTGACTTTCGAATAAATAAAAGGTGCTCATTATAGTAAATGAATTCATGTTTACGTATTATTTATTTTTAATCCAGTAAAAATTGTATTAGATATAGTACTGATATTTACGAGTAATATATCAAAGATTTCTGAATGATGTAATGTGCATGTAGTAAACGTGGGTAATGGATTTTTTTTGTGTATATCTTTACATTTTTTTAAGTAGGTGTACTCGTTTATGTATTGATACGGTGATATTTAATGAATGATTGCATGTTTAAAAAACTATCTACTTACCTCTCTATCCATTCATCCATCATTCCCCTTCTGTCTCTTTAATTTCGTCTCTTTCCACCATTCTGAGCCGCCTCCGCCATTCGTAACCTCACTTGTGCGTTCCCTTTGTAGTCTCCGCTTCCTCCCTCCCCCACAGATGTTGGGACGAATATGGCCGCTGTGCCACGCCGACGCAAAAGCAATATTCCGTTTATAAATGCTGTTTGCTCTGGCAAAGGGAAATTTCAATCGAAGACTTCTGCGCCGCAACAAGATATGTGCCCTCTGCTTTCAGCTACCTGCACGGCAAGAAACACTTTCAATTTCACATGTCATCCTGCAAGGGTCCACTAAGCGCAAAGTGTGCAAGTGGAATAGTTTACCGATTTCTGAAAAAAGTCGACAGTGGTTATTTAACGTTTTTATCTAGTCTTAAAACTTAGAGATTTCGTAAAATAAAGACCACACCCTCAAAACAAGTTGATTAACATACCTACACGACAATCTAACAAGAAAATCTATTTTCCTGCTTTCGTTGTACTACAACGCGTAGGTTGTACATTCTAGTATATAGCAGAATGTTTCACTATTACAAGAATGATTTAAGGATGATCAGGCTTCATGGGTGAGCGGTAACGATTTTGACGCGCCTTCAGGAGGGCGTGGGTTCGAATCCCGGTCCAGCCATCCAGGTTTGGTTTTCAAGTCGCAATGACCGAATTCCATGGCTCTAGTCTTTTCCCACATCTAATGACATCAACGTCAAGGCGTAAAGATAGAAAAAAAGAAACAAGAATGCAGAATACTCAATGCAGGTATATAACACTCTTGTATATGAGAATAAGAATTTAAGGAAACATTCGTAGGAGTTGTTAGTTCCAACAAACAAATAAAAAACTATTTTTGATTCGTTTTTACTGAAATATTTGTTCTGTTTAAACAGGAAAATGAAAATATTTATGTGAGTGGTATTTGGAGCTCCTTTGGAAGTCAGTCGAGATTTAAACTTTTACAATTTTACCAAACTTTAAAGGACTGTGGGATTTAATAACAGAGAAAATGTTGATACGCGGTATTTAAACAGCATTAAGTTTTATTATTGCTCATCTGAAGTTAGCTCGTCAAGTTGTTCTTTATTTGATTAATTTTTTTTTATAAGTTATTAAGTCACAGTTGATTGACGTATGACTTTGCGGACAACGGTTTAGGTTCGTACTCCATAGTCACAGGTCAATGCGTTGTACACTACTGTCCACATGTTCTTGCTCGCTATAAATCAGCTGTACCGTATGGAGCATGCTATTTTTGAGAAACAATAATATCAATCATTTCAAATAGAACATACTGCAACTCATATAGCGAAGGGGAATAAATGATGTATAAACGAAACTACTTTAAGCCTAACTTGTGTGTTTATGAATAGCTATCACGGCATCAAGAGCATATCGCGTGCAATAGTTATAATTGATAATTATAGAATTACTTTTTGCAAATTATTAACTCCAATAATAATAATAATAATTGCCCTTTAGAATATGAATTTTAACTGTAAGTTGGCAGCACTGCTACGCTCTGCCGTAAATATGTAGGCCAACGAATTTGGTGGCTTCTTCACAATAAGACCCAAATTCTCAAAGCTGTAGCTGAACGGTGGTATTTGAGCCAATAACACATGCTCATACTCTGCAATCCACCTTACTACCTGCTGTCATTATTCTGTGCTCCTCCAGCTGATGTTGGCATTGAACATTCGACTAAGGGAATAAGTTGCCGAAATCTGCTGGGTTATGACACAGAGTATTTCAGCCAAAGAACAAAAAGATGTGAAGATGTTGTGGCTGCACACCTCTGAGGACGGGATTTAGTGTTTTAACTTCGACAGTAGCGGATTTTGTTGCGTCTGGGATCACTGACGTATGGGCTTCATTGAGTGAAATCTGAACAGCTCCTGAAGTTTTGACTTATTCCCGGCACTACGGTTAGGAATGGCAAGGCTAACTTTACATCCGATATACAGGTACCTTGAATTCACGGATCACTGTTTTGAAATTATCTCCTGAAACGACGTTTTTGATTAACATTAATTGTTAAGTGTTTACGTTTTCTGATTTTATATAATTTCGTTGTGTTGATCTGTCATGTAACAAACATGCAACTTAATAATGTTATACATTTTTCTATTTGTTATTAAATGTGTTACTTATTTTCAATTGATATAGTTGTTAATAAATAAAGTAATGTTGTTAAGTTTGATAAATCGTCGTAATTGAATACTATCATAAACAACTATCCCATGTAATCACTATAATATTTTAGCAAGCAATAATATTTGAATAAGTTATCAATTGAAATCCTGCTATAACCCATCTCGATGCAAATTTAATTGAAGCTATTTGGGGTAATCAATGTGGGGTTCAGCAGGATTCCTCTTGTTGGCAGCGTGCTTTCTGTGGAACGTGTGTTCAAATGCTCGGTCCGGCTATGAATTCCCTATAGCAGATTTTATTATTTAAGTAGTAAAAAATCTCTCTTCTGGGGTTATACTGCCTAAATATGGTGAACAGAGGAGAAGTGCTCCGACATTAAACTTCATGCACGTAACAATAATAATACATGCCTGTTGTTTATTTTTTTATCTGCTTTACGTCTCTCTAACAGCGAGGTCTTTAGAGACGGGAAAAAATGGGGGGCAAGGAATGGGAAGGAATTCGACCATGGCCTTCTTGAAGGAAGCATCCCGGCATTTACCTGGAGTGATTTGGGAAACCATGGAAAACCCAAATCTGGATGACCGGGCGGGGATTCGAACCGCCATCCTCCCGAATGCGAGGCCAGAACGCTAGCCGTTACACCACCAGTCTCGGTCTGTTGTTTCAAGGTAGGATTAAAACGGAGTTTAACATCCACAAGATTGATAGCGGAGGTACGAACTTACGTGTTTCTCTTTATATAAAATCACGACATCGTCGCTTATCTAAACTTGGGGAGAAGTCGCGCGAGAAACTCTCGAGAGTTGCTCTCGGGAAGGTGTCCATTTGAGAGAAGGTTTTGACTAGCTCTATTCTCGGCGAGTTGCTCGCGACAAGTCTCCGAACCCAGAGAGCAGCAGAGAGTTGTCAAGATGGCGGCGCACAATAGAAAGGTGGCGTCAGCTGTGATGATACTAGCTGCTACTACTAAAGAGAGGAAATACTGAGTAGGAAAAGCTGCTGGGTTAAGACTAAAATTAAAAGGAGAAGTGTATTTATCAGTACATGAATGAGTTACGGCAACTCTTAGATTTTTTTTTTTCTATAAGGTAAATTTAATTAATTACTAGTTGAATGAACACGCCAATGCAACTGTTAGGCAACTGAGGAAACATGGCCTGCAACAACATCGCATTGATTCAGTCCTGCCAGACATTTCCAACAGGCCTATTCAGCACCTACAAGAATTAAACAGTTGCATTGGCGTGTTCATTTAACTAGTAATTAATTAAGTATCTGTGGAAACATGGCCTGCAACAACATCGCATTAAATTTAATTGTTGCAGAATACGTCGATTTCATTTTTAAAAAATATTCCTTACGTCATCTTGACGTAATTTTGGAGGATTCGTATTCAAACCTCCAGTATATTAATTAATCTTCCACAATTACGTTCTGTTTGAAAGACAGTCAATTCCGGAATTACAAACTTAAGTGCATTAAAATAAGTCTACTTAAATTAATAATTTTCGATAGCTCCAGTTCCACGTTACTATTTTTAACTTTTTACAGTTCTTGAGATACCTTGAAAAATTCATAAAATCTTTCATCAATTTGAACTTTCTGTCGTAATTGCAATGAGTCTACAATAAATACAAAATATATTGATATTAAATGTTATTAAATAGTATACATGAATCGTTCACATTTCCTTATAATTCTGAAGATTTCTTTGAATTTCATCTCCGAAACAACAAAATTTCTCTCTCATTTCCTACAAATCAATTTGAATTTTGATTCTGTCCCGCTAATCGACACGTTTCATATTCTACAGCAATTCTCTGCCTTCATAAATTTTAATTAATTCCTTTATTTCTTCTAATGACCTATTTTTATTCATTATGTTAACAAATCCCACTGAGTTCTCAGCTTCTGCTCTCAGACTTTCGGATATTGTTCGTGTTCTGCGAGCTGATCTGAGTCAGCGGAAGATCGACGTGTCGACTTGCGAGCAAGTCGATTATTCTCAGCTCTCAGGCAGTAGGTCGAGCGACTCTGCGAGGCGTGTCCACTGGCGAGTTAAGCTATCGAGAGCTTCTCGCTATTATTTACTCTCAAGTGGACACGCACCTTAACATCGCCTTTGACCACCTTCAGTTTTTTAAAAAATTATGTTTTATTTATTTATTTTATTTTATTGTCCTTTTGCTGGTTGGTGACATCAAATGAGCTGCAAAATTCATTTCACAAAGATTGTAACGAGGTGCTCTTGGTGGAGGGTGGAGTGGAGTGGTGAATACCGGAGATCTCCACCTGGACCAACCTTACCTTCTCACCTTTATACTTTAACATGAAATCTAAATATTAAAAATGGTTTTAATCTAATGGTTGCTACAAGGTGAACTAGAACCATGTACTTTACACCAGAAATAAAATTTGATTTATTGGGTCTTAAGGATGATACAATGCCAGGTAACATTTAACTTTACGTTAATCATATTTCAAAGGAAACAAGCTATACCCGACAGTTACATTCATAGGTAAAAGAAAACATAAAAATTTGAATTAACTATTTCAACAAAGAACAAATGAACATATTATCAAAACGGCAACACAGGCCATCATATTGATGTTAACGTTCACAATGAAAGGGGAAAACCCAGGGCGCCAGTTTTAAAAAAAAACAAGAAGCACTGTCTTGCATTTATCACAAACCAGCAAGGTGCTAAAATTGAAATTAATCATGAAATCAGCTAGCTCAGTGATTTATTTAGGACGGTAGTAGAGTCTGTCTCAGGGCCGCTTAAGGATTCACAAGTCTATCAAAAACCCACCGGAATGCGACCGTATGCTTCGTTACTTTACCATGCGTCGACGTGAAGAAATGTGCAGCAGATAATGCCACGACAGCTCCGAAACCAGGAAGGTGGTTTCGCCACGTTCCACAATGACCCTCAGGCTATGGCAGGCTTGCCATATAATTTCCCGCTCTCCTGAGCAAGAAAGTACAAGTCAATGTGACCGGACCCAGTCACTCATGGCTGGATGTGAGCGTGTCGGCTTCAACACGTCTGCTCGGTTGTCGGTCCGGACTGCCAGTGCCGCTTAAGATGGCCTCTTCCTTCTTCCTCGGAAAGTCCACATGTAACAAACTCCCTAGAATTAGTACTGTGGACCCTTATGACTTTCACGATTGGTGCATTGAAACAAGTCCGTCGTCACGTGTTTTTATCGCGCCCTTCCATACGCTATCACCGTTCGCGCACTTTTCGTGGCCTCGCGCCAACGTCAGAGGGAGGGAGCAAGTTCACTGTCCCTAACGGGTTTTCCAGCGCGTGCCTGCATTGTTCGGGGGTAGGCGTCTCACTGTCGCGAAGCCTCAACGACTTTGTCTGGCCCCAGACCGTTAAAATGGCAGCTTTCAGCTTCCCAAACCAAATGTCACTGAACACTAAGCTTTACAGAAATTAAATTATAATAATAATGACTTTGGCTGCCTGGGTTGAATATACAATTATTACCTATACAATATTTCTATTATCTACCATATTTCGATCTACATAATTGAATATCATAACGAAATCTGAATATTACAAATAAAAAAAATCTGAATATAAATTAATTATTTAATTATTCGTTGTGGGTGACTCCGTCACACCACAAGATTCTTTTGGTTGTGTGTGAATTTCTAAGTATCTAATTTATTTCACTTGTGAAATCCTCTTGCTTTTCTTTATTGTTGAAAGGGCAAGAAAAAAATAAGAGAATATGCGATCTGTCAATATTATCGGAAAGTTGAGGCTGCTTTCGCAAAATGTAAAATTCGTGTTAAAAATATTCTTGTATCGATTTTTAATTTAAAAAAATTCTAATTAGTTAAAAATTTATTTTTACATCTCCGCCTCCAGTTCTGTTAAACGTCTTCTTCCGTGGAGGTCAAACACTTAACTCCGCATGTGCATCGGCGCCCACAAACATGACCTCCGTTACAAACCTATTTTAAAGCAGGCGGTTTCTATCGGCTGCTCCTATCCCGAATGGTCATGTCAACTATTAATTTATGTTGAATATGAACAACGGAAGCATTTGGTGCACTTCAAATACACAGTTTAGGCGAAGACCGGCTAAGCCCTTCAAAAATCGCAGCCCTGGCGTGGAGTTAAGAACATTGTAGTTATTAGATAGTGGTTAATAAAATAGAGAGAACATTTCTTTACTACTATTTATTTTTAATTTTTGGCACTTGGTTACAAGACCATACATCCATCATAAAGTTGCATTGTTATTACCTTGACGTACTAAAGCTGATGAACTTCATATAACACCATCCTTCAAAAAAATTAAAACTATATATCAAGAGATTTAAAATACACATTTGAAGTTATTATAGACAGTAAAATTTACGACATATGCACTGCATTGCAAGCATTCCGAAATATTAAAACTATTCTGATATTTGCATAAAAAGAATATTTTTTGTCACACTTATGAACTACTAAAGATCATGAATTTTATATATCACCATCTTTCAAAACAATTTATAATTATATATCTAGAGATAAAATTTAAAGTACACATTTGATGTTATTATAAAATAGTATATTACAGACAGTAAAATGTACAACGTATACAGTGCATTGCAAACATTTCAAAATAATAAAAGTATTTAGCTAAATGTGTAAGCAGTACATTGTTTATCACAATTCCAACTCGGACTGGATTATAATTTTATTTGGTTGTTTTCTATAAACGTTACAATGGACGTGTATACTCTTTGGTCTTCCATAGCTAAAAGGTTCAAGGTGTTTGTTGGGAGTTTTATGCCTAGTTGTTGCAGGTCTTCCAGTAGTTTGATGGACTGCTGCCAGTGTCTTTTTCACGAGAATATCGCGTGGTTTAAATCTCCCTCGCTTGTCTCATCACAGCCGCACAGAGGAGATGATATTATATGTAATGTGTACAGATGTTTAGGAAAGCAACCGTGGTTGCATTTTAACCTAGATATAATGCTCACAGTTTTTCTTGTTATATACGATCTTTAATACCACTGTTTTTCCACTAACCATTTTTCAAGATTTTTCAAAGAGTTGGAGAGGACTTCCTTGGCCTCTAGTATGGTGTTACCAATCACACATATGCATAGGCCATCAGAATATTGTTGTATGAATGTGCTGTCTGCTAATATCTGGGCTAAGTCTGATGTGTATATATTAAACAGTAGGGGAGATGGTGTGGAACCTTGCGGTAATCCAGTAATAGTCTCCCTTGGACCAACCGTGCCTGTTTTAGTATTGATGATCAGAATTCTGTTTTTGAGCAGTGGGCATAGGTTTCCTACGAACATACGAGGGATTCTCATGCGTTTTAGCTTGTGTGCCAATACTGGGATGCTGACGTTATCGTACGCAATAGACTGATCAATATATACGGGGTACAGATATCCATTCCTGCTCTGACAATTTGAATGTCTAGTTTCGCCAATAAATCATTGGTTCCTTTACCTTTTCGAATCCAAACTGGTGTTCTGTTAACAGATGCTGGTTTTCGATTTGCCACTCCATCCTGTGTTTGATAATTTCTTCTAGAACCTTAAGGGGGCACGGTAAGAGAGTTATTGGTCGATAGGAGGCTGCATCTTGGAGGTCCTTTCCTGGTTTTAGAAGTGGTACTATTCTGGCAGTTTTTAGTTGAGGTACCATATGTTATTTAGCGCACTTAAAAGAATGGACTTTCCGGAGGTAGGTAGGTGTTTTAATATTGAGTGCTGTATTTTTGCATTTTGATAGGATCCTTTCTAACTCTGTCATGTCGAAAGGTTTGAGAAGAGAGTGCTGATGCTTCGTACTTAGCTGCAGCCATATGTAATTTTGTGTTGCAGGGGGAGTCAGCCTGGCGATTATTTTTTTCTGTGATTTCTAGCTTAATATCTGGAGGTCTTTTTAGACAGCATGACGAAAGCACTTCACACGTTTCCATATTTGTGTCAACGGTGTGTTTTTATTCAAAGTTTCACAGAACTTCCTCCATTCATGCCTCATCTTCGTTTTAAGTATCTTCTTTGTATGTGCCTGCATTTTCATAAATGTAATATATTTGTCTTCTGTGCTGCACATTTTATAGTTCATCAGAGCTTCTTTCCTTTCATGCACCAAACGATTGTGTTTATTGTCCCATCACGTGGGAGTTATATATGAGTATAGCTTCCTCGGTTTGTTTACTGGAATCGATTGTCTTGCGGCCCTTTGTATGGTTTTCTGGATAAGGTTATAACTCTTACTTCTGTAGTCTGATATATTATCCTCTTCTATATATGAATTTATTGTTTCACGATATTTTATCCAATCAGCCTTAGCCAACTTCCATTTGTATATTGGAGAGGGTGCACTTCCTTTCGGTCTGCGGTATCTCGATTTAATCAAGATGGGGAGATGATCCGAACCTAATGGTTCCTGGAGGACTTCCCAGCTATAGAGATGAGCAAGAGAAGGTGAATTAAAGGTAATTTCCATTGCGGATTTACTTATTGATGGCTTAATAATCCGGGTTTCCGAACAGTCATTTAGGATTATCAAGTTTTCTTCTTCTATTGCCTGCGTGAGAATTCGGCCCATTCGATCTGTGTTGCTACTTCCTCAAGCTGTAATGTGACCGTTAAAGTCACCCATGATGATATATGGTTGTGGGAGTTATCTTAAGAGCATTATCAGTTGTTGTTTAGAGATAGTTGTATTGGGTGGTCTATATACTACCGCTATTGTTATTTCGGCGTGTTCGCTCTTGATACTAGCTACACAGGTCTCGAAGTCTGTATTTATGTTAGCTAGTTGTATAATCCTATATGCTATGCATTTTTTAATGAGGAAAGCTGCACCCCTGCACCCCCCCCCACCCCCCATATACATATACCCTGTCACATCTGACTGTGTTGTATCCTTTAAATGTTAGATTTTCTTCTGGCCTTAGCCAGGTTTCTATTGCCGCCCCAATTGATACGTCGTGTATTTTTAGGGCCTGCTCAAAACTTTCTTTATTAGAC
The DNA here is from genome assembly GCA_031002005.1 of Vandiemenella viatica. Lineage (NCBI taxonomy): Eukaryota > Metazoa > Arthropoda > Insecta > Orthoptera > Morabidae > Vandiemenella > Vandiemenella viatica. The sequence continues at coordinate 29,248,289 of JARYHS010012519.1, read as the reverse complement.
CGCAGGGACCTTGCGTCCCAATATAGCAAATTGTTGTCCATTGATCGGAGATTTATGTTCCGATGTTTGTTAATAATTCTTGCAGCTTATTACTGATGATGGACGAATCAATCGCACCCACTGATTTTACCACTTCCAGTATGGCAGTAATGAAGATCATGAGGTATTCAACCAGAAGAGAAGATTTGCTGACTGCTGTAGAAATTTCTGAGTGTTCTACGGTATGGGGTGGTTCTGGTGGAAATGGGATATTTGTTATCTCCCGATGGCTGTTGAATATTGGGTTAGCCGGGCCATTGCTTCTCAAGTACAGGTGGCTGGGAGTTATTGTTCTATTTGTCGCTGTTCTAGGTGGAGCCGAGTTTCTATTTGCTCTGCTGCATAAAGTTGTTTGACGGGCGTCATAGTGTCTTCTGGTTTGGTATGCTTGGCCTCTGTTACTCTCATAGGCTGCAGTTGCAGTAGGAGGAAGAGTTAGCGGGATTGTTTGTTTGTGGACTGTTCGAGTAGGGACTTCCTCTAATAGTTATTTGTTCGCTTCATCCGGCAGTAAGCTATGCTACTACGTGTGCGTATGAACGTGAATTTAAATTTGGATACCATGACTGAGAACTGCTAATTATGAGGTTTTGATTTCTTTCCTTTTGCCATATGCATACTGGACATGGCCGGTCTGTTGATAAATGGTTGCCTTGGCAATCGATACATTGCGGTTGCACTTCTATCGTGCAATCTTTGAGGTTGTGGAGCCCTGTACGTCTATTTCATGGGGGTTAGCTTTTACACTGTGCTTTTGTGTGATTATATCTGAGACACTGAAAGCACTGAATGACGGGATGATGGATGGTTCATACGGTTGAACTATGCATCTCATGCCGTACAGGTAAACAAATTGAGGCAATGTTTGAGACTGAAACTGGAAGAGGGCGACTCTGACAACCACTTTCGGTTGGGATATTTTTATGGAATCTTCTTACCTTCAGTACCTGGAAAGGTGATACTATTTCTATTAGAATTTCGTCTGGTGATAGCGCAGTGTCTATATTACGGAACACTCCCTGCTTTCTGGTCATGTAATAAAAAAATGTATGCCTCTTGGTGGGTTTCATTGAATGTTTTCATTTCGACTAATGAGTTTGCGGTTGCACCGGAGTTTGTCTCGATCCTGATTCTGTTACGTTCCGTGGACGTTATGTTAATAATTTCTGACCTGATTTGATTGTTATGTTGAAAGAGCAGTTTACCGATTGACATGGGATGAAGTCTGCCTATATTATTGTTCGTACTTTCAAGTATCACGAAGTATGGACTGTGGTCTGTAGGTTCATACTTGTTGACTTGCATTATTTGATTTAAAGGGTTATTTGATTTATCATGGTTGCTAGATAAACGCGGTTGTAGTTGAGACATTGACTCTGGGAAAAGATTTGTTATATTAGCGGGTATACTTTCTTTAACTAAAGGGGCCTTTATATTGCTATTTAGCGATGTTACTGTTGAACATTCGCCAGACTACGTGTAATTGTTTCGCACGTTTACTCACAGAAGTAGTCTGGTTGATACCCTGAGGCGAACGTGATCGGGAGCGTAGGCGAAGTCGCACTTTTTGATTCTGCTGACGTTGTTGATGGTCTGTGGTAGCTTCTGGGTAGTCCTGTTGCCTCTCTTCGATGTCCATGTGAGGTTGAAGATCGAGGAAAGTTGCTTCTTGTCGGTGCTGTGGCTGGTAGAGATCTGGGCGGTGGCTGATGTTTTGTGGAGTTGTGGAAGTCTGAAGTTCTTCGTTTCCCCAGGCTGCATATTCATCTGCATTCTCTACTATGTAGAATATGCGTAGCGCTGCGCCAACTGACAGACTAGTTGCTGTTGTTAGTTCAGGATTTTCAGCCATAGTGTTCCAGAGACTGAGTCTCGGAACACTACGGTGATGACTAACATATGTTTGTGCTGTTTCTTAAGAACTTTAGAAACACTACTAATGAACAGCTGATGAAAATACTAGTGCACCGTAACCAAAAATGTCTGTCCGCGAATTCACTAGACTTAACTGCTTCACTTGACTCGATCGAGGAAAGTCGAGCGTCCGCACGCTACGGTGACTCGATGTAGACTGATTCTTTACTACTTCTCTCAAGTCTTGAGTTCTCAAGCTAAACGACGCCTCTTTATAGGCCAATTATCGCTAACAACGCCTGCTGAAGACTCATGAAGGCGAGGCAACCAGTTGTCTCTAACGTCAAAATGCGAAATAGCCATAATATGCTTGGCAATTTGCCACAAATATATGACGCAAGATGATGAAATAAATGTCATGTGCACTTAACTATACAAACTCCTTTTGCAGCAATTTCCAAAAAGAATTGTTACACTTCATTATTATGTTTGACCCATCAGATGCAAAACCAATTAAATTATTACATTATTTTTTATGCAATATAATTGGTTCTAAAAAAACTTTACAATGTGTTAAATAAGAATGCCACCTCAGCAGCTACTAATGGAATAAGAGCTAAAAAAAGCAATCTTTGATGGTCTCCTTTTATTGCATATCTCATGACTACGCACAAGTCTTTGTTTGGGCTAAGATCACTGGAATCGTCAATTTAAGCAAAAACTTATTCTGCCGCAGATCTTCAATTAATTTATCAAAACGTTCTTTTTGAATAATCTGATCTATTATGGCGTGAGGTTTCGTTATCGAACATTTTATTTCTTATGCAATTTTTGAATCGGGACAAATGGACTGTATCAGCTTTGGTAGTTGGTCCGTAATGGTAAATTATGTTCCGTAACAAACGAGGCTAGTAACAATGTAAGTACTGGTACTGAGTAGAAAACAATAAAATATTTTTACCTTGTTTAATCTGTATATCAGGTTTTTACGTTTTTGTCACAGTAAATGACGATAACTTTCTGATTTTATATTTAATGGTTCCGAATGTGCTTGTCAAGAATTGTGTTTCTTGAACGCGTCTTTACCTGATGTAATATTAATATCCTTATTATAACTCATACAACAGGCTTAGTTTATGTTTTATGACTTTTTGCAGGCAGCATAGAAATACTTTTTTGTGTTTACTCTCATTGTACTCGGTTCTTTGTCTGACGACATTTTGACTTAAAAGAGAAATTTTCTCCGAGTTACTAAGTGATAAAAAGTAATGAACAAATAAATTCCGAATTCTCGTTTATATAGACAAGCGAAATAGCTTTCGAATCCCCTAAAAATGTCGGAAATATATGATACCAGTGAATACCCCAAAACATTCGGGAACATTCTTAAATAGGTAACTACTTATCATATAATCGTTCGAGGAATTCCCCGTAAAACATTAACAAAACGGGTTGTTAAACTTAAAAACGTAAAATGAGTAAACAATTCTGGAAAATATCCTCAGAAATCGTGGAAAAATCGTTATATTCCGGTATTTCGGTACGACAGACACCATATCGGTAGAGTAACCGAAAAATCGGTAGGTTCGAGATGACTGCAGGCAACAAATTAGAAGCCGTTGAATGTATCGTTAGATTTTTACGTAGTGGAGGGTATTCTTATATCTTACAATCGAAAACGCCACACAGCATTGTACGGACAGATCTCGAACTTGCCACAAGAGAGAACGCTAGTAGGCATGTCCAGGACCTGCTAAAGATATACCAACAGTTTTCAAACAAATTTCATGCTTTGAATACTTCTCTGTGTCTTGAAACCACTCAAACTCAGTATAAATTCATAATTGCCTCTAGTAAGATTAATCAGTAGCAATATCTAATATTCCAGTGTAATCTGAATGAGTAGTATTTTCATTATACGAGCACTAATAACTTAATTATGGTTAGAGTTCTATTTAAGTCTTACAATTTTAAAATGTTTCATCAGGAATTCAGTATTACCGCTCCGTACCAGTGTACTAACAGAATATATTAGCTTATTAAGCCATTTAAAACTTAGTCTTAAGTGTTGAAAAATGCGATTAATACTTGAACATTGGTGCTGGTATGAGTGGAATGTAGTGGCTTTGTAACTGAAGATTAAACGAAACAAGCATAGCAGAAGATTTAAAAGAATTTTTAATAGCAATATCCATCACCGCTCATTACATTTAATTCAAGTTTTTTTAAAAAAAATTAAAAATGTTCATTTCTTACAATACTGACAGGAACGACTTTAAGCAAGAATCAATCATTAATAAAATAAATGTAAATTATTTTTATTTGATAAATGATGGAAAATCAATGTTAAGTAATTTGAAAAAAATTGTTGCCATATTATATACGATATCTGGAGCTGCATTCTACAGCAAGGCAGCAGGAATATATATATATGTTACAGAGAAAACAGAATGGTTGCAAACATTCTGTGATATGAAAGAACTAGCAAAAAGTTTTAGAAAATTGAAGCTTCACTCAAGACGGATGAAAAGCATACAACTACAAAAGTCATAAGGAGTGCACACCGGTACATTATTATTATTTTCCTTCAAGGAGAACTTGTAAGTGTGAAAAATGCTTTTTCCACTCGGTCGCAAAGCGAATCCATGGTATACATTCACATTTTAAACAACCTCTTGAAGAGTTGTATACTATTAAATTTTATGAAAATTTATTTTGATCATTGTATTGTCAAGTTTCTAAAAATGTACTGTTAAATATTTTAATGTTTAATTGTTCATTTTTTCAGTATAGAGAGGGAGACCCGCGTCATAGTTTACCTTAATTGTGAGATCATAAAGTTAAAACTAATTTTGTATCAATCTAAAATATGTCTAAATCGTTTAATCATTTTTGAAGGGATGACAGAATTGGGAAAGAATATTTCACTTTTATTTTCTAATACAATTTCTTCATGACATGCAAGTTCTAGAAGCTTTCAAACAGTTTTTCGTAATGTGCTGTTTTAATTGATATTCACAAATGATTGTTGCTACAATAATAACATAGTATCATTTTATTTGACCGTCGGCTATTACGTAATTAGGTTCTCTATGTTTGGGTGAATTTGTCGTGGTATAACCGTGATAAACCAGCACACAAATTTCGATTTTTCTAAGGAACACCAACTTCAATAAAATTCCTTTTTGTTTCAGTTTTGAGGTGTAACGCATGTATTTTCAGATTTTTCTCTTGGTATTTCTAATTTTTCGAGGCCAAGATTTAAAATAAGGGAACAGTTAATACACAGACGGAAAAAAAAATCCCAACACCAAGAAAAAATTATTGTAGAGTAATGAAATTTGGACAATGCATTTGTCAAGTTAACATGTTTAATTGATTAAATTTTCAAGATCACAGGTTAATTTAAGCTCAAGAAAATGCATTTCAAATGTGAAATACTGTTAAATTAATAGCCGGTGTAACCTCCAGAATTTTGAATGCAAGCCTGCAAACGTGAATGCATTGTGTCATACAGGTTTCGAATGTCACTTTGTGGTATGGAGTTCCATGCTTGTTGTACTTGTGCTGTCAATACTGGGACGGTCAGTGCTGGCTGTGGATGATGCTGGAGTTGTCGTCCAATGATATCCCATACGTGTTCAATTGGAGACAGATCTGGTGATCTCGCAGGCCAAGGTAACATGTCGACACTCTGTAGAGCACGTTGCGAGACAACAGCGGTATGAGGGCGAGCGTTATCCTGTTGAAAAACTCCCCCTTGAATGCTGTTCATGAATGGCAGCACTACAGGTTGAATTACCAGACTGACGTACAAATTTGCAGTCAGTGTGTTTGGTATAACCACAAGAGTGCTCCTGCTGTCATAGGAAATTGCTCCCCAGACCATGACTCCAGGTGTAGGTCCAGTGTGTCTAGGCAGCAGACAGTTTGGTTGCAGGCGTTCCCCTGGCCTCCTTCTGACCAACACTCGGCCATCACTGGCACCAAGGCAGAACCTGCTTTCATCAGAAAACACAACAGATCTCCACTCCGTCCTCCAATGAGCTCTGGCTTGACACCACTGGAGTCGCAAACGGCGATGGCTTGTAGTCAGTGGAATGCACGCTACAGGGTGCCTGGCTCGGAGCTGTCCTTGAAGTAACCGATTTCTAACAGTTCGTTGTGTCACTGTGGTACCAACTGCAGCTCGAATTTCTGCCGCAGACGCAGTACGATGCGCCACAGCTGTACGCCGAATACGGCGGTCTTCCCTCTCAGTAGTGCCACGTGGCCTCCCGGAACCCGGTCTTCTTGAGGCAGTACCATCCCTTGACCACTGCACCCAACAATCATGCACAGTGGATACATTCCGGCCAAGTCTTTCTGCAATATCGCGAAAAGAAAATCCACCTTCTCGTAGCCCTATTACACGACCTCGTTCAAACTCGGTGAGCTGTTGATAATGGCTTCTTCGTCTTCTTAAAGGCATTCTTGGCTAACATCAACTCACTATGTCAAATCTCAGCGGTAAATAACGTTCACAAACTTTACAGCGCGTATTTAAAGCAAACCTGATTTGCAAGCTCTGAGTAGCGCTACTAGCGCCACACTTATGCGCGAAGCGCGAAATTTGAATCGATGTCATCTTTCAGATGTATAAACACGCCTACCAAATTTCGTTTATCTAACACAAGTCTTTCTTGGTGTTGGGATTTTTTTTTCCGTCTGTGTAGTTCTGCCTCTGCAAACTCAATGAGTAACCGATAAAACTGCGTTTCTCATTTTTTCTCATGGTAAACGCCTTGATATTTGTTTTGTTGAAATTAATAACTTCCGTCTTTATGAAACTTACAGGATACTCAACTATATTTGGGAGAGAAGTGTTAACACTTATCGCTCTTGTTTGTGAAAGCTTGCATAGCTAGCAAACGTAGGAAAAAGTATTTCCGTTCCCCAGGAAATGAGAGTAAAGGCATTTGTTCAGTAATCATCTTCTTCTATACATCTTTTAGTACACTCTAGTTGCGTTTCTAGTTGACGCATAGCCTTAACTTTGTCGTATGTTTACCACGAAGTGTTGTAACATGCAGTGCGGCACTCAATAGGATATACGATCTGTTATTCCCTTACAAAACAGCACTGCAACTTCTCTGAGATTCCAGTATTCCGCTGAATTCGCAACAAGTTTTGGTTGTACTGGCGATACTATGTTCGTCTAGTCAACAAATAAAAGTGTGCAACCCAGATCTTGTTGTATCTGACGATAATGGCTGGTCTAGCCAACAAATAAAAGCGTGCATCCCAGATCTTCCGTAAGTGTTGCCGTATTGGTAAATAGCTGTTATCTAAAAGCAGCCCCTTTAGAGCCAGAAATTTCCTTCTCATTTCTGTCGACCTGTGCTATTGCTGTGGGTTTCTCCTTTGAGCCCCAATCTCGCTACCAGCCACATATTGAATATCCATCGGGCCCACGGGGAAGCGTGGCTCTACGCCTTGAATACAGAGTTGGGCTGCGCACAATGTTTGCCTCCGCGTTGGATATGCTCCGCGTTTTCCATCAGCGCTGCAGGTGTGTAAAAAGACCTGCCGTCGCACATTCGCCCTCGCAACCGCTCCACAGGCAGCCAAATTGTGCTTGGAATTGGAACGCGAAAAGCAGTACTCACGACCTTGCACCAAGTCTTTCAGCAACGGTTGGCATGCACTTCGAGTGTGGTACTCATGCGAAAAGCATTTACGAATATATGATTGAGCGTAAGAATGCCTTGCAAAAAAATTCCTGACTGAATTGTTAAAAACTGTTTATGACAACATGCCCTGAAAGTAAATAAGACTTTCAGTGGGGGCTCATAGAATATTTTGAGTGATCACATATTTCGTTGTATTATAATGTATAAATGAGTGTATGAGTCACTGAAATCCCTTGTAGGAAGGAGATTAAAAGGGACTTCTTTTTTAAAAAAAATCGGCGTTGGCCCATATAAGGGAAGCATCGTCAAATTCGGGATGATATCGGGAAACTATGGAAAACCGACATTTTGATTACGGAACACTGTATCAAATCCGTAGGGAAAAAAAAAACACAGAATTTGCTTCAGTCCCCCCTTAATTGATCACTTCTTGGAGAATGATATGCTTGGACCATATGGATATAACCACTCTCCTATAAGTAATATCACAGTTTCTGATTCACTCAGTCTCCAGGTTTCTTGAGACAAAACTTCTGGTGCACTGTACAATATTTGTATTATTATTACTCTTTATCAAAGCTCTAAAACGATCCAAATGTGTTGAGCGATGTAAAGCTCTGTGCTGTGTATCACGTGAAGGAATTGGAACCACGAATGCGAGAGATGCCGTCAAAACATCTTCTTGCAGCCTTAACGAAAAATCTTGACTTTACCGATGCCGAGAGTGGTGGGTGAGCGGTTAACGCTCTTCCCTCGCATTCGGAAGGACGCCGGTTCGAATCCCCGTCAGGGCATCCACATTTGGGTTTTCCATGGTTTCCCAAAATTACTCCAGGTGAATGTCGGGATACTTTCTTCAAAAGGCCATGGCTGATTTCCTTCCCGTTCCTTGTCCCCAGTCCCATTGCGCCTCTAATGACCTCGACGTCGACGAGGCTGAAGCCATAAGTAAAAAAAAAAACCTTACCGATTAAAACAATTTTACTATCCATCGCACCTGACACAGTTACAGTTTAAAAGAAGTCCATCTAATTTTTTGCCAAGCTTTCTATCACTCAGTAATTGCTCTGACTGTTTTATCCTTGCATCATAAAAATAAAACTGCTGTTTCAGCTTTCATACCAGACAAAATATCACTTTTTACCGTATGGAACGGTCTTTAGCCATTCCAACTTGTACTTACGAAAGAACAGCTGAATCACTGTTATGGAAGGAAAGTATCATACTATAACATCCGTACCCTCTGTCTTTATAACTTTATTTTAATTTGAACCAATCGGACTTCATAACGACTGTTGACTGCATTCACTGGTAGGTGATTAGGTATTGAGCACAGGGTAAGAGGCAGGAACATGTATAATAAAGTAGTGAATAAACTGATGAAGCACATAATTAAAACCATTCTCTGGTCTGTTTTGAGATTGGCACCAGAAACTGATAAACTGTGACACGGATGCATTTAAACAAGTGCACAGGAATCTCCCAAAAACCAGTCGTTCTACATACCAACAATTTATCTGAATGCATTAACTTCCACTCCCTTAATCACATAGAGAGATGAGAAATTTTGCAGACATAGAGAGAGAAATGTGCTTACTTCGTTTTTTATGCAGTGGCTCTTCTCAACGCTGGCAGAAATGGCGATCGATCCACACTAAGGGGTTCTATTGTGTGTGGTGGAAAGTAAATACTCTTCGTGTAACGGGAACGTGGAATGCATTGAGTCTTTATAAGAGTGGCTCTGCCAAACCGAACTTCTTGAACTTCTATTGCTGTTTTGAACATGTTGTCGCCTTCCTGTTCTCTTAGAATTCATGGAGACGCGTCCACAGACTACACCAGAAGCGCTTAGCTAACTTCCAATGGTATCGCTGTAGGTACAATAACTAGTTTGATGTAGTTAAAAAGTGCAGTTTAACAGCAAATTATACAACGTAGAGTGAAGTGAGTGATATTAAAGGTAATAATGCTAAAGTGTAGCAAGAAACAACGGTGCAGAAAGTGCTGTTCCGGACTGACATGTGCTAGCTGCCACAATTTTTACCACTGACGATGCCCCACTCCAGAAGGGCGAAACGCGTCTGGTAGATGAAAGTCAATAAAAAACAGTTGTTAAAGGACGGATTTTTATTCAAAAATATTTATGCAACAACTGCGGAACATGGTCTACAACAAAACTACTGGTATTAAGGAGTATCTACTGTCCCCTGAGCGGCTTGGGACTAAGGATGGGTACTAGTGGGAATATTTAGTCGGGTAGCTTGACTACTCAGAGAGAGCTAATCACTGTTATGGTCTATAGAGCGGAAGTGCATGCTTCTATTACTGCTATTAATGAAACAGTGGTTGAAGATTTTACAACCCTTTCTTAGAAAGGAACAATAAGATACATAGGGTCTCGACTATGTACAAATAACGGTACTATGACCCGATAGATATAGATACAGATGCTTACAGGTTTAGAGCAGAGCAGAGCAGTGGGCGGAGGCAGTGGCGAGGCTTCGGAGTCCGGTGTTCGGGCCCGGGCTGGCATGCCCGGGCCGGCGATAACTTCCGTGCGACGTCCTCTGACCGACCAAGTTCGACCCTCCTTTATATACGCCTTTACTGCTGATGTGACCCACTAACGCTACAGTTGCCTCAACATTGCCTCACCTCCACCGTTATTGCTAGAGATCCAGGCATGGCACGCGACAATGTCTACCTTACGGAAGAATCTACAATATTCCAAAGATATTATATTTCTTATAGGGTGACTTTTTGTTTCCGTAGGGTTGACCGAGAGCGTCCTGCTTTTGGCGCTAGCCTGGAAACGGTAACTGAGGTGAATGACTCCTAAGCGTTTCTTATAATGGCTGGCATTCAGCATCACCCTTAAAAAATATTCCTTGTGGTTCACAAATGTCTTCAACCTCACACCTGCTGCACAAAATATTAGATTTCTTAATTAATTTCTTGTTAACTTTTTAACTTAAAACCTTACAGTCCCTATGAAATCCTCTCTGGTGTCCAACCGGATGATGTTATAGAAACACGACGTTTCGACAGCTATCTCTGCTGTCTTCATCAGGATCCTGATGAAGCCACCCGAGAGGATTTCATTGCATCAGTACGCCGGGAAAGTCTCTACTCACACTTACAGTTCCTAATTTTTGATGACATTCGGCTGCATAGGTCATACAGCCATCTCAATGTGATTATCATGACTCTACCAGTGCATCAGTTTCTCCAGTATACAGTATTGTTGCTAATAAGTACGGATACCTGGACATTACGGACCGCCACGATATTCACACACGCACTATACTTAAACATCCACGCCCTAGGCCGTACTCGAACCGGCAGCACTTTCTATTACGTCTGTTTATCTCGTTGCACCACAATATATCCTATTCCATTCGCCAACTAAACTTCCTCTATGCTATCAGCGATACCAGGTTTTTAAATAGTTCTAACTTGTTAACACTGTAATGTTCATTGTGGTGCCTTCAAAAACTAACGTTTAAAATGACTTGGAGACAATGTCACCAGTGGTTTGTTGTCTCGTACATTCACTTTACAGCAACACTTCATTATTTTCAACGAGGATTTATTCCACATGAAAGTAATATATGTTATATATCAGCGAACCTAAGTTGCTGACTTATTCTTATTCCCTGATATAAAAGTATGGAAATTTTTTGAATGTTAGATAACGCAAGTTGTTGCTAATTTGGTTTAAATTTATTTTGTGCATGACAAAGTGCAATGTCCTGTCTTATTATGTATTAGTCCACAAGTCTCCGGCTCAATTTATGGATTAGCTATTGAAAATTCATAGAGACCGCCTGCTAAAGAGAAAAGAATAACGAATTGTACACAAATAGTATAGTTAATTCCACAACCTGCCATTTTACTAAAAAGGCTACAGTCCACAGAAGATGTAACCATCTGAAACTACACTTCTCATTTCAGTCTGTTAGATAAACGTTTTCTAGGTCTTTCAAGCTTCGTAAAGTATGTCTGGGATGCGATAGACGGATTCGTTCCCTCGTGTTATGGATAGCTACTGAGAAATCCTGGCTGCACCGAGCGTGGTGGGTCAGGTGTAACGCTCTGCCCTCGCATTCTGGAGGACATTGATTCGAATCCCCGTTCGGCCGTTCAGATTTCGATTCGTTTCCCCAAAATCGATCGAGGAAAATGCTGGGATGATTCCTTTATAAAGGCCATGAAAGAACAGTTCCTTGCCGTCGACATCAACGAGGCGTAAAGCCATAAGCCAATATATAAATATATACACTGAAGAGCCAAAGAAACTGTTACACCTGCCTAATATCGTGTAGGGTCCCCACGAGCACGCAGAAGTGCCAAAACACGAAGTGGCATGGACTCGACTATTGTCTGAAGTTATGCTGGAGGGAATTTACACCATGCATCCTGAAGGGCTCTCCATAAATCTGTAAGACTATGAGGGGTGGAGATCTCTTCTGAACGGTATGTTGCAAGGCATCCCAGAAATGCCCAATAATGTACAAGTCTGGCGTATTTGGTGGCCAGCGGAGGTGTTTAAACTCAGAAGAGTGTTCGTGGAGCCACTCTGTAGCAATTCTGGACGTGTGGGGTGTCGAATTGTCCTGCTGGAATAGCCCAAGTCCGTCGGAATGTACAATGGACATGAACAGATGCAGGTGATCAGCTGACATGCAGGGTACAGGGTACATGAGGTTGTCTCCATACCCGTACACGTCCATCCGCTCGGTACAGTTGGAAACCAGATTCGTCATTCAAGGCAACATATTTCCAATCATCAACAGTCTAATGTAGGTGTTGACGGGCCCAGACGAGGCGTAAATCTTTGTGTTGTGCACTCAGCAAGGGTACATGAGTGAGCCTTCAGCTCTCGAAGTCCCTATGGACAGTTCGTAGCGAGTCGCCGAAGCGATCACTTCCTCGTTGGCTCAGTGAACGTGTCTTATGTATCCTGTTTAGAGTGAATTTGGTGTGGAAAGTTTTTGCGTAACCAGTGAAAAGAAACCAGCTTGAAGACAGGGCAGCCCATACAGTGCATCCTCATCACCCACCGGAGGGCACCCTCCCTACGGCGTGGAAATGATTGGCGGCCAGTATGGGGAAGGCGGTGGAGCGACTCCGCCCCCGACGACCGCAGACGTGTCAACTGGAGTAGCTGCAGTCGGAGCGGCAGTGGTACAAGCAGTAAGTACTGTTAGTGCAAGTGATGTGGAGAGCGAAAGCATGGAATATAATTTGGAAAATGCCGAAAAGGAAGGCACTAATGTTAGAAAGCGGCCGATAGAACCAAGTGTAGAACTTGTAGCAGATAAGAGGAAAATTGTCAGTTCGGACTTCAGTTATGAATCCGTCTCAACAAGAAATAACATGGGGCTAGTTCCGGAACAACAGCAGCAGAGTGTAAGGCATAGTAGTAATCAGGCACTATCTGATAACAATAACAGTAGACCTCACCGTTTTTATAGGCAGTGGGACAATGGCCCATTTATTCTTTTTATCGAGAGTAAGAATAATAGTATTGGTAAGCTCCACCCAATGTCTGTGGGAAAGTTGCTTCATTTATCAATCCCGGAAATAAAAGAGAACATTTTCAATATTAGCTACTCGGGTAGAAACAGATTAAGGATTGAAGTAGGTAATGCAAATATTGCTAATAACATAATAAAATCATCAGGAAAAATCGGTAAGGACTTAGAAATATATATCCCTGACCACCTAATATACAAACAGGGGGTAATAAGAGGAGTACATCAAAGTATTACAATGGAAGAACTGGTAGCAGAAGTTCAATCGCCGGTCAAGGTTATTAATGCCCGGAGAATGAACAAAACAGTGGTAAAAAATAAAGAAAAACGGATAATTAACCTACAAACGTG